>CM062820.1:457412123-457912091 GCA_031772625.1 Pinus tabuliformis
ATGACAAATGCAGTGCCATTCCGCGAGGTTGGAGAAAGACAATGGAAGCTTCCAAGAATCTTCTCCAATGACACTTGCCTCACTGAGTTCGACCAAGGATGAGTAAGAGGCTCTCAGTCTCCAAGTGGAAGCAAGAAATGACAGAGAGAGAAGAAACTAATCAAATCACAGGTTGACTCATTCTCCTTGCATACATCTATATATGGATCCCTCATCCCAGAGATCCAGAGGCTAGAATTTTGTACATTGCAAGGAATTGTTGTTGGTTTTGAGATAGATATCAGAGTATTGGGTGATTTATGCTTTGTTGGAGGTGAAGAAGGGGATTCTTTGCTGGGAGGTTGATGTTGGGCCAGGAATCATCGGTTGTAACTCCTCCTGGATCTTCTTGTTATATCAATAAAACTATTTGAGTTTTTCCTACATGCTTGTGTATCATTGATGCTTGTTACATTTGTATGTTTAGCTTAAATCTGATCCTAAGCTGTTTATGAATATAGATCCATGTCTTTGTGTAGTTTTCTTCTTCTGTGATCTTACAGGAATGGTGAAGCTGGGCAAGTAAGGGAGCAGGTAGCTGGAAGCTGTCAAAGAAGAGAGGGATTGGATCAAAGGATTAGCGCAAGATACAGGTCGGTTCTTTCTATCCCCCTCTATCTTTAATTCATAAAGGAAATACAAAAGTACTTTTCTCTGTTTGTTTCTACGGCAGCTGCCACACCTTAGTGGGATAGAGCAGTTCTAAATAGACACTTTTCCCGGTAACAACATCAACTTGCCTTTTTAATGCAAGTCATTATCAAAGGTAAGACGATCCATAGGACTATTGTTGATGAGGGTGCTTCCACCTACATCATGTTTGTCTCATGCTGGAAAGTTATTGGCACTCCACCTCTCAACCAGTATCCTATCACCTTAGAAGCCTTCAATGGTAGAGGGTCTCGTCCATATGGTATTCTCACAAACTTGCCCATAACGTTGGAAGGGAAAATCGTTAACTTGGAAGTAGAATTTGTTGATGCCAATTCGAATTATAACCTTATACCTGGTGAGAGATGGACCCATGCTATGTTTTGTGTGGCTTCTAGGTTGTTCTGTGTGCTCTGTTTTCCTCATGAGGGAAAAATAGCCACCGTTGATCAGTTAACATTTTTCTCTTATAGCTCTTCAAATTGCAATGTGCCTTATGTGGGAAATAATGACAGCCCTTATGAGAGTGTTGGAGCGGGTCTTTTTAAAGACTCTGCACTTATGGGAACTTTTCCCCTCCCACCTCCAAACGTCACTTTTGTTAACATGATCTCCACTTCACACGATCCTTGGATCATTCCTCATCCCGATGAAGTTGACTCTTTTGGCGATGTTATGCCACTCAGCCCAGTAGAACAAGACTATAAATCTGTTGTTTTGGCTTCAACTATCACTTCTGAAAGTCATGCTAATCTTAGTATGCATCTAGACGTGTATTCACAATCCCCTTGGCTTGGTTCTTGGGATTCTCTGGATCCCTTGAATGAGACATTTCCAACCAACGAGAGTATCACCGAGGTTATGCCTCTTGAAGAAACTTCCTAGAATTATGCCCATCATTGTTCCTCATTTCTCCTAAGTCTTAGAGAGATTACGTCGTGTTTAGATACCTTTTTTTTCCCGCGTACTGACTCATCCACTTCAAATGTCTATTTTGATGCATGAAGTTTTGTCTGAGGGAAACATGAGGAACATTATTCCTACCTTGCCCATTGACATTTCGGTCCAACCTGAAATTGTCAAAATCTGTCAACTAATGGCCTCTTTTTCTCACGATGAGCTTAAGATTTTCTTTCCCTCCTTCATGAGGTCTTCTCATCGATTCTTTACCATCTGCCCATTATCACAATGGGGCATTGATTCGATGACTCGTAACCCTCAGTCGCCTAGGGGGCATGGGGACATTGTCATTTATGTGTGTCATTCCACTATTTGGCTGAGCCAATGCTTACATGTCATGCAAATGATGAAACTTCGGATTTACTCTCTGTTGATCAATTAGCCAAGTCCAAAATGGGCTCCATGAGAAACTTTTTACGTGTTTTTCGTGTAAATACTTTTATACATTAGTGTGTTTTCATTAGTGTGTAGTGTGGTTTTGGTGTGTTATTTTGCTTTTGCAAATGGGTTTTCCTCTTCTTACGTCATGCGCTACTTGGTTTGTATATGTCATCCAACTGTTATGTCAATTTTTCTGATGGTTCTTATCTTTGTACACGGAATCTATCTTCCAATTCATGGGAAATTTATGACCCTAATGGTGAGTTAGTGAATTTACAAGGTATATGTTTAGGTTGTGCGACTAATAACATTGTCGAATATAGTGCGTCATTGAGCTTTTGTCAGAAGCAATTGCTCTTAGCATTAGAGAGTTAATTGTCAAAATTGATTCACAACTCATTGTACTATAGCTTAACGAACAATATTCAGTTAGAAACCCTCAAATTTTGAGAATGTATTTGCGAGTTCATCTCTTGGAACGTAGCTTTGATTTTGTTACTTATCATCACATTCTGAGACGCATGAACACATTAACAGATGCATTGGCTAACTATGTGTTAGATAGACATTTGAGAAACATCACATAATAGGCATGATAAACATAGAAACATGTATATATATATAGAGAGAGAGAGAGTTTGCAAAAGATTTTTCTACATCAAAATGACAAAATCTATGTTTTGAGACACAAGGCTTCATAAGCCTACATCAGTGCAGAAAGTAAACTAAAGATGGCTATTCACCCACATGGTACTCATGATAGCACGAAATAGCCCTAATGACTCGGCCCAACATCCGACACAGTCTGGCGGAAACCCCTACAGTGTGTCTCTGGTATCGGAATGTCACCTCATCTATCAAGGCATACTCTGCAATGCCCCTATTTAAAGCTTCCAAGTTACACTCTACCTCGACAATTGGATAAGCTCCCTCCTCATAAGAGCCTTCTCAATCTGGCGTGCCACTCATCTGGCTATCGTAGAAATCCCTAGAGGTCTCTCTGGTCTCACACCTACAAATAATCATAAGTTAAATCTTAGTACACATACAAAAAATAAAAAAATTTAACAATAGTTTTTACTTCATCAGTCCATTGTGTGCCTGGTGGAAGTGGAAGATCCGGATCTCCTCGGAAATTCATACCTGCATATGCCCAATCCTCAACCATGACTAGTTGTTGATGCATCCATATGAAAAATACTGGAGGGAATGACATTTGCTAGATGCCTCCATGTCGAGGCATCAACTCACCCCATCTTAGTAATCATGGATATCTAGGAGCTGGTGTATCCACTTATAACGAAACAATGGCACACATTCCAGGAAGAACGTCACCAAAATGGATCTAAAACCAAATTTTTTCAGACTTCCTGACTTGCACTTGGTATGTTGGCGTTTCATACAGACCAACAAACCCTCACTCCAATTGAAGACCGTGGAATTTAGACACTCGATTGCGTACTAGAAATGAGATTTCATTGCTTCATGCAACCCCTAAGCCCCAGCTATTCGAGCCATGTTATTCAAGATTTTTCTAGTGGGAAATTTGTGATGGTATTTATATCTATCTTCCCACTTTGGGTCTTTTTAGTCCTTGGATAATGCCTTGCAATCAGAATATTTGTGCTCACTCCTCTAGTGGGTGAACCAGGCAACTGAATTCATTGTCCCTTTCTATAAAAGCTAGTAATGAAATAAATGTCTGCGACATCTATTTCAAGTTCTTGGTCCCCGGTCATGAATAGTTGGTGATCCACATCCCACCAACTAATAAAATGTTTCAATAACTCAGGTTGCAATCTAATCCTAGAAATCCTTAAGAACTTGAGGAACCCGCATGCCCTTAGGGCATCAATACAATTTGGATCTAGAGCTACTTGATGGTTTTCAGCTTTGTGTCCTATTTCTTTCCGTTCAACCACCATTTTGGACTGATTATCCTATGGAAAATCAATAAAAAAACATTTCATGAGCTTCCATGGAGAAAAAATTCAAAAAAAACCTTTCAACATGGAGGATTTCACAAAAAAATCACCTCAACACCAACATGAATGTGTATGAATTTTCACGCGCTGCCAGCGCGATGACCTAGTTGACCACAGGGTGAGCAACATGGGTCTGATGGGTAAAACCCGCGTTGATCGCCCTCGACATAAAAATTTTGAAAATCCTCTTTGCAACCTAATCTATGGATGAAATGCATGAAATAAGAACCAAAATGAAGGGAAGGGACATATCTCTTACCTACAGCAAACGGCTCGGCAAATGGTGTCCAGGATTGTCTGTACTCCTTGCCTAAAAATCGAGGTAAAATGCTCTCAAATTTACAAATTGATGAAATGGTAAAAATAATTTACTTTTTGTGATTTTTATAAGTTTTAAGTAATATTTTTTACCAAATTAGGACATATTTCACTCATTTTTTAATATTTTTCCTTGAAATGGTAATGTGTGTTTCCTTGTGTAGCAACAGGTCATGCATACTTGGTGACGGTGATTTATTTTGACTGATTCAATGAGCTTTATTTCATCACTTTTTTGGACTCGTCAAAAATAAATGAAAAAGGGACCCCCTGGAGTCATCTTTAAGCTCTCTTATGACTCTCAAAAAATGAAAATATTGTCGATTACTTATCGTTTCAAACTCATTAAAGTAAATGGAATGACATCTACTCAGTATAAATTTAACCCTTTTCTGGATTGAGATAGAATATTGTATGAAAAAGGAATACCTTAGTCGAACATGGCTAAGAGGTTCTCTTGGATATTATTTTTTACCTTTTCGGGTTCAAGAGATGATTTATGAAAAGGGACCTTTGGATTTTTCTTTTCTGCTTCTTTTTCAAACTCTCTAAACATGAAAAAGATGCTAAGTTTCCCCTTCATCTGACTCATAAAACTTAAACGATGTAGTATTTTTCATCATGATGAGACCAAGTTTATCCTTCCTAGGGCTCATAAAACTTTCTGGGATGGATTCATCTGAAGGATGAACTTGTATGGCAAGCATATGCTATCCCCTTCAAGCTTGAGATAAAAAATAATGGTGTACTCACTACAAATGGTGGAGGAAAAAGTGAAAGCGATCATCTCTTGTATTTTCTAAAGGAAGAATGTCACTCTTGAACATGACACTCATATGTTGCTCGTGTCGGGTTTGGGACATCCTCACTTAGCCACTTTCCTTCCTGGATTTGGGAAATCCATTTTTCCTCTCATCTAGTTATACCACTTCGTCATCATGACCTCTGATCCTATGTTGAGTCAAATGTCGCCAAACTTCAGAGTTGTGTCTCTGATAAGTTTAAGAGAAGTCCTATCTGCAGTTCTTTACCGCTTATACACTGTTTGACTTTTTGTCATAGTCCTGCATCACACTTATCTACTCTACTACATCCTTTGTTTCGTGTCAATGATGTCGGATTCATCATGGCCCTCCTTTGAATGATCACTTCCTGTCAACTTCATCTCATTATCCAGGAAGATGATCTAGAAACTCCCTTTTATTACCTTAGAGATTGCATGCCTCAATGGAAATTTCTTCGCATTCAACAATAGGTTTACATCATTGACCTTTAATCAGATGATTCCATAGGTGTTTGACTTCAGCTTCATTATTCACATCCGTGGATTGTACTTATTGTACCTTGACAACCATTGTCATTATTGGTGGTTTCTCTCGTTCATGTTAACGTTTACATTATTGACCAGTAATCAGGTGGTTTTCTATTATGTTTGACTTCAACACATATATTCACATGTTAGAATTCATAAATTGATCAGGTCGAGATAGAGCGCAAGACCCTGGATTATGTCTGATAAAATTTGGGTTGCATGGATTTATGAGTTATTCATGATTGTACACATGTTCTCCTCCATACAGATGGTTGTGACCATACCGTGGGTTCATATATATGATCCTCTTTATTTGGATGGTTGTGTTCATATTGTGGATCCATGTATCATCAAATTCCTATTCATGTATCACTAGGCATGTTTATCAGAGATGTCATATATGTATATGTATATGTATATGTATATGTATATGTATATGTATATGTATATGTATATGTATATGTATATATATATATATGTATATGTATATGTATATGTATATGTATATGTATATGTATATGTATCTTTATATGCTTGATTTGCACGTCTCCTGACGGTGTTGTTCTAGTCCTTGCATTGACTTTCATAGCATCTCATCCATCACTCCCTGTTCTTCCCTCATGCTTTAGGGGGCATATGTTACACAATATTTTGTCACACCTCCTGTTCACTTCTTGTTCCATATCATGATGTTCCAAAACATTGACAACTGTGCAGCATATCCATTATGATATACAGACCAAAACCTCCCTGAAGAACCAAAGGAAAATTGCCCTGAGTCAATTCTGAAGAAGGTTAGCTAAACCCCTAATTTTTAGGGGCACCGCATTTTTTTCCACAACCTACCCGTGTTGATGACAAGTTTCTCTGATATACGCTAATGCTTCCAGCGCAAGTTCTGATATGAAAACCCACACTAAACCTCTTCTAGCAGGTTTTCCAAAATTGGAGGAGAGGCTTTGTGCACTAGAAACTTTGAGAACGGTGAGCTGGATATTGATTATTGTTGATATGGTCGAGCTCTCCCACTCAGACCTCTTGATCTTATCATTATGGTCTTTCCCCTTGAGATGTGGACCTTCCTCCCTCTAGAAAGACATTTCGATTTCATACAATATCAACACATTTCTAGAAATCTAAATACGTTGACAGATGTTCTTGCTAATCATGTCTTAGATAGACGTTTGCAACCAATTTAAATAAATTTCAATACACATCACATCATTGAAAGTATAATAGGAAAATGGAAACATTAAAGATATATATATATATATATATATATATATATATATATATATATATATATATATATATATATATAGATAGATATATATATGAAGTTTGGTTTTACAAAATTTGTGCTCGAGACACATATGGCCACACGGCCCATATAAAAAACTACACGCAAATATCTAAGTAGACTAATCAAAATGCTTATGATAACAAGCCACTACATGAGCTATCTTGCACAGTAGCCGACCAATACGGCTAGGCACTTCGATGGTGTGTTGTTGAAGTGACAACAGAACCTGGTCGATCGCATCTCATCTATCACATGAGCCAACCCCTCCATGTGGCGCTCCACCTCAGTTAGGATCTTGGCTACATTTAGATCTGGTAGTGCATCTCGTCCTACTACAGCAACCTATGCTAGTTATAATACTACTTGTAGTTTTTCTCCTGCACAACGAAGATATGAATAACCTATTGGTCGAACAGGCCCAATATCTGCATGGAAAATCAACAATTTAAGTCTCGGAAGCATCAAAAACACAAAAATTTGTAAAACTTTCAAAATTCAAAATATATTAACTATAACATCCCATTTATCACCCTCGAGAAGTACGAGCCTAGGGTCGTCACGGAAATCCATCCCTGTATATGGATAATCATGGACCATAATGAATTGTTTATGCATCCACCCAAAGAAGGCTGGTGAAAGTTTGATCGTTGATGGAACTGCATGTCAAGACATATGATCTATCCACCTCCTCATCTGTGGTACCCTCAGATCAATAGGCTCAAACGTAATCTGTTGAGGTTGAAGTAATGGAATCAGTTCTAGGGAAAGAGAGGATAAGATGGAACTGTATCCAAAGTTTTTCAAATTTCCCTCTCTTGCTTTATTAAGTTGTTCTTTCATATTAACCAATACCTCCTCACTCCAGTTGAATATTGTTGTCTTTAAGAACTCCACACCGTACTGCATGTATGATCTACTGGCCACATGAAATGTTGAGCTACCTGCCAATCAGGAAATAATGAACAAGATCATTCTTAAGGGAAAATTAGTTACATATTTTATACTAATATTTCCATCTCTAGTTGGTTTGGATCAAGGTCTGCAATAAGTAATGATATATTATTTCATTGTTTCTCCACCCCTTCTCCCACATAGGAGAGAGATGGGGGCACCTCTCCTCATAAACTAGTCAGAAAATATATATCCTCTACTATGATCTTGAGAATATGTTCTCCAAATCGGAATGCATGTGATTGCACATCCCATGCATGAACAAGATACTCTAGTGGCTCCATTTGTTCCCTCATACCAGGAAGCCAGAATAATTTCAACAATCCACAATCCTTTAGTGCCTGGATGGTAGAAGGATCATTAGATGCATTTAATTCATGTTCTTTGTGTTCTCTTTCTCTCTAGATGAAAGCCATTTTATGCTAATGAAGACCTGAAACATCAAAGGGAGACTCATTAGGATCCTTTCCATGCAACAAAACTTAGAAAATTTGAAGGGAAATTGGCAAACAAATTTGGGATTTGTACCCAACACACCCACAAGGAAGGAGTAATCAGGTGCTCAGTATTTGGCTCAAAAATAAAAGTCCTTAGATTGCCTCGAAAACTATATTACTGTGTCTGTCTCATCAAGATGATCGCAACGCAATTCGTTTCACTTAAAAGGCCTGTTGTTCATTTTCCTAAACAGCGAAAAAATTGCAGAATGGGACACAATGATGACATGGCAGTCCAGTCAGCAGTCTAGTCAGCAACGAGAAACTTCTTCAGTTCTCGCCCAATGGGGCTGTGACAAGTTTCACCTCCGAATTCACCAGTTTGGCTCAGAGAAGGTGAAATTTCCTATTGGCTCAAAGTCCATAGTTTCGAACTATATTAAAGTCCGTGGAATATTAATATGGTAAATTTTTTAATGGGCGATGGAATATTAATATGGTAAAGTAAAGTTTCTAATGGGCGGTAAAAGTATTATGGGATGGGATGAGGCGAGTTTGAACCCGTGAGCCCCCCCCTGTCCCAAATACCATGCCTTACCAATAAACCATGGCAGCAAATTTTAAAAAAATTCCCACAAGCATATATTTAATGCAACAGCAAATCCACCAGCGGGAGAGGAGGGAGTCATCCCTAAAGGCAAGCCTCCTCTCCATATGACCGTGTTTTAAAAACCAAGGGTCAACGCTAATAGTTAAATTTTATTAGCACCATTAATTCAGGATTAGCATTAATTAAACCGTTGATTAATTTGGCGGTGGATTTGGCAGCGCACCAAATTAGGTGGAAACTGCCAGTTTTGGCGAACTTAACTGGAGTCTCTCTAGATTAGCAGAGTTTCCTAGGAAATATTGAGTGAAGCATAACTTGCTCAATTTTCGACCAAATTGAAATCAGAAAGAAGTGTTCTTAACTAATTTGGACCTTCCATAGAGATTTGTAAAAAACATTTTTTCCACATTGAGCTAATATAGAGGCCCAAGCCATGGAAGTTGTACCAAGGAGATGTAGCCCAGGAGGGGTGAACTCCTTCATTAAAACATTGTGTTAATGTGTCTCCTTGATGGTTTGCTGCACTATACATGTTTTATGTTCATTATTCATTTTTGAAGCTATTTTTCTCATGAATGTCTTGTTTAACTTAAGGAAATTTACCTATTTGTAAGCACCAACAACTAAGGAAACCTCAGCACAAAAAGCAAGAAGCAAGCACATGTTTATAAATCTGTAATTGTTATTAGCACAACAAAACTAATCATACAAAAATAGATGAATTTGGTATCAGAGCCCAAGGTTGAATTGCTTGATTGCTTGAGTTTGTGCAATTAGGATTTTAATGGTTGCAAAATTGTGGTGCTTACAAGGTTAAAGTTGCAGAAAGGAGAAGGGAAGCTATTGGTTGCAATTCCTGAGGTAAAGCCCAAAAGAAGGAGAGCTACAAGGCCACAACCTCCACCACCCAAAGTTCCAATTCCAAATACACTTGAAACTCCTCAAGTTTTTCCTTGAACTGAGATTGAAGAGGTGTAATCAGTACAAATTTTTGAGCTTGAATCCATAGCCATTATGTCTAGAGAAAGAGAGTTTGAAGGTCCCTCTTCAGAAGAGGAAGAATTTAAGAAATATTTCTATACTTTGACTGAGATGATTAAAGTCCTCTATGAAAACAGGAACACCAGAATGGTTAGAGAGAGTTCTAAACCTCCACATGGAGAAGGAAGCTCAGAGGACAAAAAATATGAGAAGAAGGATTCCAAAGGGAATGGTGGAAAGCCACCTCCATCTCCACCATCCTCATCATCTTCCTCATCTCACACAACATCATCTTCCACTACCACCACTGAAACTTCCCATACTCATTCCAAAACCCCAAAAGGAAAAACTCCATTACTGAAATTGGACATAAAATCTGAACTTCCCATGTATAATGGAGAAGTGAATGCGGAAAAGTTAGACAATTGGATTCGACAGTTGGAGGTGTACTGTAGAATTCAAAACCTTCAAGAAGATGACATAAAGATCTAGTTGGCTTCACTGAAGCTAGAAGGAGCTGCACTAGTTTGGTGGGAAGCAAAGACTCAAGAGGAAATGATCATCCATGGTAAGATATCCATCACTCGGGTTGAATTTGTTTCTGCAATTAAAATATATTTGTATCCTTTAGCCTATATGCAAAAATTAATTATGAGTTGGCATAATTTTAGGTAGCTTAAAGGCCAAACAGGCCAAGATTATACACAGGATTTTAGGAAAAGGGCTTTGTTATTAGGAGTGAATTTGAATTCTCAAGATACACTACTGAAATATATTGGGGGTTTACATTCCTATCTTAAACACACTATTCTTATGTTCAATCCAACTAATTTAGATGAGGTATGTGTGCAAGCCACACATCTTGAATCTAGAGGAAAGAACACTTATGAAGAGGATAGTAATAAAAATCCACCTATGGGTAAGGAGAAATAGAAAGGAGGAAAATGGAAGGGAAAGAAGAACGTGAGTGTGAAGAAAGAAGGGGAGAAAATCACATGCAAACATTGTTCCAAAGAGGGGTATGATGAAGCCCACTATTGGAAATTGCATCCAGAAATGAGACCAAATAATTTCAACAATAAATGGAAACATAAAACCACTGCTATCACTCAAGAAGATTTAGGTTCTGAATCAGGTGATGAAAACAAAATAACTATCATGGGAATCAGAGGAAACATGATATTGCAAGCACTAGTTCACAAAACTATAACCCTACTACTACTCTAGATGAAAAGAGACGAATTGAGTTATTTCATGTTAGGGTCATATCTAAACACACCAAGATTGATACATTCTTAGATAGTGGGTCACAAGCGAATATAATCTCTGAAGACTTACTCAACAGATTGAATCTTGAAACTGTACCTCACCATAAACCATACCCTTTGGGATGGATAACAAGAGACACAAGTTTACAGGTTACAAGAAAATTTTTGTTTAAGTTTGCAATCACTGCAAATTTCGTTGATGAAGTAGAGTTATATGTGGTACCGCTTGATATTTCAGGTGTGGTGTTGGGTAGTCCATATTTGTATGACCGGAAATAAGTCTTCTATCGCCATGAAACAAGTATCACTTGTTCAAGGATGGTGTGGAGTACATAGTGAGAGCCCATCGCAAAAAGCTGAACATTTCTTTGGTTAATGCAGGGGAGGCAAAAAGACTAGTGAATTCAAGTAAAAGTTTAGTACTTCTCGTGTTCAAGCCAAATGAAGATATTGTTTATGAAAATGTTGTTGCATGTTATGCAAGTTTCAATTCTGATTTGGTTGGTTTAGTTAATCAGAGTGATGAAGCATTTCAAGTTGTGAAAGAATCATCCTTCAAGGAGAAAGAAACTTCACATGAAATATATTTGCAACAAAAGGTTTCTCTTTGTGACGTTAGCATGCAAAGGTTGATAGAATTGCAAAGTGTAGAGACACCAATGCAATGAAAAAGTTTGTTGAACAATGGACTCATTCAATCATCCCTTACGCCATGTTGTGCACCGATGGTTATGGTGCCAAAAGAGAATGGTAAGTATTTCAAGAAAGAGAACAAAAGGAGTAGTTTTCACCAAAGAAAAGTTGTAAAAAGAGGTCAGTGAAAGAATATGCATAACACCAAACAAGAATGGTTTGTATGGATTTTAATGTTGTATGTTCTTTGTAGAATTTCCATTACATACATGTATTTGAATTATAGCAAAAAAGAGTCCTTTCTTGAAGAAATTTTCCACTTGGGTGACATGCACATGTTTAGAAAGTTTTCTTATGTACATATCATCTATGAAGGAAAATTGTTTGATGTTTTGAAGATATCAAAGTACAATTTGGGTTTCACTTCTTTGATGCATTTGGGCCATGATATTGGAGGAGGTAAGTTGAAGGCAAGCCTCTCCAAGTTGGATGCCATTGTTTATTTGTCAATTCCCAAGATTGTTATTTTGAGAAGAGGTTTGTTGGGAGCAACCCAACGTTGGAGGAGAGTTTTTGTTGACATTTCTTCTTTCGAAGCTCCTTGGCATGCATTGTCATGTATGTGCAAAGTCTTCTAGTGGGGAGGCAAACATCAAGAGGCATGTGTTGCTTCAAACCATAAGATCGTTTCAATTCTTTTTCATGGTCTTTCAAACTTGAAAGGTTCATTTGAGTTTTAGTTTTTTCCAAACAACTTCACCATCTTATTTCATTCATAATATTTTCATGGTGTAAAGATTAAGTTGTAGCAATCCATGCACTTTCATTGGATGGATACTTGTCAAAAATTTCGCTTGCTTCAAAGGTACAAAAGAGGTATAAGCAGCAAGTTCATTGTTATGCCTTTTAGGCCTATTGGTTATGTAATTGTTGTATTCAAGTGTCTTTATGTTTTACATGAAAGTTATGTTTAGAAAATTTCATACTTTCAAGATGTACAATCAAGCTTGAGTCAAGAAAACCAAGTAGTGAAATGTTTCATCCATTTGCATTATATTTTGTTATGTCGTCATGGTAAGAAGGATGTTTCTTTTGATGGTGATATGGAAAAAACCATGAGTTTCTATGAACGACTAAAAATGGTGCAACAAACAGTGCAAGATCAACTTGAAAAGGGAAAAGACAAGTGCCGGTATAGAACGGGGTCCTCAAGGCAAGTGAATGTTGATTTCCTTACAGAATAGCTCAAGGAAACAAATTCATCAAAAACCAACTGGATCGAACTTGGAAATGTGAGGGGGTTGTACCCTCATCTACTTGTCAAATAAAAGTATCTTTTGGGGTCCAAAAGGCTTCTAGTAGGGAGGAATGGCTAGGTGCTCAATATTTAGCTCAAAAATAAAATTTCTCAGATTGGCTTGAAAACTATATGACTGCGTCTATCTCGTCAAGACGATCGCAACGAAATTCGTTTCACTAAAAATGGAGTCTAGATGAAGGAGAAAAGGTATGTTGTTTGTTTCCCTAAACAGTTAAAAAATTGCAGAATGGGACAGAATGATGACATGGCAGTCGAATCAGCAATCTAGTCAGCAAGGGGAATCTTCTTTAGCTTCCGCCCAATGGGGTTGTGACAAGTGTCACCTCCAGATTCGCCAATTTGGCTCAGAGAAGGTGAAATTGCCTATTGGCTCCAAGGTGGAATTTCAATTTGTTTTTATTTTAATATTATTATATATTATATATATAATTATTATTTATATGTGTGTGTGTGTGTGAATTAAATCAAATTAAAAATTCGTATAAATTCAAATTCCATAGTTTCAAACTATATTAAATTCCGTGGAATATTAATATGGTAAATTTTTTAATGGGCAGTGGAATATTAATATGGTAAAGTTTTTAATGGGCAGTAAAAGTATTATCGAATGGGCAAAGGTGGGTTTGAACCTGTGACCTCCCCCTCCCAAATATCGTGCCTTACCAATAAACCATGGCAGTGGATTTGAAAACAATTCCCATGAGCATATATTTAATGTGACAGCGGATCCGCCCGAGCGAGAGGAGGGAGCCAGCCCTACAGGCCAGCCCCCTCTCCATATGACCGCGTTTTAAAAACCAAGGGTCAATGCTAACAGTTAAACGTGATTAGCACCATTAATTCAAGATTAGCATTAATTAAATCATTGATTAAGTTGGCGGAGGATTTGGCGGCGCGGTAAATTAGGCGGAAACTGCCAGTTTTGGCGGACTTAACTGGAGCCTCTCCATATTTAGCGGGGTTTCCTAGGAAACATTGAATGAAGCATAACTTGCTCAATTTTCGACCAAATTGAAATCAGAAAGAAGTGTTCTTGGCTAATTTGGACCTTTTGAACACATTGGTGTAAGTATCAAGAGCCATAGAGCTTTGTAAATATCATTTTTTCCACATTTATCTAATATAGAGGCCTAAGCCATGGAAGCTGGACCAAGGAGATGTAGCCCTAGAGGGGTGAACTCCTTCATCAAAACATTGTGTTAATGTGTCTTTTTGATGGTTTGTTGCACTATACATGTTTTCTTTTCATTATTCATTTTTGAAGCTATTTTTCTCATGAATGTCCTCTTTAACTTAAGGAAATTTACCTGTTTGTAAGCACCAACAACTAAGGAAACCTCAGCACAAAAAGAAAGCAGAAATTAAATGTTTATAGATTTGTAATTATTATTAGCACAGCAAAACTAATCATACAAAAATAGATCAAGGAGACAGAGTGTTTCACCCTTTCCTGCAGTGTATCTTGACTTAGGTGCAACCCCGTTTTTGACCCTCTGGGCCTTCGTTTGTCATAAGGCAAATTTTTAGAACCCAAAGGCCCTTAAAAAATACCTAAAATTACCCGAAATCATAAAATGGGACCATGAATTGAAAGAGACAGGTCTTAGCTTCTTCCTTGAAGTGACACACCCAAAACAATCCACCAGATTGAGCACAATCAATTGCAAAAGATCAAGAGAAAAAACTACTTAGAACTCTCACTGTTGAATGTAACTGTGAAATGGTAAATATGAATAGTCATTTTGGATATTTATGGTTATTTATTCCATTATTTTATTCACATTTAATGTTTTGACCTAGTTACAACCCATTTTTACCATGAAACAGGCATTTTTAATCCTTTTTGTGATGTTCTGAGTAGGTCAAAAACTATTTGACTTATTTTTCCATGTTTTGAACATATTATTTTGACCAAGGAGTACACTTTATCACTTTTTCAGACTCTGTAATATGAAAAAGGAACCACCTAGAGTCCTCTTTCAATGCTTTTTAGACTCCCAAAATATGAAAAGATTTTTGATCACTTGTCTTTTCGAACTCGTTAAAGTAAATGAAAATATGTCTACTCAATATAAGTTTAACATCTTTCTCGACTGAGATAGACTAACTATGAAAAAAGAATGCCTTAGTCGATCATGGATAAGAGGTTCTCTTGGGTATTATTTTCTACCTTTTCAGACCTAAGGGACTATCTACGAAAAGGAACATCTAGAGTTTTCTTTTCTGCCTCTTTTTTAAACTCTCTAAACATGAAAAATATGTCGAGTTATACCTTCGCTGGACTCATTAAAACATCAAACATTGATGGACTCGTTGTTCATGACGGGACTGAACCACTCCTTTTTTGGGTTCATTAAATATTCTCAAATGGATTCATCTGAGGGATTGACTTACAGATAAAGCATACGTTATCCTCCTCAAGCTTATTAAAAATAAAGAGGTACTGACTAGTATGGTTGGGAAATTGGGAAAACATGGTACTCCATTTTTCTAATGGAAGCAAGTCGCTCTTAAACACAACACTCTTCCACTTCATCTTTGTGGATGTGGGTTGGGAAATATACTTGACTTTTGGTTCATTATATCGTTTCAAAGTCTTCGCTTTTGGTTTTAGGTCAATGCTACCAAGTCCATTCAGTGTCACCATTGTGTGCAAGAGAAGTCATTCAATTAATATCTTCTACAGTACTCTTAAGCCTTCATTCCATGTCTGCCTTTCCTTATCCAGTTTGGTATCAGCATCATTCTGATCATTCTATCTCAAATCATTGTACCCTTTCATGTCGTTAATGGGGGATACATCAAGGCCCTCATGCGATGGGTCACTTTCTGTCCAAGAAGTTGACCTAGAAACACCCATTCGTACCTTGGTGCTTGCATACATCAATGGCAAGTTTCCTCACTCTCAGCAACTGGTTTATATCATTGGCCTTCAACCGAAAGATTCGGTGTGGTGTTCAACATCAACTCATTTATTCATACCATACGAATTGTACTAGAGTACCTTGAGATCCATTAACATCATCGGTGGTTTCTCTCACATCTGTTAACAGCTTACAACATCGGTCGGTAATCAGATGGTGTCTACCATGTTTGACTCCAACTCATTGATTCACATGGTTAGACTCGTACATTGGTTGGTCATGTGAACGATATAGAAGACCCCAGATCTAGTTTCATCCATCCTGGTTGCAATTTCAGTAGTAATACAAGATCACAATGTATGATGGCTATGATCATATAAGCATCCATCCAGTAATGGGTCCACCATCAGTCATCTATGGACATGAATTTTGATCATTGTACATATAATTTTAGCTTATGTGTTGAGCATAGGTATGCCTCCCTCATCCAAGATATCATGATATAAATGTATTGCAATAGATGATGATCTCATCAGTTGTTCTTGATCCCAACTTGTCACAAGGTAAATCACTTCATTCATCAGCTATCATTCCTGACTTTTCGCTTTGGGGGGATCTGTTATAGGCCATTTTGTCACATCTGGTTAATAGGCCTTCAACTAGATCAATCAACATCCTTTGACCTCCTTCTCATCATCCTTGCACAAGCCCTAAGTATGACTCATTCTAATCCCAGAGTTTCTGCCTAAAAACACCATGTTTCAATCATTTTAAGGACCAATGCTCCCTGATCTCCTACTAGACAGTGTTGACAACCAGGTTGCTCCACTATGGACTGCGTTGATCACCTACATGTCACTTCACTATGCACATGCATTGGTTCTATAAATTTGGGAAAAAGCGAGAGAATCCTAAAGCCTCTTCTTCCAAAAGCTTCCAGGATATCTTGTAACCATTTACCTCAGATAAAAGTCTCAGAGCCTATCCTATCCTACCTTGGATTTTTCATCCCTTATCCCTTGAGCTCATCCTCCCATCAAGAGTGGATCTCAATCGCTAATTGGTAAAAGGATAATAATTCATGAACTACCTCATTCACCTATATTTATACTTCCATCCATAGGCAAGGGGTTTCCTTTTGGAGAGTGATTCTACCCTTATGTTGTTGATGTGAGAGATATATTTTCATGCATTAGGGTGATTAGAGGTGCACGTTTTGACAAAGAAAGGACAAGTCAACTTGGAGGAGCTCTTTTACAAGATCAACACCTATTTTTAGTTGTAACTCGCTCCATTTCTATTAATGCAAAGAGTTATTTGTTTCCTATCTATGATGTTATGGTTTCATATATTTCAATACCATGTTGATCTATTGAATAAGTGATTAGATGATGCTACATAGATTCAGTGGACCATTGTCTTGTGTTATCTGACTGTGCAGGTTACAATAATAGCGATTGGTGCTAGGATTAGAGCATTCAATCCAAGGAAGGAGCAAAGCATATGAAAAATTACAGGTAGGATTCATCCCATTATGTATTTACTTTAAGGAAAGCATTAGTTCCTTTGTCCTTTTTTTGTTCTAGGTCAGTCCACCAGGCCTAGGGAAGATACTTCTGTCTGTAGTCGTAGATTTCGCATAACAGTATGTTTTCTACATTATGTCTTTGTGATTATTTTAAAATGTTTATGTAGAGTATCTATGAGTATTTTGAAGCTATTTTATAGATCTTGAGAATTTAGGGTTTTCTAGTATTTAGGGTTTTGAATCCTAGAAGGAAGTAAACCCTAGAAACAAAAACCCTAATCCTAATTTATTGTTAGCTCTATGAATCCTTAATTCTTATGATATGACATCTAGGGTTTTCTAGCAGAATTATTCTTTTCTAAGTATCTCAAATCCTAGATGACACATGGAACCTTATTTAGTTGGTGTCTTGGAAGGTAACCTAGATGAAAACTAGATCTTTGTTGAGTTGGTGTCTTGGCAGGTAGCCTAGCTAACACCTGGATCCCTGCTAGGTTGGTAGCTTGGTAGATATCCTAGATGGTACCTAGATCCCTTGATGTGTTGATGCCTTGGCAAATAACCTATATGGTATCTAGATCCTTGGAAACATATATGTTGATCTTTTGATCAATGTATCTGTTGGCACTCTTCTTATGAGAACCTTTCAAATTGAACATTGTCCTTATATTGGTTGAACAATTATGAATACCTACCTCATTAAGAGAGAGCGTTGAAGAATGTGACTAGTTTTAGTTTTCATAATTGTCATTTGATTCATGTCATGATGTAATTCTTATGTATCTATCAAATAAAGGAAAATATGTAAATATAAAAAAGGAAAATGATTTATGTAAAGCATGGACTTCATTCTCAAGTCATTTGTCATTAGGTCAAACATCCATTGAATCCTCCCAGGGTTTACATGAATCAAAGTTTCCTTTTCATATTGTAAAAGTCCCATTTGGGCATTTATATAAATAGAAGAAAAAAAATTGTAATTGAAAATGTCTAGAAGACTCCCAAGACCAAGTTGGCTAGCGCAACATAATTAGGCCTAGAGAAAGGTTAGTGGGGCCTCTTGGGAGGCTATATAAAGTAGGAACTTCGACCTTTTTGGATATATCATAAGAACACTTCGTTTGATTTGGTATGCAATTTAAAATAGGCATGTGAAGGTTCTTAAAGGCTAAAAGCTCCTAATGAAGAAGGAATCAACCCTAATCTATTTGGATCCCTAAAATATCTCTGCTACATCTCACACATGCGAGGTATACCAAGATTTCTAAGGTTACCTTGGTCCGAAATTGCAGAAGGTGTTACAAATTTTTCTAGCATGGATGAAAGGCTAGAAGAGTTTCTTTGTTTCCCTTTAAGACTTTGTCTGGCAGAGAATAAGGATGATTTTTTATTAATTGATTTGGTTCTTAATGGTTGTCCTGGTCTCATTTTCAGTCTTGGAAGTCTCATTTGAATTGATTCTATAAGAAGAAAAATTCTTAGTTTTTCCCTAGCTTGGAGCCTATATTTGGAGTTCATCTTTGTATGGTTGTGATCTTTATTGTTTTTGTCAATTGTCTTGATGATAAGAAAATAATAAGAAGAAGAAGAAGAATTAAGAATATCTCAAGGAATTGTCAAGAAAAGAAAATTCAAAACAAAAGTTACTCTTACGTTTCCCTAATCATTTTTACAACATGGTATCAGAGCTAAGGTCAAGATAATAGGAAGCTGGAAGATCATTGTTGTTTGAAGTCAAAATAATTTCTAATACATGAAGAAGTGGATTTTTAAGAAAAGAAAATTCAAACCAAAATTTACTCTCATGTTGCCTTAATCATTTTTACAACACCCCTAAAATTCCTAATCAAAGCTTTGTCAATGAAGGCTAGAGAGGTCCTTCTAATTCCCAAAGGAAGAGCCACTGATGGTATATTCTCAGTCTTCTTGACAAATTATGTCTATTGTTTCTTTGGTTTGTTAATGAATTATAGCTTTGTGATCAACACAGGAAAGGAAACATCCTCGTTGCTAGATAAGGGGGCCCCTTCCGCACTCGATCCCATTTGATGGTTAGAAATAAGAATGCCAATAACACAAGGATAATTCTAGAGGGTTTTTAAGTCACCATCAGAGTTGAAAAACCCTATTACTAATTTTGGGTATAAATAAACACACCATATATCTTATAAGGAATCATATTCACCTATTTTCAAGGGGACAATAAGAAATTTGGAATCATATTCATTGGTTTTCAAGTATGAGGGACAATTTTTTGCTATAAATACTTTTCGAGCCCATGGTATTGGACGGTCCATGGTATTTGATGTGATTAAATTTATTTAAAAGCTTGGTATACTCCATTATAAGATGCCTCAAATGGAAACATTGGCCATCAATAATGAAATATATTTAGTATGTTTTCTATCACACTTTGTGTTAAAATCTGAGATATAAAAGATATGTAAAAAATTACCTTCTATAATTTATTTTTTATTTTTTTTAAGATAGGTTATAAGGAAAACACCACATTCAGTTCGAGACAAATTAAACTTGGCCAAATATATAGCTAGAAATTCATTTTAACTTTTGGTTTAATACTTTTGTTACAGTATAACACTTTTTATTGTTGAATATTGAAGAATATCCATTGAAGCTTATAAATCATGTGTTTCATTTGTTATGTATCTTGTCATTTTTTGGGTATTAATTCATAAAAAAAGAAGTATATTTATTTTAATAAGATATCAGTATATACCTTCTAAGTAAATTTTTTTTTTCTTATAGTAACATATTATATTATTTGTATTAACACGCATTTCTTAAATTATGATTTTTTATATAACTTTTGGTTAAATGAATTTTCAATTTGTGACTTTTTAATTTTATGTACTTTAATCCAATTTTGGTACTTTTGTTACAATCTTGCAATTTATTGTTTTTACTTCAATAAACAATGTGATTTTAAATTAGGTTTCTACTTACAAATATTGTTATTATTAACTAGGCAATTATATTTCTACCAATTAAAAATAATCTTCAATAGAATTCAAAGATCACTAATATGGTCATAGTCCTTTATCCTTTTGAATGATCTTTACCCTTTTCCAATTTATTCATTTTGATCTCCTTCATAAGATTCATATTATGATAATACTTGACAAACTTATTTGACCTATCTCAAATATATTTGTTGTAAAAGGTTCCTTGAATAGTTTAATTGAATGATTAGTACCAACCTTTTCCATATCATTGAAATCCTTTGATAATAAATCTGTGATAAGAAAGATCAATGCTCAAATTATTAATAACTCAATGAGTACCTTTCCTAAATTAGGAATTCAAAATTGTCTTCGAATATACAAAGAGATTTGAAGTGTTGTAAGGTTAAATTTTAAAGGTTTTGGAGCTTTGTTAATCCTTTCATTTTCCCTTTTCATCCATACCAATTATATTATGAGTAACAGGATGGTGCCAACCCATGTTTGAATGAATATCAAAGATCTAAAGAACAAATTGTTATAAAATCATAAAGGTAGAAATATTTTCTTGTGTTGACAATTACTTGTGATATTCTTATATTCTTATTAGATTTGTTTATGCCCTTCTTTATCTTATTCTTATCAAGAAATTATCAAATCAAAACATGAATATTAGTGACACCAGATGTGGGCACTCAACTAGGGATAAAATCCCTATACAAGGGAAAACCTGGTCAAACTCTTCCGCTAATAGATTCAAATTAAATTGAGACAAACCAAGACCTTATACCTTACCAAAAGACCTTCCTCCTCCAACAATTTGTCTTTCCAAGATAATCAACCAAATACCAAAAATCAACTTTAGTCAAACTTCTCCAACCCAACTTCAACTCAGAAATTTAGTCCTCTAGCTTCAGAATTTCAACCCTATTGCAGCCCTATAACTTTGGCCCTTCTGCAACTTCAATTTCTTTGTACATGTGAGACAAAAACAAGGTAAATTATTTCTTCCTTATTTGATAGGGTTCCTCATTATTATGGTTTCTCCTTCTTATCATTCATTTTTCACACATTTTCTCTTCTTTGAGTTGCAGATTAAACTTTCTTGTAGTGTGTTCCAAATAAGGTCAAGTTGTTGCCTATATTGTTGGCATTATGGTTCTGGTATGGCTATATGTTACAGATGTTGTACTTGATGGCAACTCCCGTGGCAAGGCTCTCAATATGTTGAAAATTAAGAAGTACGCAGGAGATCAGTTCAGAAAGTACGTACCCGCAGGTACACCGTGAAGGGACCGCGGCCTGATACGCAGATAAGCCGTCCAGGAGGTGCGTACCCCAGTGCACACATTTCAAGGCAAAGAAAAGCACACATGGGGTTTCTTATGTTTAACTAGCCGACGGTATTTGTGTTTCTATGGTTTTGGCTCGTGGTATTGATCCATGTTTTTAGGAGGAGCTTGCCTATATAAAGCAAAGGAGATCACTTGGCTATGTATCTTTTGCAATTGAATATCTTAAGATCTGAAATATTGGGTTATGGTATTAAAAGCTTGATCTATATGAAGTTGAAATTGAATCTGTGAAGGGTGATCTCTTGAGCGCATGATCAGATCTGGGCATCTGAGCATCTGTGCCACTCTGGTGGATTGCCTATTCAGCCCTAATCAGAAGTACGCAGGTGTTTAATAGAAGATCTGCGTGGGTACGCAGAGCAGAAATGGAAGATCTGCGTGGGTACGCAGAGAAGAAAAAGGAGATCTGCGTGGGTACGCAGAGCAAAAACAGGAGACCTGCGTCGGTACGCAGAGTGATGAAGGTTCAGGTGCGTACGCACAGTAACTGTACGCGGCGTGATAGTATCTTTGGGCGCGTACCTGCAGCAATAATACGCGACGTAATAGTGTCTCTGGGTGCGTACCTGCAGTAACAGTAAGCAGCGCGGTTGAAGAAACAATGCGTGGACATGCAGTGCGACAGAAGGGCCTCTGCGGGTATACGCAGGAGAGCAGAGGGTGAAGTGCGTACACACGCAGACCAGAGAAAGAAGAACTGCGTATCTGTCTTAAGACATTTTGTTTGGTTGTATTTTTCTGTTGATAAGCTGTTCTGGGTTTGGTTCTATTATTGTTGATCTGGTTACTACAGTTGACTGGGTGATTTTCTTATAGTTCATGATCATTTGATGCTTATGGATCCAGTTTGAAAATTTATAGTGGTCCTTGTAAGAAAAGAAGTAGGGGGTTGTAGCTCCCTTCCAGGAGAGACTGGAAAACGAGAGAGAGAGTAGTAGCTCTCTACAGGTTGCAGCCTGCATACTGGTAAAGGACTGCACCAGTACAAAACCATTGTAAAAGGAGTTTCTAATTTGAAAGAAGATAGAGACATATTGCAGCAGGTGGTTTTCACCCACATTGTGTTTCCACCTTACATCTTGTGTTCTTTGGTGTGACTATCTGTTTTCTTTGTTCATGCTCATTATTTTATGGTACTGACATGCAAAAATAATTCAAAGAACAAATAAGGAAGATTTATTAAAAGAGTTAGATAATACTGATTCACCCCCCCTCTCAGTATTATTTCCAACAATTGGTATCGGAGCAGGTCCTTCAGAGAAGCTTGATCGCTTGAAGGTAGATCGTTCATCATGAGCAACTACGAGAGAGAAGCATCAATCAGGCCACCAGTTTTTGATGGGACAAACTTCAGTTATTGGAAGGTAAGAGTTACTGCCTATCTTCAATCTCTTGGTACATAAGTTTGGGACATTGTAGAGACAGGCTACGCTTTTCCTTCAGCTACTCCTACAGATGCAGCCGAGAAAAAGAAGTATGAAACAAATGCGAAAGCAGTCAGTACCCTATTAGGATGTATATCCCAAACGGAATTCATGAAGGTAATGCACTATAAATCCGCAAAAGAGATATGGGACAAAATTGTCACGAGCTATGAAGGAGATGAACAGGTAAAGCGTGCTAAACTTCAAGCTCTCAGGATTCAGTATGAGACTCTCAAGATGTATAATGATGAAAGTGTGGCTAACTATTTTATTCGGGTAGATGAGATTGTTAATTGTATGAAAAATTTGGGTGAAGAAATAAAAGAGGCTATTGTGGTTGAAAAGGTTCTAAGATCATTGTCCCCCAAGTTTGAATCTAAAGTATCTGCAATAGAAGAAAAGGAAAATCTACGAATTCTTACTATGTCTCAGCTACATGGAATTCTAACTGCTTATGAAATGAGAAAGAGAGGTCCATCAGACAGAAGAGAAACTGCTTTCAAGGCATCAGGCAAAGGAGATTATTATGAAGCAAGCCACGTCCTAGAAGAAGAGGAAGAAGAATCAAATTTTGTCAGAAATCTTCAAAGGGGTTCTGGAAGGTTCAGAGGTAAGTTACCTTTTAAATGCTTTTCTTGTGGAAGAGTAGGTCATTATGCTGCAAAATGTCCTTATAAGGATAAAGGAAAGGAACCTGCTAGATGGAACAAGAAACAGAGTGCAAATAAGAAAAGCTACTACACCCATGAAGATAGTGATGGTCTCTCAAATAGTGATGAAGATGAACGAGGTAATGAATATAAATTGTTAATGGCATTTGAAGATGATGATTATATGGATGCTATAGATGTGGATAACCTTTATGATGAAATTACTAGACTCAAGAGATGTATAGAAGAAAAGAATATGATCATTGATACTCTACAATTTCAAATTGATGAAAAGGAAAAACACCTTGAAAAATTAGAAGGTGAAATTGTTGGTCTTAGAAAAGAGATTGAGAAAACAAAAGCTATTAATCTTAAGTTTGTCAAAGGATCTGAAACTTTGGATGAGATTATCAATGTGCAGTGGTCTCCACTAAACAAAACAGGTCTGGGCTATAATGGAGAAACTTCTCAAACATCCACCTCAAAAAGTTATCTTGATGCAGCAAGAAGAAATGAGCAAAAGCACAATGAAGACCATCAGGTAAAGCAGGGACGAATTGCAAACAGAAACTATCAGGGGCAATCCATCTTAAGGGTGAACAAAAGCTACAACCAGCCACAGGTAAAATCTTCTCAATTTGGTTCAAGAATAGATGACAATAGAAATTACAATCAATTGGCTAGTAGATTCGATAACCGCAGAAGTTTCTTCAATGGACAATGCTTTTCTTGCCATAACTTTGGTCACAATGCAGCTCAATGTGTTGCATATAAAACGATCATGACTAGGGAAGCTCAAAAACAAAGAAGTATGACCGGGATTACAAAAAGGACCTATAACAACTTTTCGGTTCTTGAAAATGAAGTTGAATGTTCTATTTGCAATAACTTTGGTCATGAAGACTCTGAATGCAGGAGCAGGTTTCAGCAGAAAAAGGAACAAGCCTCAAGCACCAAAACATGGAGAATAAAGGAACCACAAATAGAAAGATGTGGGATAGCATTTTATGCAGAAGGATAAGAAAATCTATGGTACATTGACAGTGGATGTTCGAAGCATATGACAGGTGATAAAGAAAAACTTGAGTCATATTCTGCTCTAGAAAAAGGAAAGAAAGTCTCTTTTGGAAATGATACTCCTGCAACTATAAAAGGAAAAGGCATTGCTCAGTTAAAAGAAAAGGTCAGGGCTGGAAATGTTTTGTATGTTGATGGATTGAAGCATAATCTTCTAAGTGTTAGCCAGATGTGTGATCAAAGAACCGAGGTTATATTCAGATCAAATGGATGTCTTGTTCGTGATCTTGATACAGGTAAAACAGTGATCAAAGGCAAAAGAACTCCAAATAATCTGTACATATTTGAAGAAGAACAACAACAATGCTATCTGAGCAAGGATGATGAGCACTGGTTATGGCATCGGAGGTTGGGACATCTAAGCTTTTCACAAATAAGGAAAGCATGCAAATATCAGGCAGTTCGCGATCTTCCAGATATCAAAGTTCCTGACAACACCATATGCAAATCATGTCAGTTTGGAAAACAAACTAGAACTAACTTTCCAGAGAAAGAAGGATCATCTAGCATGCCTCTTGAGCTAGTACATACAGATACATGCGGTCCTTTCAGGAAAAGAACACCTCGAGGAGAAGAATACTTGATATTATTCATTGACGATTTCTCCAGGTTTGTCTGGTTAGGACTTATGAAGCACAAAGATGAAGCATTCGAAAAATTCAAATCCTTCAAAGCCTTGGTTGAAAATGAATTAGGTCACAAAATTAAGTGCCTCAGATCCGACAGAGGTGGGGAATTTACTTCAAATGAATTTTTCGATTTCTGTGAAGAACATGGGATAAGAAGAGAATTCTCTACAGCAAGAACTCCTCAGCAAAATGGAGTTGTGGAAAGAATGAACAGAACAGTCCAACAAATGGCTCGTGCTATGCTTGATGAGTCAGGAACTCCCGCAACTTTCTGGGGTGAAGCTGCACATGCTGCGGTTGTTATTCTCAACAAAACAAATGTCCGGGTGAACAACACTCAAACTCCTCATGAGCTCTGGAGTGGTAGGACTCCTCGGTAAAGCACTTCAAAATCTTTGGGAGCAAATGCTATATCAAGAATACTGATGAGCAGCTTGGCAAACTTGAACCTAGAGCAGATGAAGGCATTCTTCTTGGTTACTCTCCACATAGCAAAGCATACAAATGCTACAATAAAAGACTTGGCAGAATTGTTGACAGCATTGATGTAGTGGTTGATGAGAAGGGATACATTCCTAGGCAAGTACATCATGAAGACATCGAAGAAGATGAAGGCTACCCTCAACGATAGAATGATGAAGAAGAAGAACCTCAAGAAGAACCTCAAGAAGAACCAGAGGAGCAAACAAGAATAGAAGAAAAGACTCCATCCAGATATGTTCAGAAGAATCATCCAGAATCTCAGATTATGGGGCAGAAAGAAGCAGGTGTACAAACAAGAAGAACAGTTGCAGAAGCTTCAAGCTATTTGGCATTACTCTCTTCTACTGAACCACAAAATGTGAAAGAGGCATGCAAAGATGATTGTTGGGTGAAAGCAATGGATGAAGAACTTGAGCAGATCGAAAAGAACAACACTTGGGAGCTGGTTCCTAGACCAAAGGATAAGAATGTTATCGGAACAAAATGGGTCTTCAAAAATAAATTGAATGAAAATGGAGAAGTAATTAGAAACAAGGCCAGACTTGTTTGTAAAGGGTATGCGCAGCAAGAAGGAATAGACTTTGAAGAAACCTTTGCTCCTGTTGCAAGACTTGAGGCCATCCGAATGTTCCTTGCTCTCTCAAGTTTTCAAAACTTCAAAGTATTTCAAATGGACGTGAAATCAGCCTTTCTAAATGGAGACTTGGAAGAAGAAGTATACATTGAACAACCAGATGGGTTCATTCTTGGAAATGATCCAAATCTTGTATGCAGATTGAAAAAGGCTCTCTATGGTCTCAAGCAAGCTCCAAGGGCTTGGTACTACTGTTTGGACAAATATCTTCATCAACAAGGCTTTTCAAAAGGATCAGCAGATAGCAATCTTTATATAAAAGTTGAAAATGACAAATTGCTAATACTTGTTGTGTATGTAGATGACATTATTTTTGGCAGCAATGAAGAAGCTATGAGTCAAAGCTTTGCCTTGGTCATGCAGAAAGAATTTGAAATGTCCTTGCTAGGAGAATTGACATATTTCCTTGGTTTGCAAATCCAACAAAAAGAAGAAGGAATCTTCTTATCTCAAACCAAGTATCTCAAACAGATTTTGAAGAAATATGGCATGGAAGATGCAAAACCAGTATGTACACCCATGGTCACAGGATGTAGCCTCAGTACAAATGATGAATCTGCAGCAGTACATCAACCAACCTACAGATCTATGATTGGAAGTTTACTTTATTTGACAGGTACCCGATCGGACATCATGCATGCAGTTGGAATAGTTGGAAGATTTTAGGCAAATCTGAAGGAGACTCATCTTCAGGCAGTGAAGAGAATTTTCAAATATCTTCAAGGGACTCAAAATTATGGCTTATGGTATCCTAGAGATACAGATCTTACACTTCATGCTTATACAGATGCAGATTGGGCCGGAAGCGTGGATGACAGGAAAAGCACAAGTGGTGGTGTGTTCTTTATGGGTTCCAGACTGGTATCTTGGTTCAGCAAGAAACAGAGTTCGATTGCCTTGTCTACAGCTGAAGCGGAATATGTTGCTGCTGCATCTTGTTGCACCCAACTCCTTTGGATGATGCAGACTTTGCAGGATTTTCAAATCACTTGTACTCCACCTATCCCCATCTTATGTGATAACACAAGTGCAATCAGCATCTCAAAGAATCCCGTTATGCATTCAAAAACCAAGCACATCCCAATCAAGTATCATTTTCTCCAGGAACAAGTGCTTGAACAGAAGGTCAAGTTGGAGTATGTTCCTTCTAAGGAACAAGTTGCTGATATACTCACCAAACCATTGCCCAGGGACACTTTTGAATACCTCAGGCAAAAGCTAGGGGTTGTTGATGCATCATCTTATTGCTGAACCTCTTCTGATTGATGGTTGTATATGCATACATGAGCTGGGTGGCTGATTGGTTGAAGATTGATGGTACAGGTTCAGGGGGAGCATATAATGCATTGTTGGCATTATGGAGGATGTGCAGAAGGAGATCACGAAAGTAGCTGCAATATGTCTCTATCTCTTTCATGGTGGATTATGGTTTTTCACTGCAGATCTGGTTCATATTCAGGGGGAACATGTTCTTAGGGGGAGCATAACCCTTTGCCCTTGATGTCAAAGGGAGAGAATGAAGCTGAAGTTTGTGAGGTTGCCATCAAGTCCAAAGGGGGAGATTGTTGGCATTATGGTTCAGGTATGGCTATATGTTACAGATGTTGTACTTGATGGCAACTCCCGTGGCAAGGCTCTCAATATGTTGAAAATTAAGAAGTACGCAGGAGATCAGTTCAGAAAGTGCGTACTCGCAGGTACACCGTGAAGGGACCACGGCCTGATACGCAGATAAGCCGTCCAGGAGGTGCGTACCCCAGTGCACACATTTCAAGGCAAAGAAAAGCACACGTGGGGTTTCTTATGTTTAACTAGCCGACGGTATTTGTGTTTCTATGGTTTTGGCTTGTGGTATTGATCCATGTTTTTAGGAGGAGCTTGCCTATATAAAGCAAAGGAGATCACTTGGCTATGTATCTTTTGCAATTGAATATCTTAAGATCTGAAATATTGGGTTATGGTATTAAAAGCTTGATCTATATGAAGTTGAAAGTGAATCTGTGAAGGGTGATCTCTCGAGCGCATGATCAGATCTGGGCATCTGAGCATCTGTGCCACTCTGGTGGACTGCCTATTCAGCCCTAATCAGAAGTACGCAGGTGTTTAACAGAAGATCTGCGTGGGTACGCAAAGCAGAAACAGAAGATCTGCGTGGGTACGCAGAGAAGAAACAGGAGATCTGCGTGGGTACGCAGAACAGAAACAGGAGACCTGCGTGGGTACGCAGAGCGACAAAGGTTCAAGTGCGTACGCACAGTAACTGTACGTGGCGCGATAGTATCTTTGGGCGCGTACCTGCAGCAATAATACGCGGCATAATAGTGTCTCTGGGTGCGTACCTGCAGTAACAGTAAGCAGCGCGGTTGAAGAAACAGTGCGTGGACACACAGTGCGACAGAAGGGCCTTTGCGGGTATACGCAGGAGAGCAGAGGGTGAAGTGCGTACACACGCAGACCAGAGAAAGAAGAACTGCGTATCTGTCTTAAGACATTTTGTTTGGTTGTATTTTTCTGTTGATAAGGTGTTCTAGGTTTGGTTCTATTATTGTTGATCTGGTTACTACAGTTGACTGGGTGATTTTCTTATACTTGATGATCATTTGATGCTTATGGATCCAGTTTGAAAATTTATAGTGGTCCTTGTAAGTAAAGAAGTAGGGGGTTGTAGCTCCCTTCCAGGAGAGACTGGAAAACGAGAGAGAGAGTAGTAGCTCTCTGCAGGTTGCAGCCTGCGTACTGGTAAAGGACTGCACCAGTACAAAACCATTGTAAAAGGAGTTTCTAATTTGAAAGAAGATAGAGACATATTGCAGCAGGTGGTTTTCACCCACATTGGGTTTCCACCTTACATCTTGTGTTCTTTGGTGTGACTATCCATTTTCTTTGTTCATGCTCATTATTTTATGGTACTGACATGAAAAAATAATTCAAAGAACAAATAAGGAAGATTTATTAAAAGAGTTAGATAATACTGATTCACCCCCCCTCTCAGTATTATTTCCAACATATATATAGTGTTTTCTATCTCCCAATTAGACCGAATTGGTGGAGGAGGACTAATTGACTCATTTTACATTAAAATAATTTTATTTCTTGATAGATAAATCCCAAGAAGGGTCTATTACATGATAAAAATAACTAGGACTCATGACATAAACCCTAGAATCGTACGATGGAGGCTTTAGACCTAGAAAATAAATAAAAGAGCATGAAACCCATGCTTCAAAATTCTTTTTATTTTATAAATAAAATTCCTTTTTCTTTCTTTTGACAAATATATTACATCATGAATCAAGTACAATTATGAAGACCGACACTAGTTACATTCTTCAACAGTCCCTCTCAACTAGGGAGGTATTCATAATTACATATATACATAGGTACATGGAAGATCTCAAAATGAGATGTTCTATGAAGATTTATAGCACACTTAGTGCTACATATTAGATACTTGACCAAGATATCTAACCGGGTGGGACTAAGGTGTATTCCAAGATTTAGCCACTCTAGGTACCATCAGGATTCCACTCTAACACCAACCTAGGGATCTAGGTGTGTATCCAAGGTCAGAGCTCCAAGACCAATGCCACCCTCCCTACTTCGGGATCTAGACATCATCAAAGGCTAGCCAGATGTCCTCCCAAGCATATTTTCACCCCAATATGCTTCATATATCCCTATCAACTAAATCAGATATACCCACCAGTCCAAGCATGCTTCCAAAATGTTCAACCTTCTTTTGGAGAGATTTACTTATACAAACACAACCCCAATTATATATAGATATATATATCACAAACCTTTGGTGTCTTCATCATTCTGATGTTGCTTAGATCATCATCATATTATCCAAATACATTTCTTCAACAGCACCAAACTTAAGCTCGGCACATCTTCCAAAGTATTCAAGTCATGTTCACAACTTTATCAATCACAAATATCTATCATTAGTGATTCAATCATTTATTTTTTATTCAATATCTTCCTTATAGCTGTCACAATATACCCTCCCTCTCAAATGGGGAGATTTACATTTTTTTTCTCAAACTTCTTCTTAACTAAGGAACAATACTAATAGAAACCTATTTCCTTCAATCACACAACGTCTTTCTTTTGTATCATCATATCATCGGATAATATTTGACCCATCAAGACATCATTTTCAAGAAAATCACATCAAGGTCATCTTTCAATGTTATCAAGATTCTTGCAACTCCCTCTTTCCATAATGCTCAACATCATTATCAAGTCATCAACAACTATAAGGTAGGCAATCATCTTCAACATCTTAAAGACCATATACCTGCAATTATTTAATGACAGTGATAACCAAGCACAAGTATATAAGAGCATAAAGTCAATTATAAAATAGGGTTAGCATGTTATCACAATGGGAGCATCCAAAAACTTTGAATAAGAAAACAAACCTTATATGTGTAAAACCTAAATGTGGTTAGGTATATAATAAACAAGTGTTACATTCCCTAGAATTCTTACAACAACATTTGCTAGGGTTTCATCACAAACCATAGATTTCTTTATCAAAACTAAATCATAGATATCAATAATCAAGTTAGTATTCTAATCATGGTGAAATAATTATACTTCTAGGGTTTTAATCATCTAGCCCTAGAATCTCATATTAATGTTTACTAGGGTTTATGTTGTAAACCCTAGACACAAACATAAACACTTCAATGTTAGATATTCAACAATTTTAACCAAGCTATGGTTACAATAATACAAAATAACATGAACCTAGGGTTTCATTCTTAGGAGCTTATTTTAAATATTACAAGGGTTTTTCCATAAACCATAATATACCAAACCCTAAAAATCTAGGGTTTCATCATACAACCTAGACATCAACAACAAACTTTAAAAAGAGTAGGGTTTTACCAAAAACATTATCAAAACCCTAAACATTAAGAGAATAGGATTTCATCATATGTTCTAGACTTTATCAACAAACCCTAAGTATACTAGGGTTTCATTATTAACATCAACATACCCTTAGCATCAAAAGGCTAGAATTTTATAGTCAACCCTAAAGGTTAGGATTTCATCCTAATGAACAAATGGTAAAAGATAGTATAACAAGGGTAGATTCAATCTACTGATTAGTCACCTGAACAAGAATCTTTATGATTCAAAACCCTAGACATAAGAGAGTTAGTAATATAAAGAAAATTTTCAAGTTAAGATGACTATGCAACAAATCTTACAGTTTGAAACATTCCTTGATTTTTTATTTAACAAACCTTCTAGAGTCCCGTTAGCAACAAGATTACTTTCATAATACAAGTCTTAACTTGAATTTTCCTCCACAATCCTTGTGTAATCCTGTAAGATTTCATTGAATTGTTATTTAACAAACCATGTAGAGTCTCTTTAACAACAAGCTTACTTTAATAAGACAATTATTTGCATGAAGTTTCTGGCACAATCCTTGTATATTCCTGTAATATTTCCTACCAAGGATAATAAAAAGGGAGGATTAATATAAAAAAATTAGAGGCATATAGAAAATCATGACATGAAAGAGGAAACATAGAACAAGATATTTATATTTTGGTAAAATGATAGAGGTTGCCTCTTAATTTATCTCAACTCAATCTTTTTGAGGGATGCCTACAATTTATCAAAACAATTCAAGAATTTCAAAGAAGACATATTAGATCTATTAACTCTAAAATATAAGTCTTTGACTTTTCATTCTTCAACCTTGTTCTTCTTAGTTGGAGCTTCTGTTATCATATTTTAGTTTGAGTTTGAATTTTTTTCTGTAAAACGCTGACAATTTCAGTGTTAGCGAAGAAATTTGTAATAAGACAATCAACGCTTATTATGTTCATAAAATGATTAACTTGAATACACTGAAAATGGGAGTCTCAAAATTATCAGGTATTGGTTGATAATGGGAATATCAGTTCCAAAAGCAAAATTTCAATTTCAATTTTTAAAATTGCGCTGACACATTCCACGTCATTGACAAAAAGAAGGAGGGCAGTGATGAATATATGGTATACCAAGATCTGGATTGGATGTCTATGGGACCACATGCAATACTGAGTATTCTACATAAGATGCTAAGAAATATGGAGAAGCTTTTAACGAAGTACGACCCTAACAAAGCAATGAAAGAAAATGACCATCTGGAAAAATTCTACCTACATCTACAAATTCTAGAGCTATGTTACAATGATGTTGCATGAAATTTTTTTCTGTGCACCTTAGATGGCATATCAACTATATGGTATCATAGTTTCCTCTGAATTAGAATGGGTTTAAGAAGAGTTTTCTTGACAAATTTGTTGATGATAAAACCCTGCCATGTTGTTGAAAGAGTTAGGAAATCTCAAGATGGAGCACAAAGAAAAGGTGAAATATTTTAATCAGAGGTTTAACTATATTTTGAATAAATTCCGAACAAATAAAAAATCTCACGACTCCATTACAATCAATTGCTACATATCTGCCTTGCCAACAAGAATTGTACAGTTCATGAAGATAAATGCGAAAGAAACTCTTGCAAAAAACTATGAAGAGGCAATTGCATTTGAAAAGGAATTGCATGCGATTGGGGTCTAGATGATGAACTGGCTAAAGACTCCAAAGACACGGTTAAAAAGTCTCAGGCCTCCATAAACAAGGACAAGGAGAAAGAAGCTATCGATCTTGAGAGCTTGACCCGCACCATCAAGACTCTACCAAATGAGTGGGAAGAATTGAAACAAAGGTCAAGAGAGACCACCGTGATTAGCAAGCCTCCCAAGTTCAAATTTCTCAGAAGGAATACCAACTCTGACAACAACAGTAACCAACTGGTCAAATTTGTGCAAATCTCAAATGTTGTGTAGAATGTTGAGAGTATAGGCATGGTCCAATACTGTTCATTTAATCAAGAATATCATTCAGAAAAGACATGCCCACAATGGAACCACAACATGAACGCTCTTTCTACGCATTTAATTGAAATAATACTTTGTAATGAGTAGACTGAGCTTGAGGAAGAAAAGGAAGAAATGACTGCAATCGAAGAAACTCCAAGCATAGGGCATGTAGTGAACACATTCAATTGCATACTCGCAGCTAAAAAGAGCATCGCTGAAAAGTAGCCACTGAGTGATGGCCCAAGCTATAAGTAGAAAAACCGGTATAATTTGAGAAGCCAAGGGCCAACCAACGAACAAGAGTTGACGAAGTAGAAATTGAAAGAGAATTTGTTAAGGAAGATTAGTACGCTCGTAAACTCAACCCAAAACACTCAGAGCAAGTATGGAAATATAGTTACAACAAAAAGTACTTCCACAATCAGTAAAAGTAAGTCCATCACTTTAGAAGTCGCGGACCAAGTTTCTCCTCCAGACACTTCAAAAATCTCTCTTGCACTCAATTACAACATATTTGAAGAGATGAAGAAAGCTCATGCAAATATTTCACTTTCTGAATTGATGAAGATTGCGAGCCAGCAGGACATGCTCCTATGCGCAATTGGATAATCTGCCTCAGGTAATGATGCTTCTTCGCAAAAGGGATCTGGTAATTCCTATGGTCACCTCGAATATGTACTTAATGCTTTAATGATGGATGCAAACACACTCTGCCCTCCGTTTCTGTTAACATTTGAAATTTTCAATTATAATGTACACAATTGCTTAGTTGATTCTAGTGCATCGGTGAATGTAATTCCATTATCTGTCGTAAAGAAAATCAATGCAAAATGGGATAAAATAGATGTACAGATCATTCAGCTAGATAGGACCCTTGTCCATGCAATTGGTGAACTCATAAATGTTCTTCTATCTTATCATCCGATCACCAAGGTCATCAATGTATAAATATAGTAATTGTGGACATCCCATAAGCATATAGTGTATTGTTCAGTAGGGATTGGTCCAACAAGCCACAAGGGGTATTTTTCTACGTACCTGTCACATTTATGGCTTCCATACAAGGGTAGAAACAATAAGATCTAGGTGAACTTAGAGAAGTACATGAAACACACTATTACTCCCTTTGATGGTAAGATTGAACTAATGGATTTCATAAATATTATCTTCGGAAATTGCTTCTTGGAAACTGATATGGAGTACTATCTTACTAAGCCATCCCCAGTTCCACTAGACACACAGTTGGAACTCCTTCCTAGTCCAATTGATGCAAATGACATTTGTATAGTTAGTAGTTGTAGTAATATTAGTACTAGCGTAGTACATAGTCCTTGTACATATAATGTTTGGAAATTATATTTTGATGGTTCCAAAACATAGGAGGGCTCTAGAACTAGTTGTGTTTTAGTAGACCCATGAAAGAGGAAACGTTTGATCTCCAATTGCTTGGAATTCGAGTGCACGAACATCACCGCAAAATATGAAGCACTCATTTTGGGTTTGCGAAGAGCCATTGACCTCAATGTTGTAGTCCTCAAAACAACGGGTGACTCAGAAATTGTCGTACGCCAGATAAATGATATTATACATTGTGTGTCACACCATCTCAAAAGTTAACAACAAGAGGTATGGCATTTGATTTCACATTTACAAGCTTTCAATATTATTTTTGTTCCTAGAATACGCAACACAGCTGCAGATGCATTGGAAAATGTTGTTGCTAGGTTATCACTACTTAGGGACAATTTTTCTGTAGAAATTATTTATAAACCATCCGTCCTTGACAATATCACTAATTTATGCATTTTCAATGATGACCAAAAAATACTTCACTTTATGGAGAACATTGATATATTCAAGGATGTAGCTATCGACGAGGACTAGTGTGAGAAAAAATTGCAGGATGCATCTTGCACGAACAAAGAGAACCCCGTGATGAAGGGCATGGTATCATTGGAAAATTTGTATGACTCGAAGAACCACTTTTTAGGGCTAGTCAATGTGAAAACCCACAGTTCAACATTGTCACATGAGCAAATAAATCTTGGAACAGAAAAGGATCCAAAGTTTGTTAATATTTGTACTTGATGTAGATTGTAGGAGAGACAAGATTTTATATGCTTGTTCAAGCGGTACCGATATGTATTCGCATGGGCGTATGATGAGCTCGAAACGTATGACACACAAATAACCTAGCATGTGATCCCAATAAAAAAAGGGGCTAAGTTGTTCCAACAAAAGATGTGGAAGGTACATCGAATGCTTGAGCCTCTAATTCAAAAGGAGTTGAGGAAACTATACCAAGTGTGACATTCTACCTGGGTATCGAACTTTGCCCTTGTGAGAAAGAAGTCTGGGGGAAATGCACTTATTTTTAAATTTCCACAACTTGAACCACGCCTTAGACAAAGAAAATTACCCTGTGCCAACTATGGAACTAATACTGCAAACAATATCAGGTTCAAAGATGTTTTCTTTGTTGGATGGATATTCTAGCTACAACCAGGTTCTAGTCTCAGAGTATGATAAACTAAAAAAAACATTTCACATGAAGTAGGGTAGGTTCATGTTTAAGAGAATTTCATTTGGGTTGATCAATGTCAGTGCAACATTTCAATGTTCCATGGACATTGCATTCTGTATACTGATTGGACAGAGTGTAGTGGTCTATCTTGATAATGTCAAGGTGTTTTCCAAGAAGAGATCTGACCACATATGCCATCTAAAGAAAATATTCAAGTGATGTCGTAAGTACGGGATATCCCTTAATCCAAAAAAGAGTATTTTCCAAGTGTTTGAGGGTAAACTCTTGGGACATATCATTGCAAAAATTTGGATTAAATTATACATGGAGAGGGTCAAAGCAATTACATAGATTCCCTTCACTGTGAACAAGAAATCTATGCAGTCCTTCATGGGGAAAATCAACTTTCTCTGCAAGTTCATCTCTGATTATGATCATATCATGAAGCCAATATAGGGGATGGTAAAGAAGGATGAAATTTACAAATGGGACAAAAGGGAAAAGGATGTGTTCTCATGTATTAAGCAAGCCATTACAGAAGCACCTGCTTTGTACAACCCATATTTTAGCAAATATTTTATGCTCTACACTTTTGCTCCCGATACTTCTCCCACCACTGTGCTTACACAAAAGGATGATCAAAACAATGAGCGTCCAATATCTTTCATGAGCGCTAGCCTTCAAGGACCTGAACTTAACTACCTTGCCATCAACAAACAAGATTATGTAATATACAAGGTGATGAAGCACTTCCAACCCTATGTCTTAAATAATCATTGCATCATCTTTGTTTCACACCCAACAATCTGATCATTGTTTGTTCAATAAGAGATGGGTGAGAGAAGAGCGAACTTGATGACTGGTTTATAAGAGTACAATTTAGAGTTCAAGCTAGTTCATACAATCAAAATCCATGGACTATGTTGGATATCATCAGAAGCAGTAGACGCAAAAGAAGAAGATCCTTCCAAATGGGAGTAGGAAAGTGAAATGTATAATGTTAAGAGAGCTTCCCCCACTACCATCACGAAATCTTGGTACACCGATGTGTGCCAATACCTTGATCAAGACACCGTTCCCTTTGACTTATCCACATGACACAAGAGGGAACTTAGAATAAAATAATTATGTTATCAATTGATGCACGGGGTGGTTTTTATAAAGCATCATAATAGAGTGTTTCTGAAGTTCTTAGAAGTGCACGATTTAGATGAAGTATTGTGTGATCTCCACAACAGACCAGCTGGGGGACACTTCGCAGGTAACACAACTATGCATAAAGTTATGTGGGTCTGTTTCTATTGGCCTACATTATTCAAAGATGCTCACACCCATGCTTGCAAGTGTCCAGTCTATCAAAGGTGTGCTCACCAAATCAAGAAGTCAGCCGCCCCATTGCAGCCTATCGTAGTGGAAGAACCGTTTAAATAGCGGGACTTAGATGTCATTGGAGAAATATTTCTACATTCATCAAAGCAACACTGCTACAGACTTCTTCATGTGGTGGACAAAAGTAGTTCCACTTAAATAGGTGAATGTCAAGGAGTCATCAACTTCCTTAAGCAGAATATCATTTCCAAGTTGGACATTCCAACTTCACTTGTTTTCGATAATGCGACATATTTTTCGTCATTAAAATTATATGATTTTGCATTAGAAAATGGAATTGTATTGAAACATTCAGATGAATATTATCCGTAGGAAAATGGTCTTGCTGAGTCTACAAATAAGAACCTTATATGTATCATTAAGAAGACCATCTTCTCTAAACAAAGGAACTGGCACTCTGCTTTGGTAAATTCCTTATGGGTTGATCGAGTCATTCCAAATCCCTCTTTGAACATGTCCCCTTACTTCCTGGTGTATGGAAAAGAAGCCATCCTTCCTCCTAACATCTACTTTCCTGCCCTCCAACTTTCGCAATAATCCCAGGGCAAGCCACGTTTATTAGCTCAACATAGGATGGACACTCTTCACAAGCTAAAAAAAGAAAGGTTGAAAGAAAAATAAAATTTTCCCTTCACCAGAGTCGTATCAAGATGTGGTTCGAAATAATTCTGTAGTTAAGAATAAATTTAGTGTGGGTGACTTAGTCTTGAAGTGGGAAAAAGCTCATGATGAAAGAGGAAAACACGCCAAGTTGCAATCCATATGGATTGGACCATTCACTATTCACAAAAATTTTGGCCAACACACATATTGTTTGCAATCACTAGACAAAAAGATTGACTCCCTCCCTTTTAATGGCCTATACTTAAGACATTATTTTCAATGATGATCTAAGGCTATTCCCTACGTTATGTACATAGTATTTTCTTGTTTGTTTGGTTTGTGGTTTTGTTTTCATCATGTAAATAAGTGTTGTGTGTGAACGTGTTTTCTGGATTCTTTGTGTGTGGCTGAATTGAAAAGAATCTTGTGACACTTTAGCATTTGGCCAACCTTCGATCTGTATTCCTTGTGTTGGTTTCATATTTTGGTTGATGGAGTTCTGATGGAAAACACGATCCATCCGCGATGAGAGTTTTGGGTCAAACAATGAACTTGTTTCTATTTAGGAAACCTTATGCCCATACTCGGTTCTTTGTGTTTCAATGTTCTCACACTTATCTAATTAGTAGAAGAGGAGAAGGGGAAAAATATAAACAAACAAACCTAAATTAAAGGTCTCTATATGATTCTCTGAAGAAACAACCTCTCCTGCTCTCAATAAGTTGGGATCCCTTTTCCGCCCATAAAATGAATAAGTGCCAATGCATAGTCCTATAAAAATAAATAAATAAAGGTGAAAGAAGAGAAAGGCTTCTTGCGTAGAGAGGTGAAGCAAGAAACTCTGTCAGCGTACTGACCAGGCTTGCTGGTAGCGAAGAAATGTTTGTTTTCTTATAGTGACTCCATTGGGGTACTATTTAGGTCTGCTAGAAGTGGAGCAACACTAGATATGAAAAATCATACTCTGAAAATCTAAATTTTAGGAACTTCACTACCCTTCCCAATTGGAAACATTGCGATATTATTGAATCCTATGTTTTGTTCAACCAAGAAGGCATAAAAGGGACCATGCCTATTCACGGGGCAAGTGGGTAGACCAAAGTAATATACATCATGAGTCAATACTCCCTAAAGAATCAAGACCTTGCATAAGAGAGTTAACTAAAGCAGAGAAGATGGAATTCTAGCAGTGTGTCACCAAGTGTTATCACTGCTACAACACCCTCCAAAATTTTGGCCTACACTCAATTTTAGAGCCTTCCTTGTTCTTGTACATTGTTGGCACAAATATTGAAACTCATTCGATGTGTTTTCTTGAAGTGTTTCGGTCACATTTGCAAGATATGAAAAATGTAGTCTTTTCACATGTTAGCTGTTGTACAATGTATATAAGCCTATTTTGGTGGTTTCAAGGGGCTAACTTTGTGCACATGATTTAATCTAACCATGTAAACATTTGTCGCACTCATTTCCAAAGTTTTAAGAATTGTTGTGCGAGTACCGTCACGGTCGTCGCGAAGTGTATCTTAAATGTCGCACTTGTAATAAGTTGTCACATTGAGGGAAATTAATTTCTCATGTGTCCTAGATGATCTATGTTTTTGTGTCATTAAGTATTCTAAGTGTGTGATCAAAATTGAAGCCATATCATTGTTCACATCAGCATCACCGATCCCACACTTAGCTAACTTTTGAAAAACTTCCCGGCGAAGCAACTTAGCTTCACTTGGCCTCCCTGAAATACACATTGCGCAATCTCAACACTCTAGCTATGACCTTTCCTCTTGACACTGTGCAATGCACAGTTCCTGCCTCCCAGGACTGCTGCATTCCGTAGATCCTATGCTCAAGTCCTGAACTTGGCTACCGAAATTGTGCAATCCATCTTCCCAGCCTAGCCTCAACTATGCATTGCACAATATGTAACCTCAAGATCATCCCTTGAGCCCCTAAGTTGCACGATTGCGCAATGGCCCAGCCTCCTCTGCCTCCCAAAATTGTGTAATGTTCTAATCTAGTGCCCATCCTCTCAGCGTGTCACACTGATCTCCAGAATTGCATAGTTTTCTTCCTCAGCCCAACCTGGACTATACATTGCGCAATATCAAGTCTCAATGTTCACCCCTGACTTCTTGAACTGCACAATATGGGTAGTCACTGAGCCCCTCTCCCATCGTGTCACCTAGTTTCAGCTCGATCAATGAATCAATATGCACTATCACAAAATAGGGGGTTTTTCAGATTGATGTCATCTTGTCATGAGTGAATTGCAGATGCAGGCACCTTGTCATACCATGGAAAGATGATGGAGAAAGAGGTGAAGAAGGGATACATGCTAAAGACATATTTATAGATTAAATATGCAAGCTGATCAACACACAAAAGGGAAACAAGAAAGCCCCTTATAAGCCTGTAATAGGACGCAGCTTGAAAGGATCACACAAGCATAAAAGACATCACAAGCTAATATGCGAAATAGTTCACAATTTAACATTCATGGAATTATACAACAACACACATTCAACAAGATTCATACCAATGCAAATGAAATAGTTCATAAGCATAAGCATAAGTGAAATAAAATACATCATAAATACAACAATAATAGTCCTACTATATTTACAACATATGCATGAAAACATGTCGGCTCAAAGTTTTTATTAAGTGAAAGTTCCATTGATACATACACCATAGATGAACCACTAGTCTCAACAGTGGAATGTGAAGCCAACATCTCCTACTCCTGCAAAGAAATATAATCGCTCTATGCTATGGAGAAGCCAAGGATCTCACAAGAATCCAAAGCTGTTGATTCTAACCCTAAGCCTAACCAAAATCTTGGCTCCCCAAAATCCATTTACATGAGTTATGAGGTTATATTTATAAAAAGAGGGTGTGACTCTTCAACTTCCCTTTTTGACTCTTAGACTTCCCTCCCGACTCTTCAACTTCTTTACAAAATAACTTTTAAATTACATCATGACTCTTCACATTCCAAAATTAACACTTGGAATTTCACCTACAATTTAATTACAAATAATATTACAATTACTCATACCCATATGAGACAATATTGGGTAGATCCCACTAGACAACCTGATAAGGCAAAACACTATCATGTTTGAATTTGGGGAAACTCTAGCTCAACAACTTCCACTTGATATCTTTTGATCACATATCAGTGCCAAGATTGGTACTGTGTGATGGAACCCTAAACTGTGCAATGGTGTCGTATTGGAAGCAGAATCTTGCCTCCATGGCATCCAGGTACAATGATTTGGAACCAGTTTGAGCTTGCTTTTAGAGTAGGAGCAAAATTGTGTTCACTTGGACATGGCCACTGATGTACTTCTGCATTTTCTATTTGTTCAACTTCAAATCTTCCTTGGTGGAAATCTGCCTATGATGCTCCAAGTATTATTTGATCTCCTGCCTCACCTGGTTCCTAGATTTTGCTTTAATGAATGAGCCAAGTGATGGGATCCTTTCTAAGTTCACAAACAAATCCATACTATTTTATAACCATGCTATGAGTTCTGAATGTTACCAATGAACAAGGCAAGATGTTTGTTGTTCTGGATGAGCATCCAAACTCTTGATTTCTACAACTTTGCCCAGTTTCTTTGTTTTCTTTTCTAGGTCAAGTGGTGCCCCTTTGTATCACATTAACCATTCACGTAGGGAAACGATGGAAGCCTGCACTTTCCTGAGAGTTTAGAAAAAGTCTTTACACTTTTGCTGCAAGCCATACAAGTGGACAACAACCCATGGTAACAATATCCTCATAAAGATTCCTCGTGGTAACTCCAAGTGTTTATACTTCACCTAATATCACTGGCTCCATTTCCTCTAGATAGGCCTATGTGTAAGCTACATTCTGAGACGCTTGTTGAACCTCAGAATTATCCTCACCTTGACAAATTTTCTCACTTCTTTCCCTTGCTTTTCCTTAAGAATACATATCCTCATCAATGATAAATGATAGATTTTGTCTTAAGGAGGACATTAAATGATTGACATGTTATACTTTTATGTTTTTTCTATTTTGAGTAAGTTTTTGCAAATTAGCTACAAAACGCAGCCTATTCTGCAGCTAACCATGTGTTCCGTAGCTACTTCTGTGGTTTGGCAGGTTCCAGGTGTCAAATGAAGAAACTGGACACATGGGCATCTCTGGAATCATCTCGACATGGATTCTATCCTAGTCATGCAACCCAGATCAAGAAATAACCAGTGCAAGACCACAGTCAAATATGGAGTCAAACGAAGAAACCCAGGAGCAATAGGACTCTGTCTCCACTCTTCATGGCTAATTAATCAATCCGATAGTTTTGTTGCAACATTAACTCATACTAGCCATCGGTGTTAATGGTTTCATGCAACCATCTTTCTTGAATTAAAACCACCTGTAATTGATCAACCATTTATGCAGATATGTTGTAATATGTGGAGACCACCTGTAGCTAAATTTTCTCAAAAGACAGTTATGAATGTTTTTCTTTAAATACCCGTTGTACAGAACTAAGAGGGGTTCGAATATTTGAATGTATTAAGCTTAGACTTGCAGCTCTATAATTTTGAACTTTTCCTGTTAATAATATGAAGCCATGTTTTGACCAAGTGGTCATTTGAAAGAGTATCTTCAGCTAGTTAGCAACTCAACTCAGTTAGTTGCAGAGGGCCCCTGCACTGAAGGAGGTTTTTCTTTTTAATTGTTTACTATTCAGTTTCGTTTTATTATTTACTTTTAGCAGTGTTTGTAAGATTAGGTTGATTGCTTATAGTTTGGCTTATTTTAATTCTCTTCAGTAGCATAATGTTAGAATTCAATGATGCAGTCTTGTTTCTCCTGTCTATTTCATAAATGAAACTTGTTTTGTTTTAACATGGTAAGGTTGAAAGAAAAAGAGGATACATTATTGACTAGTTTACTCACTGTTTCGTTTTTCTTCTGGTTATTTATTTCCTAGTTCAGATTACCAATACATTGTGTGAATAAATGTTTTGACCACCATTTCAAGCTGATATTCATCCTAAACTAAATGGTAAACATTCATTTTACACAAGGGATTGAAATCAATTAGTAAATTTAGACTCAGTTCCTCATAGTTCAGATCGTACATCATTAGGAATCAAAACAGAAACCCCCAAAACAAAAATAAAAGAATAAAAAACAACTAAGTAAGAGGGTTAACTAAGCACATATAGTGCACTACACTTCATCAACTTACAAGCCTCAGTTGATAATTCATGCAAGCAATTTGGGAAACTAAATTGACTAAACATTTTGGCATCATTGTCAGGGAAGTGTAAATTAGGTAACCATATCTCTTACATCAAAAAAAAAAGATTGATATGCATAGAGAAAGAGACTCTAGGGGTAGGTTTATAGCTAGAGGCAGGAGTTCAATTCCTACAACACCATCTACTCCACTAAGAACAGGAAGAGATACACCTCCATCTCAAGCTCATACTCCTATTTCATCTACTGAGGCAGTCCTAGAGAGAAAAAATATTAAGACTCCAACAGAAGGAGTAACCTTTTTCACCTCCATAGTGGAGCACATCTTAGTTGAAGAATTAGGAATACCTAGTGAGGAAGAAGAAGTAGAACCTCTCTCCCACATACCATTAATATAGGAACCAGAGGAAGAGAAAGTAACCTTGCAGGTTGAACCTTATACTGACTTTGAAGGAACTGTAATGGCAGAAGAAGGAGAGAATGGAGAATTCACATTATTTAGAGGAGGAGGTAGAGGAAATAATGGAAGAGGTAGAGGAAACAATGGAGGAGGTAGAGGAAATAGGGAAGCAAATGATTATTTTGGATTCCCTATAGTAGATGAAGAAACAAATGCCACAATGAAAAACATCTCACCTTCAGTTGTCCTAAATTTCCATGGGTTAAAAAGTAAGGATATAGAAACATTTCTATTTGAGTTTGAAGTCTTGTGCATAACGTATGATTACTTAGAAGACTCTCAAAAACTTGAATTGTTTCCTTCAACATTGAAAGGAGATGCTTTGAAGTGGTTCATGGGGTTGGTCACTCAATCCATTAGAACATGGAATGATATGAAGAAAGTGTTTTTGGACAGGTATTTAGATTATTGCATGCCTACCAATCACAAGGATGAAGTGTTCAAAATGATGCAAAGAGAGGATGAAAATTTAGAGGATTTAATTGAGAGATTCAACTATAACTTGAAAAGAGCAAAGATGGACAATTTAGATGAAGATACTTTAAAATCTCTTCTGTTGAAAGCCATTAGAGATGAGTGGATAGATATACTTAACATGATGGGGAAGGGAGATATCTCTCAACACCCATTAAGTGACATAGCAAAATTATCTGTTCATCTCTCAAGAGGGAAATCCAAAACTGGGAAAGGTCCAAGAGATCCTTTCCTTGTTAGAGTAAATAAATCTGCAACAGGATCAGTGAGTAGGGCAGAAATTGGGAATATGGTTGATGAATTCAAAACAGATATCCTAGAGAGCCTTAGTGAGCAAATATACATCCTTAAGTTGCAAAACAAGCAGAAAAATGAGGCCAACGCTTTAGCTATCTTCTGTCCCAAATGCAGAAAAAAAACATGCTTTAAGAGAATGTCCTTTGGATGCAAAAATCATAGAGACCTGTGTGATTTGTTCAGAAAACCATGAGACCAAGGGTTTCCCTTCAATTCCAGGTCTTAAGGCTGTTTTTCAGGAAGAAATAAGCCGAAATCCAACAGAATCTCTTTGCTTTATCTCTAGAATACCTTGGCAGGGGCCACAAAATCGAGGATTTAATAACCAAATGTATCTTCAGCCGCCACCAAATTGGAATTCTTGGCAGCAACCTTGGCCTCAATCTCAAGGAATACAAAATCCTTATGGAAGATTCTCTCAATATTATTAATATCCTCCATCATATCAGAATTATCCTCCCCCACAAATTCCACAACAAAATCAACAGCTACAATTCGAAAATCATAACCCTCAACTTTCACTACCATTTCCACAACAAAACCAAAATCCTCAACTCTTACTACCATTTCAGCAGAGACCAAATCAGCTACCTACCCAACCATTACCTAACCCAAACAATAAAAATCATCAGAATACTTACAAGTGGAAGGACAACAATTTCCAACTTATATGATTACTCCTCTAGATCTTAATGATGTTCAACTTAGATCTGGTAGGATATTAGAAAAGGAAAGGCCTTCTATAGTTATTTAAGAACAAGACACTTCTGAGGAAGATTCTCTACAACACAATAAAAGTTTTGAAGAAACACGTCTCCAAAACCAAAACACTGAAAATGAAAAACGGAAAGAACTAGTGAACTCAACTCCTGTCATTGAGCAACCAATATCTATTTCTTCACCTCCTTTTCTTGAAATATTACAAGTGGATAGGGGAGTAGAAAAACAGATTATGTTGCCTAATTATGACTTTCTAGATGAATTGAAAAATGTTTGTATCAAAATTCCTTTGTTACAAGCCATTAAAGAGATTCCAATCATAGCTAAAACAATAAAGGAGTTGAGCATCAAAAAACCAGGAAGACAAGTAAAGGAAACAAGAAGAATTCACCTGGTAGGAAAAATAGTAGATATAATGATGGGAAAAATTGCCATACAAAAATATGTAGATCCAGGAAGTCCAATTGTGAAAACACATATCAATGGAGTTGAAATTCCAAATACATTGATTGATTTAGGAGCAGCTATAAACATCATAAGAAAACAAACCATGGAACAGCTCAAACTTCCTAATATTCTTTACACACCTACACTACTGCAATTAGCAGATAGATCTGTAATCAAACCGGATGGTGTGTTAGAAGATATTTCAGTATCCTTGAATTCTTGGGAATATCCTATTGAATTTATGATTTTAACCCCCAAGAACAATCTAGGAGGACATCCACTTATATTAGGAAGACCTTGGCTGGCCACAGCTGATGCTTTCATTAGCTGTAGATCTGGTGATATGTATATTTCTGATGGGAATTCAACAAAGAAATTCACTTTATATCCTCCAGCAAGAACAATCACAGAAATAGATGACAAAGAATGGATTGATGATGAAAATGACATTCAACCTCTCTTTACTATTTCAGACATTAGTGAAGATAGTCAAATCTTAAATATAATGGAAAATTTTGAATCATCTCCAGAATATGAACATGATCAATTTCAAGAAAAATCCAATATTGAATATTTGTCATCTAGGCAGATGTCTCTTTATTCTATGGAAGAATTTGGTAGCTCTACAATTGAAATCTTTCCAGGGAGAACATTGAACATAAACAATAACTTGGAGAAATTACAACAGGAAAAGCTAATTTAGACCTTACAACAACATTCTGCTGCATATGCATGGGAATATATTAACATCAAAGGGATTAGTCCCAAGACTTGTATACATCACATCTACATTCAGGAAAATTGTAAACCTGTTAGACAACCTCAAAGAAGGATGATTCCAAATCTTAGGGAAATTGTAAAAGAAGAGCTGCAAAAACTACTGAATGTAAACTTCATTTATCCAATTTCAGATAGCCAATGGGTTTCTCCTTTGGTGATTGTACCTAAAAAGAATGTTAAATGGAGGGTATGCATTGATTATCGGGAATTGAATAAAGCTACCCTTAAAGATCATTTTCCTTTGCCCTTTATAGAACAAGTGTTAGATACATTAGCAAGTAAGAAGTATTTCTCATTCTTGGATGGTTTTAGTGGTTATAATCAAATTTAGGTGGCACCTGAAGATCAAGACAAAACCACATTTACTTGTCCATGGGGAACCTATGCCTACCGAGTACTTCCTTTTGGATTATGTAATGCACTTGCAACATTCCAAAGCGCAGTACTAGGAATCTTTTCTGATCTAATACATGATTGTGTAGAGGTATATATGGATGACTTTACAGTCTATGGGAATACATTTGAAGAAGCTTTGGAGAATTTGGAAAAATTTCTTAAAAGATGTAAGGAAGAGAACCTTTCACTAATCCATGAAAAATGTTTTATGATGTTTACATAAGGGATTGTTTTAGGACATCAAATTTCAGAAGATGGAATTAAAGTTGACAAATCTAAAGTCAAAATCATCTCCAAATTATTAATTCCAATTTGCCAAAGGGATGATAGAAATTTTCTAGGATTTACAGGATACTATAGACTATTTATAGAAAATTTCACTAAAATAGCATCCCCACTCTTCAAACTACTTACCAAGGATTGTGAATTCAATTGGAATCCTGATTGCCAGTTAGCATTTGAGACTTTAAAAACAAAATTTTTTGAAACACCTATCTTGAGAGGTCCAAATTGGAAACTACCTTTTCACATTTCAACAGATGCTTCAGACACAGCTCTGGGAGCTGTTTTAGGACAAGAAGACCTGATTCCCTATGCCATCTACTATACAAGTAAAAATTTGACTCCCATTGAGTTAAACTATACTGTAACTGAAAAGGAATTTTTAGCTGTTGTTCATGCCATCAACAAGTTTAGACATTATATAACAAGCTATGAAACCTTTTTTCATACGGATCACTTTGCAATTAGATACTTAATGAATAAACCTATTACTAATGGCAGAGTTACAAGGTGGCTACTACTCTTGCAGGAATTGAATATTACTGTGCTAGATAGACTTGGAAAACAAAACACAGTTGTTGATTTCTTATCTAGAATTCAAAACATCAAAGATGACACTCCAGTTGAAGATAAGTTTCCCGATGAATATCTTTTTGCAATAACTACTTAGTCCCCTTGGTTTGCAGATATTGCAAATTACTTAGTCACAGGGTTATTGCCTTCACATTTGTTTCCTAGAGAGAAAAGAAAAATCATTCAAATAAGTGCAAGATACTCATGGATCACTAATGAATTGTATAAAATAGGTCCAGATCTCATGATCAGAAGATGTGTTAGGGAAGATGAAATGCCTGAAATTCTTAAAGCATGTCATGATGAACCGTGTGGTGGACACTTTGCTGATAAGAGGAAAACCTATAAAATCCTTTCTTTGGGATATTATTGGCCATCCATCTTCAAAGATGCCAAAGAATATGTCAGAAGGTGTGACAACTACCAAAGGGTAGGAAAGCCTTCTTCTTCAAATGAGATGCCAATACAAATTCAGGTACTTATTGAACCTTTTGAAAAATTGGCCTTGGATTTTGTTGGACCAATCAATCGCTCATCTAAGAAAAAAAAGTATATATTGGTATGCAATGATTATGTCACTAAATGGGTAGAAGCTAAGGCAATACCTTTTGCTAATGAAAAATCTGTAGTTAATTTTCTTTTTGAGGATATCTTCACTCCTTTTGGTGTTCCAAGAAAAATTATGACAGATCAGGGATTTCAATTTACATCCAAAATGGTCGAGAGTCTTGTGGAAGATTACAAGATCAAACATAGGAAATCAACCCCCTATCATCCACAAGCAAATGGTCAGGTTGAATCTACCAATAAGGTGATTGAAGGAATTCTAACTAAAACTGTGCATCTACATAGAAGAGATTGGGAAAAAAGGCTCCCTGAAGCCTTATGGGCTTATAGAACTACATGGAGGAACACAACGGGACATACACCTTATGAACTTGTTTATGGGAAAAAAGTCTTGTTCCCTATAGAGTTCTAGATCAAAACCTTCAAGATGGCAGTTCAATTGGGACTGGATTTATCAGAGGCATAGAAGCATAGATTGAAGCAACTTAATGAGCTTGATGAAATCATGCAAGATGTAGTTCAAAGAACAAGTATAGTCTAACTGCATAGGGATAAATGGCATGATAAATATATCAAGGAGAAGAAGTTTCAAGTAGGAGATTGGGCACTCTTGTTTGATTCAAAATTTAAAGATTTCCAAGGGAAGTTTGAGACTCATTGGCTTGGGCCATATGAGATGGAAGAAGTATTTAACAATGGAGCAGTGAGAATAAGGACAATAGATGAGGAAAAGGTACCTCTTCTTGTGAATGGTCATCAGTTGAAGATATATCAGAAACCAATTTCAAGAGAGGAGTTCATCAAAAAATTTCAGAATAACTCAGAAATGAAGCTAGTGAAGAAGAATTCTTCTTCTCCACTAACTTAGTCTTTATTTTTCCTATAAAAAAAACTGATTAAAAAAAATGATAATAAAATGTATAAGGTTGAAAACCAATCATTGATTGGCATACTTATACAGAAAATACAGGGCGAAAATCAGAGATTTCTGACATCCTATATTTTCAATTTACTTTTCTATAATAAGTAGTGACAAAAACCTACATTTATTTGCAATATAGATTTTGCAAATTCATAGTCTCATTCCATCTCATTTTGTTTTCATTATGTTTTACAGTTCCACTTCATCTCACTGTCATATTTCATTTACATTTTATTTTCATAGTTTTACTCCATTTTACCCTATTTTTCATTTTATCTTACACCTCATTCCATTTCATTGTCATAACTCAAATCCATTTCATTTTTACACTCATATTCCATAGCCATATTTCTCTTTTCTTTATTTTCACATTATGCAGTTGATTCCATTCCGTAGCTAATCTGATTCTACAACTACAAATTACTTATCAGCTCTGGAAAACTGTACAACTCAAAAATAAATCATGAATGTAGGAAAATTGGAGAATCAAGTTTTGAAGATCAACCAGATCAAAAGTACCTATGGATCAAAACCAAAGGAAATCAAGCAAAAGGTTAGGTTCTAAAGGTAAAATGCAAAATTTATTTCAAAAAAGCAAGTTATAAACATAAGTTATGTATAATATGAATGATCGTATGTCTCCTTAACAAGTCATCATTTGATTTGACTACCACTTCACGACACCACATCTTTGCCACATCTTTGTCACACCTCCACTATGCTCTCCATACTCTGTACCTAAACGGTCCTCAATAAATCCATCTGTCAACGGTTAGAACTGCAATATAACCAACGTATCCACGTCTCTCCAAACCCTCACTGTCTACTTATTCATGCAGAGCCGTAGTTTTTACCATAACCACAGTTGGTTCATTTCATAGACAAGAGAACAATTCTGATGGTTAAGAATTTTATGAAACAATAGCTATGGGACTCATTGTCAGGACAGAGCCAATAGGAACAAAATATATGGAGGGATACCCACAACTCAAGGAGATGCTACGGAAGGCTGGATGGCTCAATTTTATTGAAATATTTGAAGGCTTCCACAAGGAGATCACAAAATCTTTTGCTAGATAAATTGATGGAATAGAAGTGGAAATTGGGGATATTAAGTTTGCAGTCACAGAATCCTTCATAGCAGAGGCTACAGAACTGCCAAGACATGGTGAGAGATGGTTCAAAAATAAATAATTTCATAGTGAATCATGGAAGATAATCCTTAGGAACCTAGGTACGGATGTCTCTATGTTTAGAAAAGGAATTCCTATTACAGCTCTTAAAAGTAAATGGGGAAATATGCTTTTGATATTAGTGAAATTTATCACTTGTGAGGGAAGATTCGGGTGCATGTATGTCTATCATATACGATTGTTGATGAATTTTCTAAAAAATGGAGAAATCAATCTTCCTTTCTTCCTACTAAACAATTTAAGAGGGATGGCTTCAAATGTATAAAAGAAAATAGAATCCCTAGATACCACCATGTACCATCATGGGTTGGTAAAAATATTGATTGAGTTTCATTTGAAAAACATAGGAGATACCTGGGAAGACTTTCTAATAAGAAATCATTTCCAAGAGGCACCAGAATCACTTGAAGAGGATAATATCAGAAAAAAGTAGGAGAAAGAAGACCAATTTAACCATTCAAAACACCCCTGAGTCCTCAACACAAAAAAAATGATGAAGAACCAATCTATGAAAAGTTGACAGAGATTAGGAAGCAAATCAAGAAAAAGGGAAAGATGAAAAAGAAAGTTGGTGGAATTATTGGAGACAAACCTGAATCTCCATTACAACAAGATGATGAATAATTAATCTCTGAAAAATTGACAGAGATTAAGAAACAAATCAGGAAGAAAGAAAAAGAAGGGAAGGAGAAGATGAGTACAAGAAAAGGAAACACAAGCCCTCAACAACTCAGAAGGAGCTCTAGACTCTGAGGTATGGTAAAGAAGGTAACATCAAAGAGAATAGAGTTCATAGATCTAGAAGAAGAAACCCCAGTATAGTCTCCTGATAATGTTCAATTCACAACACATAGTCCTCAAGGTCTTCCTGAACTGTATTTTGAAGGCAGCCCCAGTAGAGGATCTCCAGGCAGCACCAACAGAGGATCTCCAGGTAGCCCCAATAGAGAATCTACAGGTAGCCCCAACAGAAGATCTCTAGGCATAGACCCAGTGCAGCAACAAATTTATGATTATATAGAATCATTGGAGAATAAAAATTCCTCAACGAATCCAAAATCCTCAGCCAATCCAAAACTCCCTGTCAATCCACAAGAACCTCTAACTGACTCTCTCAAATAGGAAATCTATGAGTTGGACATATTGAACATGCATATCAAGAAAGAAAATGAAACCTTGAGGGAACAAAGTAAACTGGATAAAACTATTCATGATAATACCATACTGCACCTAGGGTTGTGGTAAAAGAAGAATAGGAAGTTGAAGAGGAAGAATAGAAACTTGAACAGAACCATCATCAACCTTAAATACAGACTTCTGATGAAGAAACCCAGAATGGTAATCACTTCAAAGAGGAACAAGAGAAGAAAATTGGATGTACTAGCAGAGTTGACTGAGCAGATGCAGTAAGAAGAAGAATTTACATTTTTGGCAAAATTGCAATGGGACATGCAATGATTTTGTAGTGGGGTTATGTTGAACCTCAGAATTATCCTCACCTTGACAACTTTTCTCACTTCTTTCCCTTGCTTTTCCTTAAGAATACATATCCTTATGAACGATAAATGATATATTTTGTCTTAAGGAGGACATAAAATGATTGACATGTTATACTTTTATGTTTTTGCTATTTTGAATAAGTTTTTGCAAATTAGCTATAGAACGCAGCCTATTCTGCAGCTAACCGTGTGTTCCGTAGCTACTTCCATGGTTTGGCAGGTTCTAGGTGTCAAATGAAGAAACCAGACACATGGGCATCTCTTGAATCATCTCAACATGGATTCTATAATAGTCACCCAACCCAGATCAAGAAATAACCAACTCAAGACCATAGTCAAAGATGGATTGAAATGAAGAAACCCGGGAGCAATAAGACTCTACGTCCACTCTTCATGGATAATTAATCAATCCAATAGTTTTGTTGCAACATTAACTCATATTAGCCATCGGTGTTAACGGTTTCATGCAACCATCTTGCTTGAATTAAAATCACGTGTAGTTGATCAACCATTTATGCAGATCTGTTGTAATACGTGGAGACCACCTGTAGCTAAATTTTCTCAAAAGACAGTTATGAATGTTTTTCTTTAAATACCTGTTGTACAGAACTAAGAGGGGTTCGAATTTTTGAATGTATTAAGCTCAGACTTGTAGCTCTGTAATTTTGAACTTTTCCTGTTAATAATATGAAAACATGTTTTGACAAAGTGATCATTTGAAAGAGTATCTTCAGCTAGTTAACAGCTCAACTTAGTCAGTTGTAGAGGGACCCTGCATTGAAGGAGGTTTTTCTTTTTAATTGTTTACTGTTCAGTATCATTTTATTATTTACTTTTAGCAGTGTTTGTAAGGTTAGATTGATTGCTTGTAGTTTGGTTTCTTTTAATTCTATTTAGTAGCATAATGTTATAATTCAATGATGCAGTCTTGTTTCTTCTATCTATTTCATAAATGAAACTTGTTTTGTTTTAACAGGGTAAGGTTGAAAGAAAAAGAGGATACATTGTTGACTAGTTTACTCACTGTTTCGTTTTTCTTCTGGTTATTTATTACCTAGTTCAGATTACCAATGCACTGTGTGAATAAATGTTTTGACCACCATTTCAAGATGATATCCATCCTAAACTAAATGGTAAACATTCATTTTACACAAGGGACTGAAACCAATTAGTTACTTCCTGTATGTTTTATTTAGTTCATTAGATAATGAAGTACAAAAAGTTGCTTGTATTCCATCTCAAGAAAGCCATCTTTCAAAATTGAAGGCTTGGGCAAATTAAAAGTACTTCAGTCAGTTTCACTCTCTGTAATTATTTCAACTTGCCTTACAACTTCACCTTTTAATTCTTGACTTAGGAACAATGAAAAAATGAGATAGATGCTCTGTTTCTTTCCTTCTTTTAACTTAGGTTTTGATTAATTTCAAGCTCTTGGTTCACCTTTAGGAAATTTAGACTTCCTCATAGTTCAGGCCGTACATCATTAAGAATCAAAACAGAAACCCCCAAAACAAAAATAAAAAAAATACAAAACAATGAAGTAAGAGGGTTAACTAAGCACATATAGTGCACTACACTTCATCAGCTTACAAGCCTCAGTTGATAATTCATGCAAGAAATTTGGGAAACTAAATTGACTAAACAATGCTATGCATAGATGTTAAACCTCTTGCCTTGGAGCCTGCAATTTCTTTGCCAATTTCTTGTTATCGACCATCAAATACTCAAGGCCAAGTTGGTTGCGGAAATGGCATTCAGATTCTCCCTGGTGTCCACTGTTATCACTTAGAACCATAGTTCATGTATGTAATGTTGTCCACAAGGTTCATATAAAGGTTTTCAGTTTTGTGAATAGGTTTATATGTGTGTGTCACTTTGAAATGTGAATTTCAAAAGGTATTGATGTAAGTTCGTGTAAGAAAAAATCGTTAGATACCCTCCATCATTGTCAGTTAAGACATGTCATGTCATTAGTACTTTGCGCAGTTTCGCAGCGCATGTTTGTTTGGTCAATTTAGCTGCGCAATGATGATTCCGTCTTTTCGCAGCGTACTGTTTATCAGCCATTTCGTAGCACGTTTTGTTAAATTTGAACTGTCCGCGCTACGAAATCGGGGTTTCAGGGTTTTTGTAGCGCTTGTTCTTGGAATGTCAAATCCGGGAGGGGTGAGTCATAGGTCCGTTCATGTTTGTCAGTTGATGTCATCTCCCGGTCATGATAAATCATCATTCCGCCGTAAGGTCCAGAGTCATGCATATGAATGTCAGCTTAAGGGATTTTACGAGGTATGGTTATGTCATAATGTGTTTTCATAATGTGTAAACATGTTTGCTGTTTGAGAAGCCCAAGTTCTCATTTAAAGGGATCATTGCAAGCGAGCCTGCACTCCAAAGTCGAGATTGTTTTCGCGCTGTAGCTGCCATTAGTTCCCTGTGTGAAAATATTCAAAGCAAGATGGAAAAGAGGGAACATCGATCCGGTAGGTGCTTGAGGACAGAGCCGGAGGGGCTTGATGTTACACTCAGGGATGAAGGTGTCGCAAGAGCCTTTCGAAATGCTGGTTGCTGGAGGTTCTGCGAGAAGTTGAAAGGAGGACATGCAGAGGTAACGAAGGCTTTCGCATTGAATTTTACTGGACTGAATTCAAAGGTGTCAATGTTAGAGTTTCCTGTGTCTCCTGAAACTATTTCCACTGTCACTGAAATTCCGAGGGGAGGTCAAGAATGGTTCAAAAACTTTAAATTCGACATGAGTCCCTGTAAAGAATTTTTGAAAGAACCTTATGTAAATGAGGACCTCACCAAAGTGGTGCCAAGGAGTTACATAAAGGAACATTATGCTATGCTCCTCACATGCATCCAGAAATACCTAACATGCGAGGGAAGGTACAATAAAGTTTACTCCTACCACTTCAAACTTTTGTTGCATTTCACAGGTAAGGCTTCAATAGATATACCTTTCTATTTGTTCAGAAGTATTAGTAAAATGTGTGATAAAATCCAGTTAAAGAAAGATGGTTGTGAAACATCCTTGTTTCATCATGGTTTAGTAAAGTTGCTGGTGTTGGATGGTTTACAAAAGATTGGCAGAGATTGGGATTCATTTGTGTTTATGGCCGGCTTTCCAAGCAAAACAGGCCTCACTCCATTGCCTGTGAGGGAAAGGGAAGAAAGGAGTGAAGAACCCACTCTGGCTGAGCTCAGAAAAGAGGTGACAGACCAAAAGAAGCCTAAAACCAAATTAAGGAAATCAGAGAAGTCTGTGGCAGCAAAAGAGACACCTAAATCATCAGCAAAGGAAACTCCTAAGCCATCATCTAAGGAGACATCTCAGTCATCAAAGCAGAAGATCCAGAAAAAGAAGGATGAAGCTAAACCAAGTGAAGTTGAAAAGATTTCAAGGGTGAAAACCAGAGGTCAACTAAACAAGGAAAAGGGTAAGTCAATTACTGTGGAAGAAAACCCTATTTCAAAAGGCAGTTTAAATGACTTACTTGAAGCTATTGAACTTGAACAAGATCAGCCAATACAGATTGAACCAATAGAGTTTGAGCAAGATCACCCAGTGCAGCCAATGCATATTGACCTCACTCAATCTTCACCCAAAAGTACAAAAAAACCAAGAGCTTCAAAAAGATTGAAATTTGAAGAGCCTAGTAAAGAATATGCTTTCAAGCCACGTAGACCAGTCACAAGAAGACAAATGAAAGAAGTGGAGAAAGCGCAGAAAGAGAAGGCACCTTTAGAAGTGCCTAGTACAGATGTACTTGAGGTTTTGACCAGAACAGTTCAAGCAGCCAAAAGTAAAAATAAGGGTAATAGGGTTATCATCAGTCAAGGTGGAAATGTCATTGCTATCAAGCAACAAGCAGGAACAACACAAGAAGAAATACCTCAGATTAAAAATGTTTCTAAGGAAAGGGCAGTAAGATATGCAAATTATAAAAAGGCTGTAATAAAAGGCAGAACAAGTCTAATGAGCCAAACTGACTCAGTGTCTGATGCATATTTGTGGACGGTGCCAGCTCTGAAGCAGGCAAAAATCATGAAACAAATGAACACAAGCTTAAGAGCAGAAAACAAGGCTTTAAAGGAAGAAGTTAGCAGTTTAAAGAGGAAGCTAGGCAAACTAGCTGATTAATCCAAGGGGAAATTTGCTTTTCAAGTTTTGATAAATTTTGGCTGTCATCATTTTGAAACTTTTTGGAGCCTTTACACCTGTACAAAATAGCTGAAGAGATCACGGAGTTAAGTCATCAGTGCTTTAAGACTCATATGCTTTGTTTTGATTACCTACAGCAGTTTCGTAGCGCGCTACGAAACTGCTGTAGATGACTGTTTATGTGAAAAAAATGAAATTGATGCTGAGGTCAGCAAATCTTAAAAGGGATGACTCGAGGCCAGCATGGAGATTATACAAAGCTATTCAGATATCCAAAAGGTGACAGGTGTGAGTATTTAAGGAAAAAGTGAAATTTTTGTCTTTTGTTAAAGTCTTCCTAAAGTTACTTTATAGCCGAATTATTAGGGTTCTGGTAGGGTTACCGAAAGTTTGAGTGGTACACCTGTTCAGTTCACAAAGTGTCCAGATCATAAGGCATATTGAATTATGCATGGTTATTAGAAGAATTAAATGGCTTGGAGCATAGTCTTTTAATGCATGAAGACTAATGGGAGGCAGAGACTGTGTAAATAGGGCACAGATCCTTATCAGTTGATGAGTCATCCACATATCAAGTATCCGAAGCTGCTCATTCAGTGAAGGTTCCTCCAGCATGTCTTGGCTATTACTGAAGTGATACAGGTGTCAAATTTCAAGAAAGCATCAATGCACACGAGGAGATAGACTTAGAGTTTCAATGGGAATGGGACTCTATGTTTTCACAGCGCAATACCTTTGTAATTAATTAGTTTGTTTAGATATGGATAAGGCAATTAATGATAGGATTTCGAGCTCCCTTCATGCTTGTTGAGGAGTCTCAAGTAGTTGTACTTTTGGTTTTCCTATATATAGAAATGACTCTGATGTAAAAAAGGTTGGAGATTTTATACAAAAACAGAGTTTATTTGGGCCAATGTAAAGACTTATTATAGTAATAGTAAAACAGTGGTTGTTTCTTCTCAAGATTCTCAATGGATTATATTGTTCAAATGTGATAGTGTTTTATTTTCTTAATGTTCTTTTACAGCCTTGTTATAGCACAATCACTCAGAATTCATATCTTATGCTCTGACTTCCTGTGTGTTTGGCAAGCTGTGGTTTTTGTGAAGTATGTTTGAACATCTAATGCAAAGAGCCTTGACTTCCATGAAATGACTGTGCTTTTGTTTACTAAGTGTGTGAGACTCCATAGCCCAATGAAGACTAATTTGATATGTGTCCAACCAGCTTTGTTTTTATAAATTTGTAAAGAGTTAGCCATCTGTTGTTGTGATTGATTTTTATCAAAAGTCTGTGAGAGAGCCCTCTCTGATCAAGGAGGCTAATCCTTGGTCTAAAGTCTGGTTGAAAGAGTTACATGAAATCTTGCTTGGCTGCAGCCCTTAGTACTGATTTTGTGATAACATTTTGGTGCGTCTGCCGGGAGCCTGATGATTACTTATTCCCGAAATTTGAAGATTGAATTTCTGAAGGTAGCAGGAGTTCAAATGATTTTCGAGGCTGCATTCTACCTTGGTGACTCCATTGTTTTTTAAAGTTTAAAGGTGGCTTCGAGAGGAAGATACACAAGGAGTAATCCTGACCCAAACCCACCTAGTCCTGTGGAGAATCCTAATATCATCTCAAGGAGTAAACAAAGATTCTCTGATATACCAGGTACTTCAAGTATTTCAAAGTCCTTATTTCCTGAGTTTTCTAGAAGTCCTGAGAATAAACTTGTTGATGATAAAGTTCAAGAGGTTATATTAAGGTCTGAGAATGAAGAAGAATTAATTGGTATTATTTTGGATCTACAAAGGAGAGGTATTGATACTTCTTCTTTAGTATCACAAAAAGATAAAGAGGAGTTTTGGGAAATTGTTTCTTCTGAGTTACTATTAGAAAAAGAGGATTTGAAACAGCTCAAGGAGCTTGACCCTTTTGAAATTTTGCTTAACTCAAAGATTGGTTTACCTCTCCCAGATTGGAGTTCTTTTGTTAGTGGTTTACAAAGCCCCAATAGTCCTTTTCGTACTCATAATTTGTCTTCTGCCTCTGCTAGTCCAAATAGCCCTCAGACAACATCTCATACTAGTTCTGGTCCTTCTGGTCATACAATACCTATTGTCACTGTTCCTCCTTTCATTATGGTTGTGCCTGCTAGGTATGCTCCTCTAGCTCTCCCTGCTGTTCTGCATGATCTCCCTAATAAATATGCTGCTAGGATTCCAACATGGGGAGGAGATGAAGACATTACAGCTGAAGAGCATGTGGATAGATTCAATGATTTTATTGATAGGTATGAAGTGGATGATGAAGATGTCAAACTGAGATTGTTTGCTCAGTCTTTCATTGGGGAAGTCAGGAAATGGTTTAAAGCCTTGGGAGCTGGTAGCATTCACAGTTGGGCTGAGTTTGAAGATAGTTTTATGAGGAAATGGGGAAATAGAACTAATCTTGTTCAGGTCCTCACTGAATATAATAATTTAAGAAGAGCTCCAGATGAGACTGTTCAAAACTTTTCTAAGAGGTTTAATAAAATTTATAATTCCATTCCAGCTCACTTGAAACCTCCTGGAGCTTTGGCACAGTTAAGATATGCTGAGTCCTTTGATTCTGATTTCTCTCTCTTACTCAGAGAAAGAGAGTCTGCTACACTGGCTGACATGCAAAATGATGCTATCAAAGTGGAGGTGAATATACTTGCTGCTAAAAAGTCCAAGATGGCTAAGACTAAGATAAAGGAAGAGGAGAGGCCTTCTACCTCTGCTCAAGAAGAGAAATTTGAAACCATGATGAAGACTATGGAGAAATTGATGGACCAATTAGCACTTGGGAATACTGCTGCTCCCCAAGCACAACAAGAACCTCGGTTCAGAAATCCTCAGTTTAGAAGGCCTCAAAATCAGCAAAGGCCAAGGGAAAATAGAAATCAGCAAGCTGATCCTCCTGTAAGACCTCCTTTTCAGCAAAATATGGTGGATGAAGAAGAAGAACCTGAGGAACCTGAGGAATCTATTCATTGTCTTGGTGAAGAAGATTCAGAGATTTTTCTAACAAAGGAGGAACATGATGAGTCCAGCCAACTAAAAGCCGAGGAGGAACCCTCAGATTTCTTAAAGGGTTATCAGCATGCCATATTTGAAATCCAAAAGCAATACAACCTCAGAAACAGAGATGTCCCTATTACAGCAAATAAGGCTCAGCCCAAGAAGAATGTTTCAAAAGCAGTGGAAGACAAAAAAGAAAAGCCAAAACAAGCTGATGGAAAAAGTGATTCTCCTCTTGAGAAAAAGGATAATCAAACCCCTGCTCCTCCTAAGGAAATTGAAAGGTCTACTTCTGTGTTCAATATAGAAAATGAGATTGCTAAAATTAAAATATCAGTCCCATTTAATGAAATTTTGAAAGTAAACAAGTATAGAAGTAAGATTGTGGAAATGCTTAATTCTCCATCAGGAGGGGCTGATATTTTGAATTTGCAAGAGGATAATCCTGTTATTTGTTTAGGTCCAAGACTTGAAGATGAGCAAAATGATGAGTTTCCTCCTTTTTATATAAGCATCAATATACATGAGATGACTCTTCATAATGCCATGTTGGATTCAGGGGCATCTCATAACCTTATGCCTAAAGTCATTATGGAAAGGTTAGGATTAGAAGTGACCAGGCCTTACAAGGATTTATTTTCTTTTGATTCAAAGAGGGTTCATTGTATTGGGTTGATAAAGGATGTGGTTGTGGCACTCACACAAATCCCAGCTAAAACCATTGTCATGGATATTGTTGTGGCAGATGTTCCACCTAAATTTGGAATGTTACTCTCAAGGTCATGGGCAGCTAAGATTAAAGGTACCATGCAGATGGATTTGACTTATGCTACTATTCCAGTATTTGGGGAGCAAAGAAGGTTATACCGTGAGACAAGGATGGCATATATGGTGAGCAGCAAGGACAAACCACAGAATTTTCCCATTTATTCTTGTGATACAGGCCTTGGATCAGCTATTCTATTTAATGAATCAGTGGGAAAAGAATCAAAGGAAGAAAAGGCAGAAAATCAGTGTGAAGAGTTGCAGCAAAGTGATGAAGAAGATGCCTCTGGTTGCTGGTCTTTGTACTTTGATGGAGCAGCAGGGAAAGATGGTGCGGGAGCTGGAATTTGGATCATGAGTCCAGCTGAGGAAAGTAAGTTTTTGTCATATAAACTTAATTTTGATTGTACAAATAACATGGCGGAATATGAGTCCCTGGTTTTAGGCTTAGAAAATTTGATTGAGTTTAAGGCAAAGAACATTGCTATTTATGGAGATTCTGAGCTAGTCATAAAGCAAGTTCAAGGTGCTTATCAAACAAAAGATGCAAGGATGAGAGCTTATAGAAACTTGGTATTGGAATTGTTGGAGAAATTTCAGTCATATACTTTCAATATCAAAACCAGAGATCAGAATTCTATGGCAAATTCTCTTGCTGTAGCAGCTAGTCTTTTTGTCATCCCCAAACATGCTTCTGATAGCTATGAAGTGAAAGTCCGCCATAGGCCAGTTATCCCGGATAATATCCTAAATTGGCAAGTCTTTGAAGATGACCAGCAGGTGAAAAGTTTCCTAGAGTTGAAAGGAGAATTTGAACATAGTCAAATTGATTAGAAAAACATGTTAGTGGAAACAAAAGAAAAGTCTGAAGTGTTACAGCTGCAAAACAATCTGATTCCTAAAGGTCTTATTCCACTTGAGAAACTTTTTGATCAGAATGATGTGTTTAAAGCACCAAGGTTGCAAGCAGATGAAGAGGAAGTAGAGAGCTGTAATTTAGGTGATTCAGTAGCGCCTAAATTGGTTAAAATTTCAAAATTTTTATCAGCTGATCTAAAAGTTAAATATGTTGAGTTAATGAAAAAGTTCGTTGATGTTTTTGCATGGAACTATGCTGATCTGAAGCAATATGATTCCTCAATTATACAGCATACAATTCCAATCAAGCCAAATGAGAAACCTTTTAAGCAAAAATTAAGAAGAATTAATCCTCTGCTAATGCCATTGATTGAAAAAGAAGTGAAGAAGCTTTTTGATGCAAAGATTATTGTTCCTATTAGATTTTCAAATTGGCTTGCTAACTTGGTACCAGTTAGGAAAAAGAATGGAGAGATAAGGATTTGCATAGACTTCAGGAATTTGAACAAGGCCTCACTGAAAGACAATTATCCTCTTCCTAAAATGGATTTTATTTTGCAGAATATTGTTGGCTCTCAAAGAATGTCAATGTTAGATGGCTTCTCAGGATACAATCAGATCCTTGTTCATCCAGAGGATCAGGAGAAGACAACCTTCACTACACCATGGGGCACATTTATGTATGCAAAGATGCCTTTTGGCCTCATGAATGCAGGGGCGACTTTCCAGAGGGCTATGGACATTGCTTTTGCAGAGGAAAAAGATAAATCAGTGGTGGTATATCTTGATGATATCACAGTCTTTTCAAAGAGAGAGGAGGATCATCTAAAGCATCTTGAAAAGATACTATTGAAGTGTAGGAGGTTTGGTATTTCTTTAAACCCAACCAAAAGTATCTTTGCTTTGACTTCTGGTAAATTGCTTGGGCATATCATTTCTGAAGAAGGAATTAGGATTGACCCTAATAGAGTCAGTGCTATTTCAAAGTTGGATTTGCCAAGGAGCAAGAAAGAGGTTCAATCTTTTCTTGGTAAAGTTAATTTCGTTAGAAGGTTCATCCCCAACTTTGCTGAAGTGGTTAAACACATCACAAAAATGCTAAAGAAAGGAGCAGACTTCAAGTGGACAGCTGAGGCAAGGAAGTCATTTGAAGAAATTAAGAAAGCACTCACTCAAGCACCAGTCCTTATCAGCCCTGATTTCACCAAGGAATTTCTAATCTTCACATATGCTTCTGAGGATACAATTGCTGGAGTCCTATTGCAAAAAGGAAATCAAGGTACTGAACAGCCTATTTCATTCTTTAGTAAGACATTGGCTAATGCTGAATTAAAGTATAACATTTTAGAGAAGCAGGCATATGCATTGGTAAAGGCAATCAAGGATTTTAGAATCTATGTGTTACATTCTCATATTGTTGCATATGTGCCAAGTGCTGTTATTAAAGACATTCTTACACAAGAAGACCCGGATGGAAAAAGAGGAAAATGGATAGCCAAATTGTTAGAATATGATATTGAAATTAGGCCAACTAAATTGGTGAAGGGTCAAGGGTTGGCAGAGTTGTTAACTCACTCAAATCTAGACAGCAGTGACATCAATTTCAATGCAGAAATATCAGAAATTTTTGAAGAAGAGGAAGAGTTGGTTCAGATCAATGAAAAATTTCTGATATCTGAATGGTATAAGGATGTGTCATTTGTTTTACAGCACAACAGAGCTCCTGATAACCTTTCCAAGTCTAAAGCTCGGTTCACCAAGCTGAAATCCCTTAGATATTTTGTTTATGAGCAGAATTTATTTTGGAAGGATGCTGGAGGAATTCTATTGAGTTGTCTGATTGAAGAAGAGGTTGATAGGGTGATTGATGAATTTCATAAGGGAGATTGTGGAGGCCACCATTATTGGAAGGCTACTGCAAATAAAATATTGAGAGCTGGGTATTTTTGGCCCACTATGTTCAAGGACATTTACAAAAAAATAGCAGCCTGCCATGAATGTCAGATGTTTGAAGGTAAAAGGAAGCTTATGCCTATGCCATTAGTTCCTATTTATGTAGAAGCACCCTTTCAACAGTGGGGGCTAGATTTTATAGGTGAAATACATCCCTCTTCATCAGGACAACATCGGTGGATACTCACAGCCACTGATTATTTTACAAAGTGGATAGAGGCGGTACCAACTAGGCAAGCTAATGATGCAGTAATTATTTCCTCTTTAGAGAACAACATCTTATCAAGGTTTGGATGTCCACTCAAGCTTATCACAGACAATGCTCAGGCTTTTAAGTCTAAGAGAATGATAAATTTTTGCCATCAATACCATATTTCCCTTGGTCACTCCACAACTTATTATCCACAAGGTAATGGTCTAGCTGAAAGCTCAAACAAAAGTCTTGTGAGGATTATCAAAAAATTGCTGCAAGAGAACAAAAAGACTTGGCACTTAAAGCTGAAGTATGCCTTGTGGGCTGATCGCATCTGCACTAAAAGGTCTATTGGGACCTCACCTTATGAGCTTGTGTATGGAGCAGAGGCTATTTTTCCAACATCTCTTGGGGTACCAGTTATGAAGTTAATTCAAGGACTAGAGGAGGAGCCTAATGCCATACAGCGGAGGATTAATCAATTGATAGCATTACAAGAGAAAAGGAATGAAGTGGTTGAAGATCATCAACAAAATCAGAACAGGGTCAAGAGGGTTTTTGACAAGAAGATTAAAGATGTTACATTCCAGATTGATGACAAGGTTTTGAAGTGGGAAGCTAGGATTGAAGAAAAAGGTAAACATGGCAAATTTGAGAATTTATGGAAGGGGCCATATTTGATTTCTGCTTTCCATGGAAACAACACTTATATTCTGCAAGAAATTGATGGATCACCGTATGCTGGAGGACCTGTTAATGGCAGGTTCTTAAAGCATTATTATCAGTGAAAATCTGCCAAGTAGTCCATGATCATTGTAAATAATCGTTTTCTGAATGTTTCATGTTAGAAATAAATGACAAGCTGAATAGGAAGACTTTAGCTCGAGGAGAAGGCCCACAAGGTTTGAAAGGGATGCTTGTCAGCCATATGTGAGTGAAATAAAATGGATAAAGGCACTGGTACTACACGTTCTTAGTGTACTACAGGAGCACACTATCCCAAGTGGACCCACTGTTATCACTTAGAACCATAGTTCATGTATGTAATGTTGTCCACAAGGTTCATATAAAGGTTTTCAGTTTTGTGAATAGGTTTATATGTGTGTGTCACTTTGAAATGTGAATTTCAAAAGGTATTGATGTAAGTTCGTGTAAGAAAAAATCGTTAGATACCCTCCATCATTGTCAGTTAAGACATGTCATGTCATTAGTACTTTGCACAGTTTCGCAGCGCATGTTTGTTTGGTCAATTTAGTTGCGCAATGATGATTCCGTCTTTTCGCAGCGTACTGTTTATCAGCCATTTCGTAGCACGTTTTGTTAAATTTGAACTGTCCGCGCTACGAAATCGGGGTTTCAGGGTTTTTATAGCGCTTGTTCTTGGAATGTCAAATCCGGGAGGGGTGAGTCATAGGTCCGTTCATGTTTGTCAGTTGATGTCATCTCCCGGTCATGATAAATCATCATTCCGCCGTAAGGTCCAGAGTCATGCATATGAACGTCAGCTTAAGGGATTTTACGAGGTATGGTTATGTCATAATGTGTTTTCATAATGTGTAAACATGTTTGCTGTTTGAGAAGCCCAAGTTCTCATTTAAAGGGATCATTGCAAGCGAGCCTGTACTCCAAAGTCAAGATTGTTTTCGCGCTGTAGCTGCCATTAGTTCCCTGTGTGAAAATATTCGAAGCAAGATGGAAAAGAGGGAACATCGATCCGGTAGGTGCTTGAGGACAGAGCCGGAGGGGCTTGATGTTACACTCAGGGATGAAGGTGTCGCAAGAGCCTTTCGAAATGCCGGTTGCTGGAGGTTCTGTGAGAAGTTGAAAGGAGGACATGCAGAGGTAACGAAGGCTTTCGCATTGAATTTTACTGGACTGAATTCAAAGGTGTCAATGTTAGAGTTTCCTGTGTCTCCTGAAACTATTTCCACTGTCACTGAAATTCCGAGGGGAGGTCAAGAATGGTTCAAAAACTTTAAATTCGACATGAGTCCCTATAAAGAATTTTTGAAAGAACCTTATGTAAATGAGGACCTCACCAAAGCGGTGCCAAGGAGTTACATAAAGGAACATTATGCTATGCTCCTCACATGCATCCAGAAATACCTAACATGCGAGGGAAGGTACAATAAAGTTTACTCCTACCACTTCAAACTTTTGTTGCATTTCACAGGTAAGGCTTCAATAGATATACCTTTCTATTTGTTCAGAAGTATTAGTAAAATGTGTGATAAAATCCAGTTAAAGAAAGATGGTTGTGAAACATCCTTGTTTCATCATGGTTTAGTAAAGTTGCTGGTGTTGGATGGTTTACAAAAGATTGGCAGAGATTGGGATTCATTTGTGTTTATGGCCGGCTTTCCAAGCAAAACAGGCCTCACTCCATTGCCTGTGAGGGAAAGGGAAGAAAGGAGTGAAGAACCCACTCTGGCTGAGCTCAGAAAAGAGGTGACAGACCAAAAGAAGCCTAAAACCAAATTAAGGAAATCAGAGAAGTCTGTGGCAGCAAAAGAGACACCTAAATCATCAGCAAAGGAAACTCCTAAGCCATCATCTAAGGAGACATCTCAGTCATCAAAGCAGAAGATCCAGAAAAAGAAGGATGAAGCTAAACCAAGTGAAGTTGAAAAGATTTCAAGGGTGAAAACCAGAGGTCAACTAAACAAGGAAAAGGGTAATTCAATTACTGTGGAAGAAAGCCCTATTTCAAAAGGCAGTTTAAATGACTTACTTGAAGCTATTGAACTTGAGCAAGATCAGCCAATACAGATTGAACCAATAGAGTTTGAGCAAGATCACCCAGTGCAGCCAATGCATATTGACCTCACTCAATCTTCACTCGAAAGTACAAAAAAACCAAGAGCTTCAAAAAGATTGAAATTTGAAGAGCCTAGTAAAGAATATGCTTTCAAGCCACGTAGACCAGTCACAAGAAGACAAATGAAAGAAGTGGAGAAAGCGCAGAAAGAGAAGGCACCTTTAGAAGTGCCTAGTACAGATGTACTTGAGGTTTTGACCAGAACAGTTCAAGCAGCCAAAAGTAAAAATAAGGGTAATAGGGTTATCATCAGTCAAGGTGGAAATGTCATTGCTATCAAGCAACAAGCAGGAACAACACAAGAAGAAATACCTCAGATTAAAAATGTTTCTAAGGAAAGGGCAGTAAGATATGCAAATTATAAAAAGGCTGTAATAAAAGGCAGAACAAGTCTAATGAGCCAAACTGACTCAGTGTCTGATGCATATTTGTGGACGGTGCCAGCTCTGAAGAAGGCAAAAATCATGAAACAAATGAACACAAGCTTAAGAGCAGAAAACAAGGCTTTAAAGGAAGAAGTTAGCAGTTTAAAGAGGAAGCTAGGCAAACTAGTTGATTAACCCAAGGGGAAATTTGCTTTTCAAGTTTTGATAAATTTTGGCTGTCATCATTTTGAAACTTTTTGGAGCCTTTACACCTGTACAAAATAGCTGAAGAGATCACGGAGTTAAGCCATCAGTGCTTTAAGACTCATATGCTTTGTTTTGATTACCTACAGTAGTTTCGTAGCGCGCTACGAAACTGCTGTAGATGACTGTTTATGTGAAAAAAATGAAATTGATGCTGAGGTCAGCAAATCTTAAAAGGGATGACTCGAGGCCAGCATGGAGATTATACAAAGCTATTCAGATATCCAAAAGGTGACAGGTGTGAGTATTTAAGGAAAAAGTGAAATTTTTGTCTTTTGTTAAAGTCTTCCTAAAGTTACTTTATAGCCGAATTATTAGGGTTCTGGTAGGGTTACCGAAAGTTTGAGTGGTACACCTGTTCAGTTCACAAAGTGTCCAGATCATAAGGCATATTGAATTATGCATGGTTATTAGAAGAATTAAATGGCTTGGAGCATAGTCTTTTAATGCATGAAGACTAATGGGAGGCAGAGACCGTGTAAATAGGGCACAGATCCTTATCAGTTGATGAGTCATCCACATATCAAGTATCCGAAGCTGCTCATTCAGTGAAGGTTCCTCCAGCATGTCTTGGCTATTACTGAAGTGATACAGGTGTCAAATTTCAAGAAAGCATCAATGCACACGAGGAGATAGACTTAGAGTTTCAATGGGAATGGGACTCTATGTTTTCACAGCGCAATACCTTTGTAATTAATTAGTTTGTTTAGATATGGATAAGGCAATTAATGATAGGATTTCGAGCTCCCTTCATGCTTGTTGAGGAGTCTCAAGTAGTTGTACTTTTGGTTTTCCTATATATAGAAATGACTCTGATGTAAAAAAGGTTGGAGATTTTATACAAAAACAGAGTTTATTTGGGCCAATGTAAAGACTTATTACAGTAATAGTAAAACAGTGGTTGTTTCTTCTCAAGATTCTCAATGGATTATATTGTTCAAATGTGATAGTGTTTTATTTTCTTAATGTTCTTTTACAGCCTTGTTATAGCACAATCACTCAGAATTCATATCTTATGCTCTGACTTCCTGTGTGTTTGGCAAGCTGTGGTTTTTGTGAAGTATGTTTGAACATCTAATGCAAAGAGCCTTGACTTCCATGAAATGACTGTGCTTTTGTTTACTAAGTGTGTGAGACTCCATAGCCCAATGAAGACTAATTTGATATGTGTCCAACCAGCTTTGTTTTTATAAATTTGTAAAGAGTTAGCCATCTGTTGTTGTGATTGATTTTTATCAAAAGTCTGTGAGAGAGCCCTCTCTGATCAAGGAGGCTAATCCTTGGTCTAAAGTCTGGTTGAAAGAGTTACATGAAATCTCGCTTGGCTGCAGCCCTTAGTACTGATTTTGTGATAACATCCACCACGATCACCCTTTCTCTAATAAATGCACACAATGCAAGGCCATCCGAAAAATAATTCCTACGCTCTTATACGATATTCTTCTAGAGTTCATCATATAACATATTGTACATGCCCATAATCAGATCATCATCAAGAGGAACAACTTCGTCTTCCTTGCTTAGAGCTAACTTTGCTGCTGGAGGGGTTGGAGACTAAATGATGACCTGCTATGTGCTAGGCATTAGGTCAACATCTTGATTCTGCGGATTTGGTTCTACCTCCATGTCTATGATATCAATCAATTCTTCAATCTATTGAGCAAGCTCCTGGCCTTGCATCCTTCTACTCTCCTCCTTTGGTTTCCGATTCTATTCTTTCTCTTCAGCTTGTTTCTTCTGCTATTATGCTTCACCTTTCTTCTTCCTCCTGCTTCTTCTTTTCTTATTGTTCTTGATTACGATTTTCTTCCTCCAATCCCTTATACTTTTCCCTCTTCCCTTGTTCTTCTCCCTACATCCTTTGTTTCCTCCTTGCCTATATTTCTGAAGTCACTTTCATAATAGTTGGATCTGCTTTCATCTTGTTGCTTCGTTCTCCCCCTAGATTGTATGCAACCTTCCTCTTTCCCTTGTCATGCGTGGGGTTTCTCCCTTCTTCTAGTACTGCTTCCAGAGTAGCTTCCTTCTTCGGAGTCACCCATGAATTTATTGCAAAATTGACCAGATCACGAGACTTGAAGGGATTATAACAATTCTTCCATGGATCCTCCTTTGGCCAGTGAAATGTCCCGCTTAGCCACTGAAATGGATTCTCGCATAGTGGTCTCTGAAAATATTATGGGAATCGTACGGATTAAAGTCAAGGGTACCGAATTCAAAATTCTCTATCACCTTTCCTTCGAAATCCGTGACTTTCAATTTCTTGATCTCGTACAATCCAATTTTCATAGGAAGAGTTGGCCAAGGTGCTTTCTTATTCCTGTGAAAAGCTACTGAGAACCCTGTGGAGAGATGATATGCAAATTATTGCATGAAAAACTTATCGGTGGCATACCTTGGTAAAATATGTGGCGACTTCTGTCCACCAAACACTCTAAGGAAGGTGTCATCCAGTGAGGCAATCCAATCTGCGATCTCCAACACTACTTCCATTGCCGCGCATGACATGCAAGGTGCTTCTTCCTCAAAGATCACCTTGTATAGCCGAATGAGGAAGTGGTCAATTATCTTCTCCATAACTCCTCTGTGGGTGAAATCCGAGAAAATATTACAATATATGTCCATGACAGGGTCCTGTGGTGTCCAAGTCCAATCCATGCCAGGGAATGAATTGTGTGCACATATTACATCCGGTAAATATGTAGACATGTAAAATCTTGTTTTCCCACCCTTGGGAGGATTTCAGGCATTCACTACATGGATACTTAACTATTGAGCCAAAAAGTATGACCATTTGAGTGACCTCCCCTCATTCACCACCTGGTTCAATAAGATTTCCCACCCTTTAGGAAATCTTTCCATGCTCCACTGACCTTAAATTCCGCAAGCTAAGATAACCAAGAGCTAATAGGCCCTCCTACGATACTTTTTCTTGTATGTGTTGGTGGGTGTGTATCAAAAATTTTATGGCTCTTTCACCCATCCCTTAACAATGTCCCTCATGCTCACATAGTTGTTGATGGCATAGAAATATGAATACATGAGTGCTTCTGGCTCGGGAAAATGGTACATAAGATGGTAATCCACTACCTTTCCAAAAAAGTAGCAAGCTTATGTCCACTGGCATTGCTCAAATTCATAGTCTTCACATCAATATGTGAAACAATCCACCTGATAACATCTACACATGGGAAGGTTGGATATTTTCATGCAACCTTGTGTAGTCTCAATCGCTGAACACTGACATATACCTACCAGTCCTCTAGATATGCTTTGAAACTCTTTGCTGAAAAAACTTCATTCACTTTCTGCATTTTAAGATATGATTCCTTTTCCACAAATAGTTGAGTGTCTGAATACACTGGCAAGTTTATTGGTGTACTCTCAACTGCTTCCTTAGTAATTTTTTGCCTTGAAGAAGGGGAAGCAAGAGAAGGAGAAGTTATTATAGTTTCTTCAATATACTGCAGTGAAAATGGTGATTCTCCTGTGAGAACAATTCTAAAAGGCCCTTTCGAATTCCGAACTTATGAGGACTCTTCTTCCTCATTAGTTGTTGTCTTTCTTCTTTTCATGACCTTGGAAGTTTTTTGTTGTAAATATGATCCTAATGGTGACTGAGTTTTCCTTGGTCATTTTAATTCTTTCTCTATGGTCTTTGGAGTCTCTAACACTATCTAACTAGATATTGCTTCCCCGACTTCATGTAAAATATTTTCCTCCCATTCTTCTTTATTGGAAAATTTCTCAATCACTCGTTTAGCCACATGAACATAAGGTGTTTATTTCTATGAAACTCTAACTATTGATATAATCCATAGTGGGTCATAAGACCAATTGAAACTCAACTTGAACATCATCTATTTCAATAAATTATCTACCTCTCTCCCTGCAGCTCTTGTGTTGGTTATGAATGGGCCAAACTGTGCTTTCAATTTAAATTGATATTTTTGTTTTCTAGAAACAAAATGAACATCATCTACATTCATCATTTGTCTAATATATTCAAGAGAAAAAATTCTCATTGGGAGGAAAATAGGAAACTTGTATGGTTGTGGTTCACATCCATAAATCCTAATTTCTGTAAAATTCTGGTATAAATACCAGTTTCCAACCTTTAACTATTCACTAAAATGTAAAATTATTTTAATTTTAGTAGAAATCCTAGGACAATGTCAGTGTTTAATAAACAATTTTCTACATACAAGAATTGATTGACAAAATCACTAAAGGAGAACTCTTCAAAAGTACTTTTGACTAGTGAAGTCCACTGAATAACTAACTGTGGGAATCCTGTAATATCCATCTTCTACAAAGGAAACTTGAATATTTTTTATTGATGATATAGGAACAGGTAGATTAAAACTGATTGATGCTTCAAAGAGCCTTCAACACTGAACTTCAAAAACTTCTCATGAATAATGTTTGAAAGGATCTGACTATAATTGAACACAATTGAAGGCTTTTTACCAGAGGAAAAGACTGATAAAAATCCTAAAATTACTTCATCGACCCATTGGTCAATGGGGTATCCTAATAGACAAGAAACTAAGGAAATGACCTGCCTAGACATCTTAGGGAACATGGCATTAGAATAGGGAGGATTGGTCCTGGGTAATTCAGAATTCTCAGGCATAAAAGATTCAAAAATATGAGCTCTTTTAGAAAAGGAAAGTTTTTGGTAAATCTCCATTAATGCATCAATAGAAAACATATGTAGGGATTTTTGAGAATTCAATTGAAGGGATTGGAAAATTGACTTAGGGGTTACATAAAACAAGGTTTCATTGTTTTGAGCAATGATAGCTCTCTGACTTGGGAGATAGTGAGCTTCACACCAAGCAACGAAATATGGAAAATGGTAGGTATGAGGGAAGACAAATTGAGGTAATAGGGATTCCTAGAATGAAAATTCATCACTAGCATCCTGGTATTTTTAAAAGGCCTAATTGTGCAGTTCATAGAAGTCAAACTGACAATCGGTCTCTACTATTTTAACTTTAGTGTCAACTAAAGGTGTTACACTAAAAAATGTCACCATGACTATTTACAGTTAGTATGGCTCAATCAACAGTCATGCTACCCTCTTAGGCAAGTCTTATGCCTCTGCTATCCATCTCAAACTCAAAGAAGAGAGAAAGTCTTGTAAAAAATGTGTTTATCTCTGGGGACGCAGGTTCTCTCAAGCCTTACCTGCGGGGACGCTGACAATGTTCACAAAGGCTGCGTCCTTGGACGCTCTGTATGTTAAGGGACAGGTGCGTCCTTCTGTAAAAGGCAAAATGTGCAAGTTTCATCTTAATAAAGTTAATTGTGGTTACTTCTAGAACTTTCTAGAGGTCGGTTTGATGAAATGGATGCGCCTCCAGTTGGTTCATGTATCCCTATTAAGGAGGAACTTATCCCATCAATAAGGGAGCTATCCCACCCAAAGAGGGGGATTATCCCATTGATGGTGGACCTGAATAACCTCTTTACAGCACTATAAATAAGGGCATTGAGCCAGAAGGAGGAAGAGGTTGAAAGCTATACATTTCTAAGGGTAAATGTTGCAGGAATTAGGACTCCCATTTAGAAGCTTGTGAGGAGAGATTGCCATCTTTGCTTGTTCTATTTGGAAGTGGGTGAGCTTTGTCAAAGTAGAGGAAGACTCTTGTGGACCCTGGAAGGAGCTTGCACAACACCAAGGCTCAGGTTGTAATGGTTCCTTTTGATTACCTTTAATGCAAATTGGTCCATTCTTCTCAATAACTTGTTGTTTATGAGTTATTTCATGTACTCCTTGGTCTATATGTTGAATATGCTTTGTTTTATGTTATAATCAGGTGCTATTTAATTGTTTGACTGTTGGTGATTGCAGGTTTTGGAGAAAAGGAGGAGCTCATCCAGATCAACAAAGCTTGGACTTCTACAACAGCATTTGGACAAAGGTAAGAACGAAACACTTGATTTCTCATATCATAATGCATGTTTAGAGAAGGATAGCTCCAGTTTGTTTTGTTTGTCATTAGAATGTCTTAGACTTCTAGGAAGGTCGGTTGTGTCCGCACTCTTGACTGATTCCGTGTGACAAATTGGCGACTCCGCTGGGGAATCCATTAATGTGAAAGTCTTTTCCTTTGTGTGAACTTTGCTCTGAGAAAATCATTTTTATTTTCTGGTTTTTGACTGTGAGAATTAGTATTTGGGTGGCTTAGCTTTAGATTTAGTTAGATTTGGTTTTTCTTAACTTTTCCAGAAGGACGCACCCTCTGAGTACTGCACAGTGCGTCTTTGGACGCGCTGTTGCCGTTTGCACAGAGCGGGCCCGCGCCTGTTCTAACGGGTTGCCTGCGTCTTCCTGTAAAAATTTAGGAAAACTCCATTTTTGCTTTAATTGCTTTTAGATTTTGGTTTTTCTTAGTGTTTTCTGCCCAGATCCTTTAGTACCCTATCAAAAATTTTCACCTGAACTTGTTTCATTAGCATTCCTGCTTTTAGCTTTCATCAATTGGGTGTTTTGAGTCTCTTTTTTGAGAAATTCTTAATTTGATTTCCTTTGGTCATTACTTGGAGGTTTCTCTCAGTCTTTTCACAATTTTGCATCTTTTTGCTTTTGTTTTTGCAAAAAAATTTCCCCCTCATTCGCCGGGGGGAGCTAAATTGTGTATGAGTGTTAATCGCCTTTGAGTGTTTTTATGTTTTGATCTTTGGAACTCTCACCCAATTTTCTCGACTTGCACTTGATTGGTTCTTAGATTACATTAGAATCATCTTGTGTTTGAGAATTCTCTTGCATAGATCACATTTGCATAATTAGAGTTCTCAGTTTCAGAATATGAATGAAAAATGTGCATAGATTACATTTGCATACTTTTCATGTGAATTGTGCATAGATTACAATTGCATAGTTTACATTCTGAAAAATCAATCGTAGATTTAGATCAGCTTTCTTTGATTTGAATTTACACAAAAATAAAAATAAAAATTGGTTTGGAATTGATTTGCATTAGTTTTTCTTGATGAAATTAGTGCATTAGAGAATTTGTTAAATTTTCTCTTAATGATGAATTTTTTGCATTGTTGGAAGTGAATGGAAACTCTCTCCTTACTCTAGTTAGGATTCATCGAATTGAAAGGATTGCATTATCATATTCGATTGCATTCAGTTGAGTCGGGTCATAACACCATTGGTTTCATCTCCATTTACCCATTTGAGTAATAACAGCCTTAATAACACCGCGCTTAATTAAAATTCATCTAGTAATTTTTACATTTCTAGGGCTCTGAAACACCAACATAGCTTAGGCTAGGGTCTTGGAGTAGGTGAGTACTTAACTCTCCAAGACTACAAAACCAAACAGATAGTTTATCTTGAGTAGAATAAATCCAATTGTTTCAATTGCACTCTGGGAAAGCTCCTCTTAAAGGAGAAGCACGAGCTCGTGTCCGAACCAGTGAGGGGATCATTCCCCCCTCGTTGGGAACGACGCCAGACAGTACGTATTACAAACGGTAAACCTCGGATTAACCATTGTCGAGGAGCCAGGGGTCACTTATCGGGAAACCTTGGATTGTTGTCAAGGAGCCGGTAAGGGGATTGAGCTTGCTACTCTGCCCTTGCGTGCTGTCGGAGTTTAGACTGTTCCCCCAGGTGTATTTGTTACTGTTGGTGACCTTAGTGACCATAATCTTTAGGGTTCTACCGAGGTGACGGTGGAGGGAAGGTCCCACTGTACCTGGAGCAGACGTCGGTTATACTCACTTGGATTTTCCGGGGGGTACACTTCACTTCGAGACGGTTAAAGTGGAGGAACTTGTGCCGGTCTATTCATTAAGCAGGTTGCCGGGGTAACTGTTCCACCCGCCATTTCTGTACTGAATTCTGCGAGGTTGGGCTTCATCACCAACTAGTGTTTTCGGTCCGGAGAGCTTACTGTTTGTGTGTGGTTTGACTCCTAGATTTGATAGCGCGTGTTAATTTGTTTGTTTTTACTTTTAGAGACCATAGGTGTGAATTGTGAATTTTAGTTGTTAAGTGTGAATTGTGAATTGTTAATTTTAGTTTTAAATTGTTAATAAAATTCACTGAAGTTGAATATAATGGAAAATGTTCCGGAATTTATCAACCTAGGAACCCCTCCTAATGAGAATCCTAGTACTTTTCCTTACCTTGGAAATGTTGGTCCTCCTTATATGGCTACTTTGTCATTACCTGGATTTACAATAGGTTTACCGATATGGTTATTTTCAACTTCGTTGGCCCAAAATACTCCAATTGTTCCATCTCAACCGGATGCTTCACCTCAACAGAGTTCACCATCTCAACATCACCAACCTTTTGTTGACCCTTTACCTTCTTCGCCTAATTTTTCTTCCTCCATTTCTTCCGCTTCGCCTGGTAAAAGCCTTGATGCTAGTAACCAGGTATCTAAGAAGAAGAAGAAAGGGAAGAAGAAGAAGAAGAAGAAGAAGCAAGATAAGAAAGAAGTCAACCAACCAACCATGGCTGTAAGTGTTAGTTGTGTTGAGGAAAATTCCGACATGCACCGTAAACCCAAATACCCTTGCAGGCTTTGTAAGAGTGACCACTTCCTTGTCAATTGTCCTGGCATTCCAAAAGTCTTGGAAGTATGGTCAGAAAAATCTCATCAACTTTCCATTGATCCATCAACCAGTGATAGTCAGGTTCCTGGGAAAAAGGGTAAAGTTAGGTTTCCTTGTAAATTATGCAAAGGGAGTCATCAAACTCACATTTGCCCTCACATGGATGAAGCCTCAACATTGTTGGAAAACCTTACTGTTCCACAGCAAGAATTTCCAACTGGTTACCGTAAACTTTCTCCCAACCTACCGTCAACTGACGGAGTGATTGATCTAAATTCAAGTACAGTCGATCACACTCTTCCATTGGAGAGTGAAACTCATGTCACTCAGGTTGATGATCAATTAGTTGATCAAGTGGTCGATTCAATTTCACATTCGGTCGATCACACTCTCCCTTTCGAGAGTAAACTTCATACCGCTGATGTTCTTCTTGTTACATCAGATTCTTCTATGCCGGGGGCATTTCACCTGTTTCTACAGAACCCCCTCCAAGTAGTGAGGTCTTTTCCTTTGATTGGAATAGACTGACAGAACCTCGTCTTCCTTCCTCCATCCCTTTCCAAATCATTGTCAAGGCTGGTGGTAGGGACATACATCGTACTCAGGTAGATGAAGGTGCTTCTGTTAGTATTTTATCCTCAACTGTTTGGAAAGCTTTGGGTTCCCCTCAGCTTGCGCCTATTACACAGAATCTGAAAGCTTTTAACAGAACCATTAGTGAACCTTTAGGGATCCTTCCTAAGTTTTCCGTTACCTTGGAAGGTAAAACTGTCTGTATTGATCTTATGGTAGTTCGAGGTCCCTTGGATTTCAATTTACTCCTTGGGCGAGACTATGTTTATGCAATGAAAGCTGTCGTATCGACACTCTTTCGCGTGATGTCTTTCCCTCACAATGGCAGTATTGTGACTGTAGACCAGCTTTCATTCCCTAGTCTTGTCTCAACTACCAATAATATAACACCCCTAAATGTTCCTGATTCTCAAGTGGTATCTACCCTGCCACGGGTTAATTATGTGGCAACCGGTCCCATGATTTCAGTTACCAATGTAAGTGAGCCTCTCACTGTTGATTTAGATCCGGTAATTGACATGGAAAACTCTATGGGATTACTTGAACATGATGTTCTTATCCCTTTTGAGTCCCTTGACATGTGTTCCTTCCAAAGAAGTATTCTTCCTTCTGATGAAGACCTCTTGGAAGCCATGATCAAGGTGTGTCCATTGACATGTCTTTCTTCCAGTTGGAAGCCATGATCAATGTTGCGAGGATAGTTCCTTTTCCTGTGCCAACCTCGTTAAAAAATGAAACAGGGTGTTGTGAGGAAAGTTCCTTTTACTGTGTCAACCTCGTTAAAAAATGAATCAGTGTGTACGAGGAAAGTTCCTTTTACTGTGTCAACCTCGTTAAAAAATGAATCAGTGAGCACGAGGATAGTTTGTTCCTCTCTCAACCTCGTTAAAAAATGAAATTGGATGTTACGAGGAAAGTTCCTTTTACTGTGTCAACCTCGTTAAAAAATGAATCAGTTGGTTGTGAGGACAGTTCCTTTTACTGAGTCAACCTCATTAAAAAATGAATCAGGTAGATTTTAGGATATGTAGGTAGATTGTAGAAAGTAAGGTTTTGAGGACAGTTCCTGTTACTGAGTCAACCTCATTAAAAAATGAATCAGGTTTGAGGATAGTTCCTGTTACTGAGTCAACCTCGTTAAAAAATGAATCAGGTATGAGGATAGTTCTTTTCTTGTGTCAACCTCTTTAAAAATGAAACAACTCCCTTTTCAAGTTAAATATTGAAAGTAAACCTTCATTTCATCCAGCCAGTTGAATGCAATGAAGCCTGGGGGGCATGTACCTCATTTCGCATCATTATGCTGGGGGCACGCGAACTTTTTGAGCATAGTTCCTTGTCTTGTGTCAAGCTCGTTAAAAAATGAAACAAGGGTAGGTTAAGTAGGTAGATTGTAGAGAGTAGTCATGAGCATAGTTCTTTGTCTTGTGTCAAGCTCGTTAAAAAATGAAACAAGGATTTTAGAGCATAGTTCCTTGTCTTGTGTCAAGCTCATTAAAAAATGAATCAAGGTTTTTAGAGCACAGTTCCTTGTCTTGTGTCAAGCTCGTTAAATAATGAATCAAGGTTTTTTAGAGCATAGTTCCTTGTCTTGTGTCAAGCTCATTAAAAAATGAATCAAGGTTTTTAGAGCACAGTTCCTTGTCTTGTGTCAAGCTCGTTAAAAAATGAATCAAGGTTTTTTAGAGTATAGTTTTTTGTTAGGTAGACTGTAGAAAGTAGTTATGAGCATAGTTCCTTGTCTTGTGTCAAGCTCACTAAAAAATGAAACAACTCCCACGAGTCTTTCCAAGATTTTGAAAGTAAAGCTTCATTCCATCCACCTCATTGAATGCAATGAAGCTTGGGGGGCATGTACCTTGATTTGCATCATTATGCCGGGGGCATGTGAACTTATAACAAGCATAGTTTTTCGTTTCAAGCTTGTGTAAACATGAAACCGAATCCGAGCATAGTTCTTTTCCTGTGTCAAGCTCGTTAAAAAATGAAACAAATCCTCCTCTACTTGAGTCGAGAGATTGACTAGATCTTATAAATGTTAAGTATTTAGGTTAGTTAGTTTTGCATAATTTTCTTATAGTTTAGGTCGAGTCTTTCAAACGATCTCGTTCATGAACCTTCATTTCATCCAACTAGTTGAATGAAATGAAGCTGGGGGGCATGCGCTCTAGCAGTTATGCTTAGGGGGCATCAAGCACAGTTTTATCTCTGTTTCAAGCTTGTGAAAAAAAGAAACTACTTTAAAGCATAGTTTTTATCTGTTTCAAGCTTTTGTAAAAATGAAACCTATCTCGAGTCAATTTCAGTTATTTTCAAGACTCGTTAAACTCATGAAAATACCGAGATTATTTTGCTATCTTTCATTCTCGTAAAACAAATGAAAATGCCGAGATCTTTCCGTCTTTTCCTACTCGTAAATTAAATTGAAAGTCGGCCATATGAGTACATTTTTATCATTTTTTCGAACTCGTTAAAACTTACGAAAAAGTGAAAACCATGAGTACATTTTTATCCCTTTTTCAAACTCGTTAAAACTTACGAAAAAGTGAAACCTTGGAGTTCTCTTTTAAGCCCTTTTCAGACTCTTAAAACATGAAAAGATTGCCAAGCATTTCTTTTACACTCGTTAAAACGGAATTAAAAGACGGTCCCCTTTTAGCTCTTTTCTGACCGCAAAATCAGGAAAAGATTGCCGGGTTTTTGTCGTTTCAATCTCGATAAGGAAATAAAACGACGTGTCCTTGATCGCTTTTTACTTTTCAGGTCAACGACACTATTATGAAAGTACTCCTTGGTCGCAAGATCAAGCGGTTCCCCCAGGTATTATTTTATACTTTTTCGGGCTTGAGGGACACAAATCTATGAAAAAGTTCAACTTGGAGTCTTCTTAAGTTTTTCAGACTCTCTAAAATTGAAAAACACCGAGTTTCTCCTATACTGGGCTCGTTAAACATTTCACAGTAAAGGACCTGTTCCATTACAAACAGGAACGAACCACTCCTTCCTAGGGTTCGAATCAAAACTAGGTTAGACTCATCCGAAGGATGAGCTTATAATCAAGCATATGTTATCCTCCTCAAGCTTGTTAAAAATAAAGAGGTACTTGCCAGAAATGGTGGGGGAAAAGAGAGAAGAATGAACCTGTTTGTTACCTTTTGTCTCAAAAGAAACTTTATTACCACTCTTGAACACGACACTTTTCATTCACCTGGGTTGGGAAATCTTTTACCTCACAGTTGATCAAACCACCTTGAAAGTCTTTAACCAGGTTCCGGGGATTAACTTTGAGTTATTCGTCACCAAGCCATCTGTCGTGTCGTTATGTGTTCAAGAGGTCTGCAAGCAAAACTTTCATCTACAAATACTTGTCATCCATTTGACCATCCCTGAGTCAGTCCTTACAGCAACATTTCTTCAACTTGAACAATGATTTCGTGTTGCGGGCTTGCCTGCAACGGGACGCTTTCTATCGACATCAGCACATTATCTAGAAAGATGACTTAGGAATCGACAGTACCTTGAAGTCAGCATGCATCAATGGCAGGTTTCTCGCCTTTGACGTCAGTTTACATCATTGACTTTCGATCAAAGGATTCCGTGAAGTGTTCGACATCAAAACATCTATTCACATTTCACGGGTTGTGCTTGGTACTTTGAGAACCATTGACATTACTGGTGGTCTCTCTCACGCTTGTTAACAGTTTACATCATCGACTGGTAATCAAGTGGTTTCTAACATGTTCGACATCAAATCATTTAATCACATGGCTAGAATCGTACCAATTCGGGAAGTAGAAGTGAAGACCCTGGATCTAGTTTCTACCATCCAGGCTGTGAGGAGTTTTGTATTCATTATCTATGTAGACTAATCATAAACAGATGGCTGCGTCCATACTGTGTCTACAAAAGTTTATAAAAATGATGTACTGCAAGATCATTCCTGTATCAGAGTAGTTAGTCCATTAGTTAAAGTTTTGAATCTGAGTATGGGAATGCCTACCTCAGTGATGATATAATCTTATACATGTATTTTGTGTTGAAAATTGCAGGTTCCAACCAAGTCATCCACAAGACAATCCTTGAAATGATAAAGCGCTTCACCCTTCCTAGAATTACAAAACCCTAATCTATTCCAGGCTTCGCACTTTAGGGGGAAATCTGTTACACTAAAAAATGTCACCATGACTATTTACAGTTAGTATGGCTCAATCAACAGTCATGCTACCCTCTTAGGCAAGTCTTATGCCTCTGCTATCCATCTCAAACTCAAAGAAGAGAGAAAGTCTTGTAAAAAATGTGTTTATCTCTGGGGACGCAGGTTCTCTCAAGCCTTACCTGCGGGGACGCTCACAATGTTCACAAAGGCTGCGTCCTTGGACACTCTGTATGTTAAGGGACAGGTGCGTCCTTCTGTAAAAGGCAAAATGCGCAAGTTTCATCTTAGAAAAGTTACTTGTGGTTACTTCTAGAACTTTCTAGAGGTCGGTTTGATGAAATGGATGCGCCTCCAGTTGGTTCATGTATCCCTATTAAGGAGGAACTTATCCCATCAATAAGGGAGCTATCCCACCCAAAGAGGGGGATTATCCCATTGATGGTGGACCTGAATAACCTCTTTACAGCACTATAAATAAGGGCATTGAGCCAGAAGGAGGAAGAGGTTGAAAGCTATACATTTCTAAGGGTAAATGCTGCAGGAATTAGGACTCCCATTTAGAAGCTTGTGAGGAGAGATTGCCATCTTTGCTTGTTCTATTTGGAAGTGGGTGAGCTTTGTCAAAGTAGAGGAAGACTCTTGTGGACCCTGGAAGGAGCTTGCACAACACCAAGGCTCAGGTTGTAATGGTTCCTTTTGATTACCTTTAATGCAAATTGGTCCATTCTTCTCAATAACTTGTTCTTTATGGGTTATTTCATGTACTCCTTGGTCTATATGTTGAATATGCTTTGTTTTATGTTATAATCAGGTGCTATTTAATTGTTTGACTGTTGGTGATTGCAGGTTTTGGAGAAAAGGAGGAGCTCATCCAGATCAACAAAGCTTGGACTTCTACAACAGCGTTTGGACAAAGGTAAGAACGAAACACTTGATTTCTCATATCATAATGCATGTTTAGAGAAGGATAGCTCCAGAATTTTTCCTCCAAAATTTTTCCTTAGCTTCGTTTTGAAGCCTCCCTACCAACCATCCTTTGCATCATGTCTTGCATTGCCCAGGTACTTGTGGTTTCATTTGAGTTTCTTTAGCTTATCATCTTCTGTTCGCTAACTTGTTTCCCTTTCACCCGCAAGCTGACCTCCCGTGACTTGGTCTTCAACTGACTCTTGTGCTGACTTGGAGAATTGTGCAGAAATGGAGGGCAACCAACCTTGCTCTTCAGAATTGTGTAGTGCATCAAGGCATCCAGGGTCTCTCCAAAATTGCGCAGAGCATGCAGGCTGCCTTCCCCTTGAAAATTGCACAGAGCATGTAGGCTACCTTCCCCTTGAAAATTGCGCAGAGTAGCCCATCACCAGGCTTGCTCTCGTAATTTGCACAACTCTAGCTGGCAGCCTTAGCTTTAGTCCATAAATTGCATAGAGCTTGAGGGACAGCCAAAGCCACTCAACCCATAAATTGTGCATAAGTCATCCCGAGGCTTGTTGTCTGTTGCATGTGCTCCCAAGTTGATCGATTCCCTCCAGGACCGCGCAATCTTATTGTTGCAGCTATATCTTCAAGGAGCTATTGCTCCATGATATCATGCCTGATTGAGATCACCAGACAAAAAAATATAGTGGCTAATGCAATCTAATAATGGCCCCTCAATCCAAATGGTCATGCATGCAGCAAGCAGTCAGATCTATGCTATAGATAAGAGATCACACCTGGAATCCTCGCATGTCAGGGAAGGGTTTTGATTTTGATGCAGATCTTGTGCTCCAATCGAGCGATCCAATAGATCTGCATGAGATCTCTATCCCTACACATAAACACAACTAGACAAGGAAAACATTTGACCTTCCTCGGAAGATTGTTAAATCAAAAGAAATAGATACGATCGTATAATATACTAAACACAAATTCATGTAAGGAAGGGAACACAAATTTTTATTAACCATATAAATGGAACTACATCAAATGTATACCATCAACCCAAAGAAAATCCTCTCCTCCAACTTGTAGTATGGCTTCCTCTCCCAAGGCAGCAGAGCTCTCGCACTGTCATTTTTGGTCCTCCCCCTATTCCCTCTTGGTGAGATTATAAAGGCTCATTCCATCCTCTAGGAGAATGTATCTAGACACCTAGGGGATTGAGAAGTTAGGAAACTTCTACAATAATGGACCTCTAGCCAACTCATACACAAGTGAGTCAAGTTGATCTCCTTGGGAATGAAAAACTATAGAAACCTTTTGCACAATTATGAGATTTTTATCAATTATCTCAATTATGAAATAAACATTATCTCATAATTATAATATTTTGGCAAAATAATTATGAGAAATTGCTCAATTATGTAATGTAACCCTTTTAACATGGGATAAATCTCACATAAGTAAAAGAAAAGGTGAAAATGGGTTGCATTTAAGCCAAAAAACTAAGGTAAGTTGATATTGGGTTTCTCTCACTATAATGGAGTGGCAAATAGGATTATAACAGATGCCCCCTAATGCATGAGGTCAGAAGAGAAACTGATGGCCGAAATTCATTACAATAATACTCAATGCTCAAAATGGGAGGAAGGAACTAAGACTACAAAGTTGGATTGGAGGAACTCAAGTGCTGAAGGCTCAACTCTGTTGAAAACATTCCCGAGGTGGGAATACCCATGCTCGGTCATAAGAAAGTATTGAACATGGCCTCCATAAAATACACTGCCGATCCATGACATGAAATGCTAAAACATGGCCACCAACACATACACAATGGATCCATGTGGTTCAACAAATAGAGCATAACCACTAACAAATACAATCGTGGATCTATGTCACAGTATACATCAGTAGGACTATGGACACATGACAGACAGAGAAGTGTCTCAAGATAGCCCTCAAAGTACATAAATGATACATAACTCCAACGCAACCTAGGAAGGATGCCATATAAGAGTGAGATGTCTCTAACCCAGGGTCTTCAACATAACCCTGATGGTACAAATCTACACCATGCGAATAGATGAGCTGAATTTGAGCATGGTAGAAACCTCCTGATGACCAGTCAATGAAGTAAACTAGTAATAGACGTAGGGAAATCCACCAATGAGGAAAATGGTTCCCAAGGTACCTAGTACAATCCACTAAGTGTGAATAGATGAGTTGATTCTCAACACTAGTGAACTCGATCAATCAAGAGCTAATGATGAAAAACCATTTTTGATCACGAGGAAGCTTGCCACTGAGGTCTGCAAGCTCCAAGGTACTACTAATTCCTAGATCAAGCTCTTGGATAATGAGCTGAAGTTGACAAGATAAGATCCATCGAAGGAGGGCCTTAATGTATCCCCCATCAATCGACATGGAACAAACCAGGATGATGTGATGAATAGATGAAGTCATGAAGCAGTGAAGTACAACTAACACAAGGATGGCTGACTCAAAAAGGGAAACATGCTACTATAGATGGCCGACAAAGTGTGAGACTTCCCTTGAACACATAGCGGCACAAAACAAGAATGACTTGGAAGCATGACTAATGAGCACCAGGTGATATCATGAAATGATGTAGGAGGCATTGAAGCATGCTCCATATGACTAGAAGAGTAACCAGTCAGAGAAGTAAAGAGACTCATATGGATGGTACGACTCTTAGGAAAGCTAAAACCCAACAGTAAGATAATGGGGCAGACATGTGTCGTGTTCAAGGGCGACACAACTAATGCTACCACTTTGATGACTAATGGAAAAATATGTTCCCCCCTTCTATTTTTTATAAGTTCCTTTTTTCGTAAAGTTGTCCCGTAAGCCTGAAAAAGAGATAAAAGTATACGAGGGGAAACCTCCTACCACACTAGACTAGGGTATTCATTTTTCGTAACTAGTCTATCCCAGTCTGGAAAAGGGTTAAACTTATACTGGGTAGATGACACTATATATACTTTAACAAGCATGAAGTAGACAAGTTCAGTCGACAATCTTTTCTAAATTAAGGAGTCTGAAAAGAGCTTAAAGGAATCTCCACTTGGAGGAATGAGTGGTATAGAGGGTAGCAATTGGTTCCGGTAATGATGGAACTACTCATGACATAAAGAGGACAAGAGGTGAGCTAATAGGACCACTCACTGTAGCAGTTCCTCCAAGAAAGGGTAAACACCAAGTGAAAGTGGGTGGTAGCCCAAGTAGATGATGATGATGGAAGAGAGAAACCAAAACTCATCGTGCAAAAGTAGGCTGATAAAAAATTGCAATCACAAGGGAGAAAAATGGTGGAATCCTCTTGGGGTAAACCTAGAAATATAACGAAGAAGAGGACATGAGGATCAGATTCTAGTTCATGGGGGGTCAGAAGGAGGAATTCCAAGAAGGAGTAAAAAATTTTTGCATGGACACCATCTCGACAAAAAGGTGCTAACTAGTGTATCCATGATCAGGTAAGATCTACAGCCAAGTTATGACATGCATAAAGGAAGTGGCAAAAGTCACAACTTGACGAGGTTACACCAAAGGCATAAATATACTCACGATCAAAATGCAATGGTGATAGTGATATATGACCTACCCATATATGCCAAGATCAAGAGAAACACACCTAAGGTCCAACGGATGTCACAATAGAAGCACCACCTTGTCTTGTAAAAACCATAAGAAAAGACTAAACCCATGGTTAAATCACATAATGAAAGACATAAATAAGAATGAGATAAAAACAGGACCATGAATTTTTTGATTTGTTTCTTCAATTTTATAATTTTTTGGAATTTTGGCATAAAGAAGGAATGGAAAATACTCGCATTACACACCAAAAAAAAACAGGTAAAGAGTCACATTTCTATGTACAATATGTACAATTGCAACACAGTCCAGTAGGTCACGTCAAAGTGTGCCCACAATTGGGCACAGGCCAAGGTTTTCCATACGTGAACTCATGGAAGGTAAATATACCATATGTCTCACCAATGTGGGGCCATGCCAAAGGAATTCAAACTGCACAATCCGGAAAGGTTGACCATGCCAGGGACAGTCTAACATAGTTGCACTCTTGAAATAAACCAGAGGACATAAGGGACAATCAAGACATAAAGGTGGTATAAGATGCTTGTCAAAAGGTGGAAAGGAAGTGGGAAATTCAATGGAAATTTCAACATTAGAATCCCAAGACTTGACTCGGCTCATGGGTGGAAACTCCAAGGAAATCCGGGAAGGTACCCCCTAAGTCGATTCAAGATTTAAGTTACTAGGCTCTACTTGTTCTTCAACGGGGAGACTAAAGGCAGAAAGAGGCATAACCTACCTATGATGATCAGTGGGTAGATCCATGACCACCAAGTTGACTAACCGAGGAGGCTCATCATCAAGGGAGTCACGCAAAACAAGCAAAAGGGCAGTCTGTGTGGGCAAAATAACCTGATCATATTCCATATTGGGATGGAGATTCTAACCAACGTTAGGAGGTAATGACAGAACTGCCAAAGAGTTAATCTCTTCCACAATAGGTAGCAGAGGGTGCTCACTAGCTTTTTCAACTTCCATAGAATCAGGCGGCACCACCCAAGGATCAGGAGGTCTATGGGGTCCACAAGTGTCGAAAGAGATCATATGCATAGGAGTTGTGGTAGAATTAGGAGTGTTGGGTGGAGGGTGTTGAGGAAAGACTCCCAGAAGGGATGAGCTTTTAGATAATCCCACACCAACACTCTCATACTGACAAAGGTTATCTCTCACGAGTGGTACAAAATTTCCAGTGGTAGAAATATGAGTTGTTGGGATGCAAAAGTCAAGTTGATCGATAGTGACAATTTTGCCTTAATGAGGAAAGAAAAGTACACGAAAAATAGATGAGACAACTGTGGTAGTTTCATAAAATAAACTATGACCAAGGAGTAGGTTATAATGTAATGTGGCATAGACAACCTCGAAATCAACATGGACAGTTTTCCCTCCTAACTCAATGAAAAAATTTGGAAGAACTCCCTTTGGAACAAAGTTGTGTCCGTCAAAAGCTTGGAAAGGCGTGTTGGACGTGGTGAGTGTCAGAGAGCCAATAGCATTCCATCATGATGCTTACATGATACATGTGGAAGATCCCTCATCCACCAAAGTGCGATGAATATTCCTATGCGAAACACGCACGATGATTTGGAAAGAAATCTGATGGGAAAATCGAGGAGCGACTTTATTAGCGTTAAAAGCGACAAGACTAGATTCAGATAGGTCAACTCCACCAATGGCAGACAACAAGGCTTTGTGTTGCTGAGGACAACTTTGCAAGACCTCTAAGGCAGACATGGCACAAGGAGCCTGGGCTAGATCTTCAACAATACTATAGTGTTGAGCAGCCCTGGTAGAAGGATTGTGCGTTTTCTTCTAAAGAACACCCTTGGGAGGGTGATAGATGGGTTCCACAAGCTTATCTAGAGTAAGAGGTCCAGTGGAGGGTGGTGGATTTGATGTGTCCTTAGATGGGGGACTCGAATAAGGAACATCATAAGACTTGGCCCACGTGGTTGCATTAAGATCTTCCTTGCACATGAAGACGAATGAACTATGAGAAGATGGCCCCTCGTTGCCCCTTTGCAGAGGGCTAGAAGGTTGAGCAACCATCTGTTGTTGGGGTTGCACAGGGAATGGATGGGTTAAAATAGCAACCTATTGAGTAGTGAATGGATGGGTTAAAATAGAAAGCTATTGAGTAAATGGTGGTGAAAGAAGCATATGGACCTCATCCATGCGAGGGCATTTGTGAGTAAGATGGTCACCTTGACAAATTTTACAAGGGAACTTGACATTACGATGACGCTCACTAGTGCCCCCTCCCTAGCTCTAAGGATTGGATTGAGTCTCCTATGCATTTTGATTATTTTGTGTATTTCACTTATTATTCTTCTTACCACCAGATTGTTGTTTTTTCTTCGGTTGAGTGGACTTCACTGTGAGAACATCGGTGGAAAGCTTAGGAGCGATTACTTTAGCAGAGCCAGACGCACTTGTTGGGGCTTGAGATGTAACAATTAATTTCCCAAGTTGGACATCAAGTTGGCTCACGGAATCAAAAACAGATCCAATCACACCATCGACATGTGGGCCAGGAACATGTTTTGGAGGGTCAACGGAAAGCCTAGGGGCATTAGGAAGCACTTCATAAAGTGTACCCAACTGTGAATAGATAAGATCCAACTATTGGGTGGCTAAAATAGCTTGTTCCTCAGTAAGGGCTCAAAACATAAACACATCCTTGGAAATCTGAGGTCAAAGAGATCAAATCAACCATTTATGTAAGATCTCATCAGGTAACTTGGTTCTCACCAACCTCTTGTGATGGTGCCACTCATGAATATGATCATAGATTAACGTGGCATCATCTTGTTTGAAATTAGACAAGAGGTTAGAGTCGATATCATACCGAGTAGGTAACTAGAAGTGTGTCAGGAAAGTTTGAGCAAGGGAGACAAAGTCACTGTAGGATGCGGTATCTAACTCAATGTACCACTTTGCGGCATCCATGGTCAATGTACGTTGGAATAAGTGAAGTTTAACAGAATCATCCACTAAGTAATTAGATGAATACCACAAATGATAAGTAGTAATGTGCATGGATGGATTCTCCCTAGGCTTTCCTTCAAACTTGGGAATATCAGATGGTAATTTGGCATGCATAGGTGGCCACCATGTAGGTTTTAACCCCGTACAAAAATTACCTGCATACGAATTCTAAAACACAGAAAATAAAAAATGCAAGAGAATAACACATAAAACACATATACACAGAGATTTTCCCTTGGATCTCAAAACCGGGACTACAAGCTTGATTTTTCATTATGTTTCTTTTAATGTTATAATACATATTTATACATGCTAAAGCATCCAATACCATGGACCGAAAACATCGCGTCCAAAACCATGGATCGAAAACCATTGCGTCCAAAACCATGTGCGAAAAACATGCACAAAACCATAGGTAGGTCTGCCCGGACCACACAGAGTGGGGTTACCTGCACACCTCAAACCCCCTGTGACTCCCCCCGATACGCAATCAACATAACAAGGGGGGGCTTTGCCCCCCTTCTAACCCCCGAGTTAACTACGTGGGCTAGTAATGGAAAGAATATAACACAACCCAACATTCTACCACTTGTTGTTTTCTTTCCACAGGGGGCCACAAGAGAGCTTAGTCATTTATCGAGCCCTGCAATGCCCATTGTTTCTCTACACCAAGAGAACTTCTCAGAGCTCACAGATTTTGTCAATGCATATGTAGTATTCTTCAAAGTGTCCACCTTTACCAGCAACACCATTTTTTCTTCTATCATATCCCTCACAAAGTGATAGTGAACATCAATTTGCTTTGTATTTGAATGGTAAGCAGGGTTCTTTGCTAAGAAAATTGCACTTTGGCTATCACATTATATCCTTATAGCTCCCTATACTAACCCCATACTTGAACACAATATCTGCAACCAAATTGCTTCCTTGCTTGCATGAGTGGCTGCCATGTATTCTGCCTCTGTAGTTGATAGTGCCACTACAGATTGTTTCTTACTCATCCAACTGACTGCACCTCCAAATAGGTTAAACACATACCCACTTGTAGATCTTCTTTGATCCAGATCTCCAGCCCAGTCCACATCAACAAAGCCACAGATATCCATAACTTTGTCCAACCGTGGTCTTCCTTGGTAGCACAAACCATAATAACTAGTGCCACGCAAATACCTGAAAGCCCACTTCACTGCTATTCAATGCTCCTTCCCTGGTTTTGACATAAATCTGCTCAATACTCCCACTGCTTGTGCAATTTCTGGTCTAGTATAGACCATCGCATACATTAGGATACCGACTACACTTGCATATGGAACACATGACATATCCTCTTCCTCTTCTTGTGTCTTGTGACATTGTTCAACAGATAACTTTACACCTACAGGAATAGGAACCATCACTGGTTTACTATCCTGCATATTAAACCTTTGCAATATTGTCTCAACATACTTCCTCTAGTTTAACTAGAGCTTCCTCTTTGTCTGATCTCTTTTAATTTCCATGCCCAAAGTATAGTTTGCAGCACCAAGATATTTCATGTCGAATTTGGAGGACAATTGGGTCTTCAAATCCTGGATAATTTCTTTGTCAATTATAACCAACAACATATCATCCACATACAAGACCAGATAAATAACACGGTCACCAATTAATTTAAAATACACACAGTGATTTGATTTTCTTCTGGTGAAGCCAAGTCCCCGTATAAATGTATCAAATTTCTGATACCACATCTTTAGTGATTGTTTTAACTCATACAAAGACTTCTTTAACTTGCATACCAATTCTTTCTTACCCTTCATCGCAAAGCCTTCAGGTTGCTTCATGTAGATATCCTCTTCCAGATCCCCATGAAGAAATGTTGTCTTCACATCCATTTATTCTACCTCAAAATCAAAAGCAGCAGTAACAGATAAAAGTAATCTAATAGAAGCTACCTTGGCAACAGGAGAAAAAATATCACCAAAATCAATTCCCGACACCTAGGAATAATCTTTTGCTACCAATCGAGCTTTGTATTTATCCACCTTTCTTTCTGCATTTGTCTTCTTCTTGAACACCCATTTGTTGCCAATGGGTTTCCTTCCAGCCGGAAACTCCATCAGATCCCAAGCCTCATTTTTGTGCAAAGATGCCATTTCATAAACCATGGCCTCTTTCCATAGTTTTCTATCCTCTGAATCTACTGCTTCCTTCACAGTTCTGGGATCATCAGCAGTAATAGATAAAGCAAAATTTGAAAAGAAAACAGATGGACTATACCTTTCTAGCTTCCTTCTGTCTCGAACTGATCTTCTCACACCCAGAGTTTGTGGCTCTTCATCTTCTGATTCCTCCTCTATTATAGACTCTGATTCTTCCTCCTTTAGCTCAAACTCTATCTTCTCAGGTTCATTTGGTTGGACTTCATGTTTAATAACATCCTTCACCTCTCTGAACACAACATCTCGGCTGTACACAACCTTCCTTGTTACTGGGTTCCAAAGCTTATAACTTTTAAAACCATCCTTATACCCAATAAAGATGCACTTTTCAGATTTACTATCCAACTTGGTTCGTTTCACCTTTGGAACATGTACATATGCATCACATCCAAATACCCTCAGATGCGAAATAGAGGGTTTCTTACCAGTCCATTCCTATTATGGAGTCTTATCCTCCAACACTAGTGAAAGTGATCTATTGACCAGGTAACATGCTGTCTCCACTGCCTCTACCCAGAATTCCTGTCCTAACCCGACACCACTGAGCATGCTTCTTGCCCTCTCCATCAATGTCTTATTCATTCTTTCTGCAACTCCATTTTGTTGAGGTGCATATGGAGTAGTCTTCTGCCATGCTATACCACACTTCTTACACAATTCTTCAAATTCCTTACTGCAAAACTCTCCACCATTTTCTGTCCTCAGCATCTTTATCTTCTTCTCTGTCTGGTTTTCCACCAGAGCCTTAAATTCTTTAAACCTGTCAAAGACTTTATATTTCTGCTTAAGGAAATATATCCATGTATTCCTTGAGAAGTCATCTATAAATGATACATAGTACACAGACTTACCCAGTGATGGAACCTTCACAGGTCCAAACACATCACTGTGCACAAGCTCTAATATCTGTTTCGCCCTTTTACCACTAGAGGGGAAACTCACCTGATTCTTCTTCCCATATACACAATTTTCACAAAAATCAAAATCCAGAGAGCTATTACTCATACCTTCCACCATACCTTTACCATGAAGTATTCAAAGGCCCTTCTCTCCAACATGTCCAAGCCTTTGATGCCACAGCATGGTCTTCTCTCCAGAGACCACTAGATTTTCTGTTCCACTTTCAGGAACCATAGAACTGTTGCACCCATCAACAACAGTGCTACCTTGCAGCTTGTACAAAGTTCCAATCCGAACTCCCCACATCAATACCAGTGCTCCCCAAACCATCTTGCAGGTATCCTTCTTAAACATTGTTTTTACACCTGCATCATCCAACTTGCTTACATAAATAATATTTCTAGCCAATGCAAGAATATGCAGAACACCCGGAATTGTTCTAACCCTTCCACCTTGCAACTTCAACTTTACTTTTCCACAACCAATGATTCTAGCTTTCCTATCATCCCCTAAGAAGACATCACCACCATCGTATTTCTCATACTCGCAAAACCACTCTTTATGGGGAGTGAAGTGAAAGGATGCACCTGAGTCAATCAACCATGCCTCATGATCCACATGTGTACTTGAAGAAGCCAAGTACACTTCCCCACCTACATTTGAGGTGGTTTTCACCTCTATAGAAGAAGCATCATCAGATCCCTTTCCTTTGTCAGGAGCTTTAGATTTACAGTCCCTTTTGTAGTGCCCTTGCTTTTTGCATTTCCAGCACACCACCTTTACAGGTTTTCTTGGAGATTTAGATGTCCCTCTAGATTTAGATCTCCCACTCAATGACTTATTTTTGTTTCTGTTCTGGGACTATCCTCATACAAACAAGGCATCACCATTCTGGCTCTCCATATTTTTCTGTCTAATCTCCTCCATCAGCAAGGATGAGACTATTTCATCAAACTGCAAGGTAGTTGCATTGCTACCTATTGCAATAACTAGGCTATCCCACGAATCTGATAGAGAACATAACAAACTAATGCACTTATCTTCATCTGAAATTTTGATATCAATAGACGATAACTGACTTATCATAGTATTAAATGCATTCTGGTGCTCTATCACCGAGTCTCCATCTTTCATCCTCAGGTTATACAACTTTATCCGTAGGAACAGTTTATTCACCAGAGACTCAAATTGGTAGAAAGTCCCTAACTTGTCCCACAAAGCCTTAGCTGTAGCTTCCCCTGATACATTCAACAATATTTAATCTGAGACACACAATCATATTGTGCTCTTTGCCTTCCGATCTAACTTCTTCCATTCTTTATCGAACACTCTCGTTGGTTTAGTACCTGAATCTACCGGATCCACTGATCTTTATCCACAAACAGATCCTCCATCTTGAGTTTCCACAACTCAAGACTCTAACCATTAAATTTCTCGATCTCTATCTTTCCATTGCTCGCCATCTTCTTTCACCACCAGAATCAATCTCGCAGATCTCCCACTGAACAGGGTCTACCACAGGCCCAAGCGAAACCCCTCAGGAACAAAGGCATCGCCTTGAAGCCAAAACAACTCAGATACCAAATGTAGGTATTAACCCCATACAGAAATTACCTGCATACGAATTCTAAAACACAGAAAATAAACAATGCAAGAGCATAACACATAAAACACATATACACAGAGATTTTCCCCTGGATCCCAAAACCGGGACTATCAGCTTGATTATTCATTATGTTCCTTTCAATGTTACAATACATATTTATACGTGCTGAAGCATCCAATAACATGGAATTTAAACATCGCGTCCAAAACCATGGACCAAAACCATCACGTCCAAAACCATGTGCGAAAAACATGCACAAAACCATAGGTAGGTCTACCCGGACCCCATAGAGTGGGGTTACCTGCACCCCTCAAACCCCCTGTGACTACCCCCACTATGCAATCAGCGCAACGAAGGGGGGGCTCCGCCCCCCTTCTAACCCCCCGGTTAACTATGTGGGCTAGTCATGGAAAGAATATAACACAACCCAACATGCCAAGGATCATGATGTATGGTGTCATTAGTTAGTTTCATCAAATCCAGTAAATCGAGAGAAGATAAGAAAGGATTTTGGAGCTGACTAAATGGGTCATAGGAAGGAGAGGCCCCTAACCAACCATGTGGTCCCCCCATATAAGGAGTGGAAATATGCACCTACTGGTGAAGAAAAGGGTTCGCCCTAGCATAGGACTGTTGCGGGATAACGTCACTGGTAAATGGAGGTTTCCCCCCAGGGTAAGTATCGCCAGAGAGAAAATGACCCCTAAAAGCATGGTTGTTGATGGGGTTGTACCCAGGTATAGGAAACAGACCACTCTGCGTAGTAGGACCGACATAAGGAGGATACCCTGAGTGAGAAACGGTACTGGAAATAGGGTTGTCCCTAGGTAAACTAGCCCCCCAGTAGAAGTACTAGTAGGTATTGCCCCTCCAAAAAGCAAACTATACCAGGCCTGTGACATAATAGAAGTGGTGTTTCCCCGAAGTTGACCAAGGACAATGGATGATCCTCCCCACATATTATTGGACATAACCATGCCTAACTAAGGGACAAGAACATTTAGTTGGGAAAAATGCGAGGTAAAGATTCCTTAACCTATTGGCTGATTAGGTTGGGGTGCCATGGTCAACATAGGAGATGGTGTGGACATGGAAACATTCGAGAAATTTGCAGGATTCATAGAAGAAACTAGTGGAATGCCCCAAGAAGAAGTAAGAGGTGTGGATGGAGGAGTGGGTATAGCCACACTAAGAGGTGGAAATGATGTCATGGCAGCTGATACTACTGATGCATAAGGTAAGGATGTCTCAGACTTTGCCATAGCGTAAAGTACGAACAAAGGAATGTCAATGTAGGTAGGTGTGGAATCATTAGGGTTCAATCACAATAAATCAGGTCCCAATGGATTAGTCAAATGTGGGTTGGTAGGAGGATCAGAGTCATCTGCCAAAATCTTGATATAAACCAAATCAATACTAAAAGGACCAGGTATAGAATCCATGACAATGTGGTGGTCTAAGTCTTGAGAACTGCAGGGTACTCTCTGTGTATGGGTGACAAGTCCACCTTGTTCGAGAGGCAAACCATGAATACGATGTGATCGTCGATGAACAAATTTAGCTAGGGTGGTAACTTATGATTTGAGTACAATTATGTTAGTACAAACACTCGAAGGCTAAAACCACTGAGTCAGACCAAAGTGTACACACTAGAAACATCCTAGAAGATAGTGCATGCAAACCAAAATATAAAGAAGTTGGCAGTGGAATAGTTATACTAGGGACTTGCTTCCTATTCCTTTTATCTGCGAACTCGGTGCAAGTGCCCTTATTTTCCATGGGGCACCCTCCGAGAGGACTGAGAGAGTATGACTAATATATGTCCCAGGTATAGAGAAGACGAACCCAACCTTGCACCAATGTATAAGCCCTAAGAAGATAGGCCACTATGGTCACCACGTATAATAACACGACCTGGGGGGATAGTCGCCAGACAAATCCACACGCAAGGGTAGGAAACTTAACCCCAAAAGGAGCTAAGACCAAAACCCCCTTGACAGTTACCTCCCAAGTTGTCCCCAAGTGAGATGACATTGTTTGTATGCATGGAGATTCCGCTATACCGAGCTGCCCGAAACTAAGCGAAAGGGGTTGTGTCAATTTTCCTAGCCCAAGTGTGACCTCGTGCTTGACCCTTTTGTGAGGAGGGCTTCCCAGACTGCACTACTGCAAATGGATTTAACTCCCTACTGCAAGATGCTAAGTTAATTTTGTAGTCTTGGAGCAGTTAACTCACACTCCTATCTCTAAGATCCTAGCCCAAGCTAGTTTTGGTGTACTACCAGTGAAAATAAAAGACGAATGTAGTTAATTTTATTATCACGTTGATTTTAGTGGTTGTTTTTTACACAAGCAGGATGTAGCGTGAAATTGAGATGGTGTGAATGAATCTTAGTTAGTCACCCTAGTGCAACTATATGCAATTTTCAATTTTTAATTCGACGAATGCTAACTATAGGAGGGTAAGAGCCTTCTAACACACTAGTGGCTATTATGATGCACCTATAAATCTTCTTGAAAGCAAATTATCCCAAATTTTTTGGATTAATGACCTAAAACAAACCAGGAAGGCAAACCAAAACAATATGAAAAGAAACCAAAGGAAAAGACTCCCAAGCAAGAACACAAAGCACTCTAGAAGCATCACAACTAGGAAAAATAAAGCCCAATCAAAGGAACACACTGAAAGCAAAAAGTGAAGAAGGGGGGGAAATGTCATCAAGCTAGGGCTGTAGTATAATGGCTCAACAAAGACCAATTTTCTACAAGGGTAAAAACCAGAACCCAGATATAGGAAGGCCTAAGAAAGATGATATGTGAGTGATATAAAGCAATGAAAACACACTCAAAAGAACTTTCCTAGATGACACTTGCACAACCAATCACAATACCACCAATTGTGATGAGCACCAACAAGAGAAAGAATAGGTAACTTAAAAACAAGTGACCAAGCCACACAAAGGTAAAAAAATACCAAAGTGGGATATCAAAGAGATCTAAGTAGTTACCAAAAGCAGTGAAACAGATCTGAAACAAAGATCCAAAGTTGAGAACACTAGTCCTAAACCAAAGAACACAAAGAATTCTTCAAGAGAAACCTTGAAGAACATAAGCAATGGATGATCCCAACAAATAAATAAGAAATGGCTCAGGTCTGATAGAGATTAGCAGCAATTAGCAACAAAAATAAATAGATCCAACAAATAGTATCAAGTTTTGAAGAACACACCTAAAAAATCAAGAAAATAAGCTGAAAGAAAACCCAAAAATTGGGGAAAACGGATAGGAAACAGGCTGATTTTTCAATCAGCCATATCTTCCTCATACATAATCTGTTTCATATGGTTTTTTTTTAGGTAAAAGATCAAGAGGATTATAAATCTGTTGTTATTTTCACTTAATTATGTATAGAAAAGAACATAAATGAACAAAATAAAGCAATTGCACGCGAGGGCGGAAGAAAAACAAACTGCCCAATTTTCAATTGGCCATAACTTCCTCATATAGAGTCCATTTTTAGTGATTTTTTTTGGGGGGGTAAAAATATGAGAGGAATTCAGATCTGTGGTTGTTTAAATCAAATTCTATACATAAAATTCCATAATTTGATTTCAATTCTCGGATTTGTTATTCTCTCATATAAAAAACAAAAATAAAACTCTAGATCTAAGATCAGCTTAGATCTGAAGCAAGTAAAATCAAAGGAGATCAAAATGGATCCAAAAGATTACAGAAAACTCAATGGGAACAAGAGAAAACCAAAAAACATAAAGAAGAAGAGGAGATCTCAAACAAAGAGGGAAAAATAAAAATGCTCTCATTGAAAGCACCAGTTCTGTTGCAGCTAGATCTGCAAGGAGCTATTTCTCCGTGATCTCATGCCCGATTAAAATCACCGGACAACAAAATATAATGGCTAATGCGATCAAATAATGGCCCCTCAATCCAAATGGTCATGCATGCAACAAGAAGTCAGATCTATGTTATAGATAAGAGATCACACCTAGAATCCTTGCATGTCGGGGAAGGGTTGTGACTTCGATGCAGATCTTGTGCTCCACTCGAGTGATCCAACATGTATGCAAAAGATCTTTATCCATCCACACAAACACAACTAAACAAGGAAAATAGTTGATCTTCCTCAAAATATTGTTAGATCAAAAGAAATAGATACTATCATATAATATATTGAACACAAATTCATGTAAGGAAGGGAACACAAATTTTTATTAACCATATAAATGGAACTACATCAAATGTATACTATCAACACAAAGAAGATCCTCTCCTCCAACTTGCAGTATGGCCTCCTCTCCCAAGGTGGCAGAGCTCTTGCACTGTCATTTTTGGTCCTCCCCCCTATTCCCTCTTGGTGAGATTATAAAGGCTCATTCCATCCTCCAGGAGAATGTATGAAGACACCTAGGGGATTGAGAAGTTAGGAAACTTCTACAATAATGGGCCCCTAGCCAACTCATACACAAGTGGGTCAATTTGATGTCTTTGGGAATGACAAACTCTAGAAACTTTTTGCACAATTATGAGTTTTTTCTCAATTATCTCAATTATGAAATAAATATTATCTCATAATTATAATATTTTGGCAAAATAATTATGAGAAATTTCTTAATTATGTAATTTAACCCTTTTAACATGGGATAAATCTCACATAAGTAAAAGAAAAGGTGAAAAGGGGATGCATTTAAGCCAAGCAACTGAGGTAAGTTGATATTGGGTTTCTCTCACTATAATGGAGTGGAAAATATGGTTATAAAACTTTCCTTACATGCGTGGGTAGCTTTTTCCCAAAAAAGAAAAAAACATCCTTAGATTTTAGGGATCTATTTTTAGCAGCTGGGGGTTACATGCAAAAGCCGTTTTAGAAACCTCCCACTAAGTGTCACTTTTTCCTGGAATTATGGCATGCGCATCATAAGCCTCGATCTTGTCAAAACTATTTATTCGACGCTTTAAAGTTCATTCTTCACTTCAATCTTGGAGCTCTGGCATTCCCAATGCATTTAGGAACCTTCGACACACTTATTGCACATTTTTCCGGGTTAGTCTACTTTTCATGTCTTTTGCTGCCTTTCTGTCACTTTTTGTATTTCGGTTTGTGTGAGTGTTGTTTGCTTGGTTTTTTTGAATGCTTGCTGTCGCTTTAATGCATGTTAGTTTGTAGAGGCATTGTTTCAATTTTTTCATTGCATTTCCTTGTTATCGCATGCATAACATTGTTTCTGCACTTATGGTCGTCGTTGCGGTGACTCGCTTCATACACCTCATTGTTTTCCCATTTTATTGAATCCTGAACTCACTGATTGCATGCATGTTCATTCACTCATTCCTGCACCCAAATTCACACATGCATTCAGTCCTTACTATTTTCAGTCGCCCGTCGGTAGGTCTAAGCTGCCTTGGTCCAGACCTTGCCTTGCCCGGCTTGCACTACACATTTCTGGGATGGAAGGCCTTGCCTTGCTCCCATAAATTACGTAGAGCTTGCCTTACGCTAGCCTCCCAGGATGTGCTCTACGCAATTCTGAGAGGTAGTGCCTCAGTTGTCCCCTGGAATTATGGAATGCAATTTTCCCGGGTTGTAGTCATACTAACTGAAACTATGCATTGCACAGTTCCAGTCATCAGAAGGCCAAGTTGGATTGTGATCTTCGCAGTTTCAAAAGTCATTCAACTCACTAACAGTCAGGACTATGCTTTGCGTAGTTCTGGCAGTCAGTCTCCCAGCCTCCTAGAGAAAATTGTGCAAATTTTCCAGTCAATCACCCAGGTGTGTTGCATGGTAGCCCTCAAGTTGCTTTTGGTTTTCATGACAGTTTGCTTGCCATGAGTGTTTTTCTATCTCCAGGTATCACAGGTGTTCATCAATATCTCAGCAATACAGGTGCAATGGTTTCTAAGAGAGAAGGGTCAAAGGATACTGTTGAGAGCACAACTAGAGATGTGATCGAGCAAGTGTCTATGAGCTTGCCCATCTACGAAGACACTAATTTGTTCATAGACAAGGAGATCAAGATCAAATGGAAGGACATCAATGATATCTTTTTCAGGCACCTTTTAGGAGAATTTGGAGGAGTGCAGAGTCTATGTCAACATACACAAGTCTGGCTTGTACCAGGTTGCATGTAGGTATCCCACATTTCCATGTGTAGACATGATCCACTGGATTGTATCGCAATCTAATCCAAAGACAATGGTGTTGAGTAGTGTCAGTGGAAAAAAACTTGATATCTTCAGGGAAGAGAACTTTAAGGAGATGTATCACTTGCCGCAGCCGGTGAACACAATGGATGCACTCTTCACCAATCCCAACAACAGTGCAAACTCAAGAGACATCTTGAAGAGTTGGGTGAGAGAGCCATCTAAGTTTAGGACAACACCCAACTAGGTATACAAGACAAATATACTATGGAAGTCTTATCAATTCTTGGTCATCTTCACATGTCTCTTATACGGCCAAGAAAGTACAAAGACCTTCCCGCAAAGTTGGGTGATTGTGTTGGATCAACTGGCAAACAAAGGAAGACCTTTCAATTGGTTCGATATGTTGGCTCTCTAACTGAAGGGGCAAGTAATAGATGTCCAGAATCTGCCCAAGTGTCAACAAGCAAAGCTATTCATGTTCGCCTACATTCTTGATGCCTGTTAGAAATTCCCTGGCTTGGGTTGGGCATGGAAACCTTCAGAAACCTCTGTGCACACCTATTGCAAGTTGTTCTCCGAGTGCAACTTCCGTGGAGTTATACTATAGCTATCATACCACTTTGTCACCCCGGTGTATAGGATGATCTTTGAGCAGGATTTGCCTTGCATGTCATAGGAAATGATGGAGGCATTGGTTAACATAATAGATTGGTATGCCTCACCCCTTAGCACCTTCATCCAGATGTACAGCACGGAGAAGGCTCCACATGTTTTACCAAATTTTTCCATGGACAAGTTGGCCATGCAAGAGGTTGCATACCACATCTCGAGAGGGTTGTTAGTGAAACTATACATGAAGAAGAAGACATCTTGGCCCGCTCTTCCTTTGCGAATTGGGTTGTATGAGATCTAAAGTCTCAAGCATGCTAAGGCCGAGACGAAGGAATTTAAGAAGTTCACCTTCGGCACCATAAGTTTCAATCCATATGACCCGCATCGCTTAGTGGAAGACTATTGTGCGAGAGTGTATCATCCATGGATCCATGGGACATGGCATTAGCCTGAGGGAGACCCGTGGAGATACTGCTATAACTCGTCAAGGCTCAATGAACCAGTCAGAGTGGCTGTAGAATGGTTACTAGTGCACAAGGCAGCAACATTTCAGAGGGAAGCAACATCAACAACAATAGAGGGCATCACACTTGTGCATGACAAAGGCAAGAGAAAGGTTGCCGACAGTGCAGAGGCGGAGCAAAGCTGCAAGATCAAATCATATCCACTTGTATTAAGAGAAATTTTGGAGATTGAGGAAAATATGTGACGATGCAATGGAAGGTTTGCACAAAGACAGAGGGAGAAGCAAAAATTGGAGGAAGCAGAGAAGAAGTTGCAGGAGTTGAAGAAACAACTAAGGGAAGAACAAGAGCTGTGCAAAAGAGAGAAGGAAGCACAATAGGAACAAGAACTACAAGAGGCGCAACATATACACATTGATGAAACTGCGCCAATACAGGTTATTCATTCATCAGAACCGCTGACAGATAGAAAATGGGGTGAGCAGTCACAGGAGCAGGACTTTGTTTAGGAGATTGAACAGATGTTGGAACAGATGGACACGGATGTGGTTTAGCTAGAGCAAGATTAGGATATGGACCTCATGCCCAAGGACCAAGGGGTCAATCCACCGACTTCACGAGATCTGGGAGCACAGCAAGTCCTAAGTGATCAAGGAGACACTGAAATCTTTGAGGACAATTTGTAAGTAGACGTGCACAACATATCCTTCGATGAGTCACAACACAGAGTTGTGCAGTTGTGCAGAGTACCCACTCCAAATTTCCATGTATCTCTTGCGCATTTTTAGGAATGAGTGATCATGTTTGATGTGCGCAAACATCCAGCTACATTGGCTGATGCTGCAAAGGCATATGCCAAAGCCACTAGCTGAAGTGTGAGATTCTTGATAGCTGAGAACAAGCACATGGCTAAGGAGTTGCAAGTGGCCAAGCAAAAAGAAAAGCAAGCTACAACATCTGCCAAAGCAGAGTTGAAGAAAGCAATACTTGATGACGTATCATCTCTCGTGACAATCATGCGGAAGTTTTACTTCAAGTTCGTCACCTTGCATAAGTCAGTTGTCCATCTTAATGGTTGGTAGCAACGTTGTGCTAGGAGAGCATGCATCTTGACAGACGTACACACTGTTGTCGATCGCATGCAGATATGGACAATGAGGTGCAAGGGAGCCCCATTGTTCTTGCCAAAGATGATGAAGCCAAAGGCAGTGGAGTTGAAGGCATGCATCTAGAGTGAGATATGAAACTATGAGGAACTCCCACAGCTCATCACCAACTTACAGGCTTCACATGCACGAGTGTTTAGGAGCATGGATGTCATTATGTGCACCCATGCGATCCCATCCATTGACACACTCACCAAGGCAAAAGCAAAGAACCAAGTCTGACTAGAGCTGGACATGTACTTTGAGCAATTGATGCGCATAGCCACCGGTGTGGATTTGTAGATGAGCGTAGACACTATGCACCAGTATGTTGTTGGTCCGGTTGCAATCAAGACCATGATGTGCATGTTGTATGACGAGTTAGACAAAGGTGACACTTATTTACATATATCAATCAAATTTAATAATAAAATTGTGCATGTAATTAATATATGTTTATAGTATATCAACCATATTTATTAATGTGATTGTGTTAGTTATATAAATACCAATTATTAGAATATATCCAAATTATAATTATATATCATAAAATTGTAAAACAACAATATATGTAAACTTAAATAATATCTATATATATATATATCATTTAAAATATTAAATCAAATTCAACGTGATGTATATCTAACAATATATATATATATATATATATATCTATATATATATATATATATATATATATATATATATATATATATATATATATATATATATATATATATATATATATATATATATTTATATATATTTATATATTTATATAAAATTAGGAAATGGAATTTAATCAACAATTGTGATGGTAAGACCATTAAGTTAAAAAAAATAACAATTTAATGATTAAAGCAGTGAAGGATGTGAAGTTGTTAGAACATTTATTTGAAATCCATGGCTTGTGTTGTCTATGGAAATAGAAAATTATGTGAACACCACTTAAAAATTTAAGTCCGGCTATGCCAATGGTTCCATTTAAGAGAATGGGACAACATCACATCTTTTCATCATCGCAGGAACCGCGTCGTTTGGTAAAGTGGAAAGAGAAACCGCCAACTCTCATGGATAATGAATCGAACACAAAATATCTAGTCACAGTCAGAAAGATGAATCATCTATCCAAAGCATTTGGTCGACACGAAGACGTGTAACATGCCTAATGGCTACACCAGAAATCACCACTCATGGACGTCCGCTCCCAGTATCCCACTCGCTTGCTTGTTATGTCAGTGGATGCCACATGTTTTGCTCAGAGACTTAATGTCTCATCACAAAGAATCATATCATAGGTTGGTGGATGCAAGCTGGTTTGCATAAACAATTGGGTCCCAATTGAAGGAATCATGTCTTTGGTAAAGCAGATTTGAGCATGGAAATCAACACATGCCTTTCAAACACTTTACCCGTACAGGAACTGATAGATGGCAATGGTCAATAGTGTTGTGACACGACGAAGGGGAAATTGGCAGGAAACGTGATGCTTGTTGTGACAGGACGAAGGGGAAATGGGCCCAAAACTTCATGCTTCCAAATTCCATCGTTCAGATTACGGTATAACTTCAATATATATTGCCACTTGGTTTGCTCAAGGAATAAGAAGCTTAGTAATCAACCACATTCCAGAGGTGTTTTGTTTTCAATCGTGTGCCCAGCCATTGGTGTAAGGACCTGTGGTCCAAAGGCATCACTGCTGAGACGAAGTGCGACTTGGTTGAGCGCACGAGTTAACAAAATAACAGAGCAAACACTTGGGCGCATGCAAAAAGTGTTGAGTGAGCCATGTATATATAATGAACGAGTGAGGGTGTTCATGAACCAAAGCCGACGATGGAAAGGTTACGAGTTGGGGTGTTGGTCAATGGGTCGACCAACCAAAGGAGCAAACGAAGGCATCAGTTGGCATAAAATGTAGGTCCGTCGAGGGGTGGCACAACAGTGCATGGAGGCATATAAGTAAACAAAGGCGTGGAGACATTTGGCACCAACGAATGCGAACAAGTCTTTCGTGAAGCAAGTGAAGTGCCAAGGGAGTGTTAGCCGTAGCAAGGAAAGGCGCAGTTCTAATGTGCCCATCTTTGGGCAGCACTACATGAAGGTAGCACAAGGACTTAGGTGAAAGGCAAGGTAGCGGGTGAAGGCGCCCGACGTTCGAGTGAAGGCGCAGGTGGAGACTCGGGTGATTCGCCCGCCCGGCATGCAAAGCGAAACACGGTGGTGGTGAATGGGGACTCGGGTGAGGTCGCCCGCCCGTCATGCAGTGGTAAACGAAGTTCGGTTGAGGAGTGTGGTTGGCGGTCTGTGTGAGGGCACACCCACCCAACTCGGGCAAGGAACTTGGTTGGCACACAAAGGTGTGGCCTTGTTGTAGATTTGGTTAAGTATGAAACTTGGTGTTTCCCAAGTATACTTGTAAAGCATTGTAAACATTGTAAAGTTGTATAATATATTGATTTTAGGCAGACTCATTGTTCAGGGATTTGCCTCTCCCTTTATACTGTGCAATTGTGTTCTTCATGTATAATTGCTGATGATAATGAATGTGTATGGGTGTTCATTGGTATAAAGGAAACATAATATTACTTGGTTGTGAAAAACAAACTAAGTAGACTAATGGTTAGGCGTAGTCCATGAACATAAGTATTGGTGAAAAGAAAGTGCTCGGTGGTGCCGCACCTCGCCAAGTACGGTTGACAGACTACCCTAGGCTTGGGGGTGTGACAGTTGGTATCGGAGTAGAGTTGCTTGTGACAAAGTGCAGGTGTGGGTGCACTTGACAGTTGGTGGAAGCAGGTACTTGCAGGTGAAAGAAGTTGGTTTCACGTACAAGTGGAACAAGAGCTGGTTCATGGTTGTAGGGAACTTGGTGAAGCTGGTGAACTGAATCAAGGCGCTAATTCTACAAAGACCGAAGACTTGAAAGGAAGTTCAAGTTTTGCAGGTGATAGGTGGAATATCAGGGTGATTCAGGTGAATGGTGAAACGGGTTTAGCCGAGGTGAAGCCTAGTGCTTGGGCCAAGCTGAACGACAAGGCATGGCAGGTTTATAAGAATGCGAAGGGAAGCTCTTACTTACCTTATACAGGTTGAAGCGGATGAAAGAAGAGAATCCCCAGATTCGAGATAAACTTGAAGTCTTGGAAAATAATGTTGAAGACAAACTTCTTCAACTTGGTTGGACAATGGAGCAAGATGAAGTTGTAGATTGTGCTAGCAAGGAAGAGGAAGCCGTGATGATTAAGGGTGTTGTAGATGTGACAACGATGGGGGATGAACTTGAGATTGATCAAGTTGGACTAGGATCGTGCAGTTTTTAGACATGGATGGATGAGGATACTCCTATGGAGGAACCTCATGATGACGATGTAAGTACTATTGATACTTGTGTTTCACTTTAGCATTTGGCAGATGAACCATATGTAGGGAAGGGCAAAACCAGTTTGTCGATGCAAGGAAATATCTTACCATGGATGTCTATGATGAGACCTTGTATGGAGAAGCAAGGACTGTTGATTGTTGCAGGACTTGTTGGGGTTGTTTGTGACCTTATGATAGAAGGTACAAGGTCCCGTGACAAGGGAGGAACATGATGATCATTACGGAGGATTGGGTCATGCTTTAGCCACATGGAGGATTGGCTAAGTGTCCGGCATGACTCATGGACAAATTGGAGAAGGGCACACACTTGAGTTGCTTGGGTGGACTTCTTATGGCCGAGACCAGGAGCAAGTGTTGGTGGAACCTTTAGTGGGGGAGCTATGACGGAAGAGACTCATGATGTGATGATGATATGGTTGGGTGACTGAGTTCACTAGACCGAAGATTGCAGGCTTGGATGGGGATGGCCGATTGTTGTGATGGGTCTAGTTAGTTGGACAAATGGGAAACTGAGTCATGGACATTAGGTTGGAGACATGGAGCATGGCAGTCTTATGCAGGGACATTGTGCAGGAGCACTTGTAGAGGTGTCACTTATGGGTAGCTAATGAGGAGTGCCAAGCAAGGAAAATTTTAAGGATGGAAAATTTTCTTGAAGTTTAAAACATTGGCGAATCTCACTAATCCCTAATATGCAAATTATAAATGTTTATTGATATATTTGTAAAATTAATCAAATTTATAATTATTTTATATATAGTCTCTCTATAATGTTGGCGATTTTTAAGGTAAAATAATTTTATATTCTAAAATTTGGGCGAATCGTCTTTTATAAAATTGGAAATTGGCGAATCTTTTTTGTGGAAAAATCATGGAAAATTAGCCCAGTGGGCGAACATTAGCCCCTAAAATTTTCCATGGTGCCAAGGCAGGGATGTTGTGTAAGTGGATTTGCCGATGTGACATGGAGACTTATTATTTATGAGCCGATGGAGAGGTTGTGCACTTATGTACAACAAGGCCATGGACTTGGATGGATTTGTGAGCAGACTATGGAGCATTCCTACTACACGGAGAGCTGAGGCATCTTGCAGAGACCTTTGGGCTGAGACTTGATGCTTGCTAGAGTGTTGGTTGGGGATGACACATGGAGCTCATGTTGACATGAGGTTGTGACTTTTGAGGACTTCATATATAGTGGACTTAGAGGATCTGATGCATTGAGGAGCTGAGGTCAAAGACTTTGATGCAGAGTGGGATGCATACTTTCGAGTACATGTATGGGTGTGGCTTGGAAGAGTGACTTGATGAGAAGGATCGATATGAGACACTTGGGGGTGATGGAGTTACAACACTGATGATGCCTTGGTGGCAACACTTGGGCATGGGTTGAGTCGAGACTTAACCACTTTGACACATGGGAGATGATTGATCTATGATCATGGGCAGCACATGGATAGATGAGACAAGTGTATACTTGTTTCTATAGTAGACTTGAAGGGTGGCACATTACAGATGTGATGGAGGTTGCTTCATGGACTTGGATGTGGCACATCGAGAGTCGGGTTTGATGAGAGGATCTCTTCACTTTGAGGAGATGGATGTTTTGCAGATGGATGATGTTGGGATAGATGCGGCTGATTTCATGCAACACATTGACACCAAACATCATGGACAACATGTTGTAGACGAGATGGGGACTACTTCATGGACCTGAGCATGGCTTACTTATATGGAGATGGATTCTTGATCAAGTTGATTATGTGACAGGATGTTCTGAGAAACGATTGATGGTGGCATGAGGATGTGCATTCTCATGGTTTGAGCGTGATAGTTGGACTGATCACCCGACTAGTTCAAACATGGGGTCCAGAAGTGTACAAAGATGTGTTAGCATTGTGTTGGAGTATCATGGCAGCAGTTCACATGAGGATGACACATGATGAGGTTGACATGAGATGTTACAGGAAACATGTAGCTTGAGATGGAGGGGCTAGCCTTCCACGATGGGGAGCAGCATGTGGAGATTGCGATGAGATGGTTGACGATCATGGACTGAGATGGTCTCTGATATATGACATACCGATGGGGTGTATGCCTTGGTATGGTGATCTTGGTGACAGATGGTTAACAGGACGAAATATTGTTGAGGATGACAATGATTTTAAGTGGGGGAGGATGTAAGGACTTGTGGTCCAAAGGAATCACCGCCGAGACAAAGTGCGACTTGGTTGAGCGCACGGGTTAACAAAACAACAGAGCAAACATTTGGGTGTGTGCAAAAAGTGTTGAGCAAGCCATGTATATATAATGAACGAGCGAGGGCGTTCATGAACCAAAGCCGACGATGGAAAGGTTGCGAGTTGGGGCGTTGGTTGATGGGTCGACCAACCAAAGGAGCAAACGAAGGCGTTGGTTGGCATAAAATGTAGGTCAGCCGAGGGTTGGCACAACCGTGTGTGGAGGCATATAAGTAAACAAAGGCGTGGAGACATTTGGCACCAACGAATGCAAGCAAGTCTTTCTTGAAGCAAGTGAAGTGTGAAGGGAGTGTTAGCCGCAGCAAGGAAAGGTGCAGTTCTAATGCACCCATCCTTGGGCAGCACTACACGGAGGTAGCACACAAACACGAGTGAAGGCGCGGGTGGAGACTCAAGTGAGTCGCCCACCCGGCGTGCAAAGCGAAACGCGGTGGTGGTGAACAGGGACTCAGGTGAGGTTGCCCGCCCACCGTGCAAAAGTGTGAAGGGTGACTCGGGTAGGTTGCCTGCCCGTCGTGCAAGGGGAAACGCGAGGTGACTCGGGTTAGGTCGCTCGCCCGTCGTGCAGTGGTAAACGAAGTTTGGTTGAGGAGTGCGGTTGGCAGTCCGTGTGAGGGCACGCCTGCCCAACTTGGGCAAGGAACTTGGTTGGCACACAAAGGTGTGGCCTTGTTGTAGATTTGGCTAAGTGTGAAATTTGGTGTTTCCCAAGTATACTTGTAAAGCATTGTAAACATTGTAAAGTTGTATAATATATTGAATTCAAGCAAACTCATTGTTCAGGGATTTGCCCCTCCCTTTATATTGTGCAATTGTGTTCTTCATGTATAATTGCTGATGATAATGAATGTGTATGGGTGTTCATTGGTATAAAGGAAACATAATATTACTTGGTTGCGAAAAAAAAACTAAGTAGACTAATGGTTAGGCGTAGTCCATGAACATAAGTATTGGTGAAAAGAAAGTGTTCGGTGGTGCCGCACCTCGCCAAGTACGATTGAAAGACTACCATAGGCCTGTGGGCGTGACAATTGGTGTGTTGATACACAGACAATAATAACAAAGGTGCAGCTGGTAAGTTCCTTGCCCTCCTAAATCTTTCAGATACAAATATTGAGGCTCAACGCACTTTCTATTATTCTGTATCCAATGGCAAACACTAACTTTACCCCCGGCTATGATGGAACATCCTCCGCATCCACCTCCCAGGGCAATACCAATAGCTATGTGTATGAATTGTTTCTAAATCACCGCGGTCTTGATGTTAAGAAAGGACTCACTAACCATATCTACCATCGCCTTAAAGATCTTGGATTATCAGTTTTTCTGGACCAGAAAGAACTGCAAGGAGGAGAGAATTTGGATCCCCAAATCGAAGGGCTATTCGAATAGCCTCTATTCATGTATCGATATTCTCTCCAAATTATGCTCAATCTAGATGGTGTCTTGATGAACTCATACAGATGTTGGAGTCAGGGTCCAAAATAACAATTTGAAGATTGCATTCCAAATATTGCAATTTATACACAGTTTGTTGGAGATTTAATAGTGAATTCACCAACTATCAATGATTATTGCCGAATTTTAATTACAAATTTTTTACCGCCTGTATTTTTCCGATTAGGGAACAATCATCGTGATCCACTGCCTCTACTTCACCTAAAAATCTCGATTATTTTGACACCCCCCCTTAATCACAACCTCTATGTAAACTCGTCTGCTAGTCTATGTCTCAGCTAGGATTACAACATAATTTGGATTTTCTACAACATGCAAAGTTTACTTCTATAAATTTCAAATTCAGCATTTCCAAGAGGATCGATGAATATGTTAGCCACATTTTCATCTGTATTACAATATGTTAAGTCGAATTATTTTGATTCCATTTTTTCTCTTACAAAATGATGTGTTTCTATATTCTTTGACCTTGCGTGATATACATGATTACTTCCCAATTTGATAGTGCTTTGATTGTCACATCTGATTATTGTAGGTTCTTGTTGCATTTCTCTAACATCTTCAAGTATCCTTCTAAGCCATATTGTTTCGCAGGTAGCACTGCTTAATGCTTTATACTCAACTTCAGTGGATGAGAAGGAAACGATTGGTTGGTTCTGTTAGGTTCCTATACCAATAGGTTTCATTTTTCATGATTGACTATGGAAGTGCCAAATATGATCATCCTTTCCAGGTTGCAAAGGTTCCATATTTTGTATACAGATAAAGAAAATTAAAAAATGTAAAGAGGGTATGCCCTAAAAGAAAAATAAAAGGGCAAGAAGAATGAATTGGTCAACAAAAAGAAAAGAAAATGAACCCCAAAGAAAGACCAGCAAAGTGGCCAGTCAAAATGCCACTATTATCTTAATTGTGCAAAGCAAGTTCAAAAAGTGCAAACACTATTTCATCACACTTAATGGATGGCCCAACAGTTCAATCTGGACCACTCCATATTTAAATTTACTGTTGTAGAATAGAGAAAGAATATTTGTCCAAACAGTTCAAGCTTGGCAGATGAGTAGATAGATAGAGAAAATAAGGAGCCCAACTGCTTAATCTGGGCCCTTGGAAGAGATAAGGATAGACCTAGATAGGAGGGTAGCCAAAAGAAAAGAGTTGAATCTGGGTTTGCAAGTTCAAGTGCACCCAATCAAAAGGAAGAAAAATTGCTAGGTGTATTAGGCTGGGTAGGTAGTTTGAGGTTGCAGAAACAAGGTTGTGATCTTTTTGCCTTATCAAGGAGGACTCATCTCATCAATGACATTGGTACCATGGCAGTTGTTTGGTTGCCTAACAATGGAAGCATGACTAATTCCCCTATCATTCCCCCAGAAATCATTTGCTAACATCCCCTCAAGGACCTTGGGATCTGCCCAATAGTCCTATTTCACTTCATTTTATGGGAAACGCTAAGCTAAACTCTGAATTTACATAGTGAAAAGAAGCCACATTTCTTGTGTAAAAAATCATCATTCCATACTCCCCTCATTTCCCTATGCCTAAGTTTGCACTATATCAACTTAGCATTTACTCATGCAGTTTCATTCCATATATATTCATATTGACATTATAACTTATTGTATAGCTCCTTTAATTATTCCCCCACCCCTATTTTACAAAAACTATATAAAAAAACCCAAAAAATATAAATATCCCTACCCTTGGCAATCTTAGCCATATAATACAGTTTTCGGGAATTATTAAGTCCCTTTGGGACTTTAATAAGAACCCTTCCGCGTCCATAAACCTCGGGATTTATTTAAATTTAGGTTAAATAAATAACCACACTAAACCCTCCCACCCATACCACACATTCAAACCTTGGTGCACATATAAACCTTGGGGTTAGTTTAATATTTGGTTGAATTAATAACCATACCCACCCGTATAACCACAAATACCCCATAATTCCAAACTTTTAAAACCCCGCGGCATTATATAATATTAAAATATGGGTGAGTCCCCACGCTGTCTCGTACCAGCACCTACGCTTCCCGTCAGCCATTGGATCGCGCCCCCCAGATCCAACGACCTGCATTAATATCAGAGTCGCCCCACTGTATGAGAGTTACCTCCCGATGGAAAGCGGTTTCGTCGTCGTACATGGGGACACGTGGCCCATTTCTATTGCATCGGGCCCGCTCTGACAGAAACTACCCCCATACCAAAAGCAGTCCGATGCGAACCGTTTACCGCCTGTTTCCCCCGCCGCGCACGTCATCCCCACGTCTGCTTCTGCGTCAGCGCCTGCGCTACTGTACAGTCCACCGTGTCCACCCCGTCACCCATCCACATCAGCTGCCACGTCACCCTCCGTACCATGCTACAGGACAAGGTGACGTCATGCTGACGTCAGCACAAAAAGCGCCAAAAGGTCCGAAAAAACACAAATTTTCGTTAAAACTCACGAAAGTGATGTTTTTTGTTTATTTTCTATGCAACCAATAGTGAAGTCTGTGCATGAGAAATACGTCGAATTCACCATTAACGTCCCAGTCTGCCACCCAGGCGTGTTCAACCTGCAAACCCGACCTCCTCGGCTCTACCTGCAACTGCATTCCACAACAAAGTCTCGAATAAACAGGTATTTACCCGGGAACGCCCATAAACCCTGTTTTTTCATAATTTCTCTATAAAAGATCACCAATACAGCTAAATTCAACTCAAAGACATTATCGCCCGCAAGCTCCTCCACTCTGCCTCACTGTGTAACCATACTTACGAGAAAAACCTGCCAATTATGTGACCCTCTGATAAATTGTCCATTAAAGCTTGAAATCGAGCCCCTGTTCGCCTGCAAAACCACCCAAAAGCACCAGGAAAAGCCGCGCTCCTCTCACTGTTTTTAAGTTTCCTCGATTAAAAACTCTACAGACTTTGTATTCCCTTTGAGTTCCACTCAGCAAGGCCACCTTCGCACAGAGCTCAAACTGCAAAATTCCTGCTAGAAAGTCCTCTGTCAGAACCCTGTTTTCTACTGAGACATAGACTCAAATCCAATTATAAGCCAATAAACCACAGAGGCTCCAATAGCCCTAAACATTGCACCCTTGAATGCACCTCATAAGCAGCTGGAGTGGTTACCTCTAGCTGATAGGGATTACCAAATTGATGACATGGAGGGTCAAAAGCCTCACCTACAAGCTTTTTGTGAGATAAGGAATAGTCATAAAAACAACACTGACATATTCAGAATCTGGGAGTCCAATATGCCTATATATTACCTGCCTTCAGTCAATGTCTTCCCTGACCTCATCCATCAGTGTTGTGCTAATTATGAGCCTTCTCAAAGGGCAGTGATGGACCCTGCTGGAAATGTCCTCTTTTACATTACCCCTCAATCTATAAATGAGATGCTGCACTTCAAGCCAGCTCAGCCTTTGGTCCCTCTCACCATGAAAAATTTGCTGGACCAAGCCTCTAAGTTGTCCTCTGCAGAAATTGACCGAATTGCCAAGCTATTTATGCCACCAGATTGCTACTCCAGATACAAAATTCCCTACCATCATGCCTGGTTCAGTGAAGTTGGAAAAATGCTCATAGACATGATTTCCTACATTCTGGGATTCAGGACAAGTGAAATTGTAGATGAAATTGTCTTTGCTTTAATGTCCATGTTTGCTCCAGGACAGCCCCCTGCTGTCAAGTATGACTACGCCACCTTCATAGCCAACACGATTCATGAGCAGTTGATGAACTTAGAGAGGGAGAGAGTGTTCAAATACACTGCATATATATACCATTTGATGTTGTACTATCAACTTGATAGTTTCCCAATTCCCCTCAGAAAATTGGATGCTAAGGGGGAGCGAAGGTCTGTAATATTTTGTTCCTCAGTATTCCATCATGTTGGCATGTCCCCATATACCTATTGTGAATTTATTGACCTTTTCATATACCCAGCCAGCTGTTTATTTTCAATAACTCCTCCTGCTAGGCTCTCTGCTGAGATGCAGAAAATCTTGCACCTATCAAAGGAATACAGCATTGGTGATTGGTACTTTTACCAAAACCATACAGTGATTAGAATCTATGGATGTCAAATGGCCCCCTTCAAACTGCCAAAATATGTCCCTATGAGACATTTTTCCCTGGAATACTACAGGCATTTCAGTAGTTCAGATCTGACCCATTTCTATGGTGTTAGGAAAAAGGCACAGCTTAAGATAAGGCACCAACTGGGCCCTTTTATCTTTAATAAAAGGGAAGAACCATGGAAGGAGGCTGACACCATTCTAAGAGACAAACTTAAGCTGAAACAAAGTTTTCTTTGGGCGCCATATGACCCTGAACATTTCATAAGCTTTAGAAGAGTCAAACACAAGCTTACAGGATATGTGCATTATAGTATCCCTCAAATTGAAAAATATGCCAATCAACAAGAGTGGGTAGAAGGCACACTAGTTGAAGAGCTTACTGAAGAAGAGATAACAGAAAAAGCAATCAAAGACCTTGAAAAGTTAGTTGACTTTGAATCTTTTGGATAGGTGTTTTTCACATCTCCTCGGCACCTTGGAGAAGGCACCTCATCTGCCATGGCTTCCCAACAACCTGCCCAAGTAAGTGCTCCACCTGCAGGGACATCTAAAGGAAAAGAGGTGCAGCATTCAGAGTAGCAGGTGCACCATTTAGGGCAGCAGGAGATAATGGTAGATCGGCTAGATGCAAGCAAAGAACAAAGTCAAGGGCAAGCCCCTTCAACACAAGCAAGAGCACCTGAGGTCCCCGTCCTCCAAACTCCTCTCAATGAGGAGAGAGAAAAGAAAAGGGATAGGCAGGAAGAGACACCTACAGGGGCCTCCACAGAACAGGAAGGAGAGAAAAGGCAGAGACTAAACCCCTTTTCTGAGGAAGAGTTCACAGAGGAAACAACAGGCAATCAAAGAGTTGAGGAAACAACTGAACAACGGATTCCTCCAAGCATGGAAACATCAGCTAGCTCGCTTCAGCAGGAGCAAGAAAGACAACAAGGTGTGGAGGTTACCTCAACCTCCACCAAGCAACAGAGCAAGCAAGGCTCTGACACAAAGAAAGCATTCACATAAATCAAGGCCAGGAATGAGCCAGTAAGATTCCAGCTCTACAACCAGTTGCTAAGAATGGCTCCCACTAATCAACAGAGGCTAATGGCAGCCTATGACATCCAAGAAGGGAAAATGACCCTCAGTCATTTCAGACCTACAATACAACAACCCCAATCCGCTGCTGATTATATTAGGACCAATCTGGAAGTGCTTGCTAAAGACATCCATCCAATGGACTAGATTGAGTTACACAAACAAACTGGAGAAATGGTGTACTCCACCCTGGCAGATAAGGTAATGTTGGCCCATAGACTACAGAATTCACTTCACAACACTGCTGCCCAATTAGAATTGGAGAAAGCTTCATCACAGGCCAAGGACAATAGAATCAAATCCTTGGAGGAGATCATTATGGAGCTGGGACATGATCCCAACGATCCCAAGGGCGTGCAGGCTTTTATTAAGAAGAAAGAAGAAGACATAGCAGCCCTTAGAAAACAACTCAAGCTTCCACCTACAATTCATCCTCAAACCACAGAAGTAGCACAACAAAAAGAAGAGGAGGATGTAGTAAGTCTGCTTATGAGGATGCATAAAAGACTGATAGAAACAGAGGGTGCCTTGGAGGCATCACTACAAGGGAGACAGGGAGAGTTCGCCTCTCAGCTAGCCCAAACAGCTTTAACTGTTGAGACTACTCCTCCTACAGTCACCATAGCAGTCCCTCCTATTGATCCTAGATCAACAGCAGGTACCTCAACTCTAGCCTCAACTTCGGCAACAGTTTTAGCAACAACTATAGCAGCAGCAGAGCAAGGGGCTAGCCTGAGTATGGAGGAGATGATGAAAGAAATAAAGGCTCTAGAAGTACAGATGGCAGAATTAAAATAGGCCAAAGAAAAGCTGGCCAAAATTGAGGTAAGATATGACAAATCAAAGATGGATGTAGATGGATGTAGCCGAGAAGGCAAGGGAAGTAAAAACCTTGGAGAAAAGAATAAAGGAGCTGGAGAAGGAGCTTACTCTTGATAAGACATTAGCCGAAGTCAAGAAAATTTTTTGGGCCAAAATTGGCCAATCCATTACTGACCAATGGCAATCAATCGAAACCATACATGAGCAAATGGAATTGATAGGCTTAACTCAATTAGAAACCCAAAAGGCTAGAGCATCATTAGGAAATATGCCTGAGCAAGCCAATAGAATGATTCAATTTCTAAACACTCATACCAAAGAGCTGTTGGAAACAATAGGTATTAGGAACAGGACAGATACCATCTTACTAGTGAAAAGGGTCCTGACCCTAAGGAATTTTGTGCATACTCTAGAAAGAAAATGTCAAGAAATGCAGGCAGAGATAAATGACTTCAGAATAAAGTTTACAACATTACAGAGCAAAGGGCTACCCAGTTTATTGACCAGTGCTGGAAGACTGCTATCACATGAGCAATATGCCCACAGGGTAAATAACTATGCCTCTAATCAAATTACAGCATCCTCAAGCACCTCAGAAGAAATAGGGCCTCCCTCTGGACAGATTCTTTATGACAAATTAGAAAATTTGTTCTACATTGAACATGAGATAAACCATCTTTTTGAAGTCCAACCCAACTTTTATAGATACACTGAAGCTGATGAAACACTGATAAAAATACAAAGACATCAGTTGCCTACAGAGGATTGGTGGAAAGGAATGCTGGAGATATTGCTCAGGTATTTGTTTTTATTTTCCTTTTGGTCAGTTACAGATCAGCAAAAACAGAGGCACGGTCCACCTGTCAAAGGGTAAAAAATAGAAAAAAGCAAAAATTGAATGGTGACTACAGCTCGTTGATGAAAACCGAGCACTGATGACGAGGCCAAGACAGCAATATAGCAACATCAAGGCAGCAAACACAGAGTAAATACGCAGCAATCAACTGACTCACTCAGTCCAAAAGGTCAAATATCTCTGACAAATTGGATAGCCAGCACATTCACATTTACTGTAGTATTTATTTCCCTCATTTACTTTTTCCTAAGAGTTGGTAAAGGAAGTTATGACTTCAGAACTTATCTTCACGATATTTTGTATCTCCCTGTTTGTATAAATACTTCCCCATAATATGTATTTGGGGTTGGTGATTTTCTCTTTGGACTGCGCTGTAAATTCTGAGACTGTTTTAATAAAAAAGCTGTTGGAGTTCACTATTGTTGACCATCTAGATGTGGATTTGATGTTCTGGGACCTGCTACAGAATTCCTGTGTCATTCTATGGATCAATAAGTTATTCTAAACTGTGTTTTATGTTTTCCGTGTTTGCAAATTTCACATATGTTCCATAATCTTGGTAACAGGGAAGAAGAATAGCCCAGGATTTGTTTAAATGCACCCTGTGTTCAATCTATGCTATTAATTATGTTTTCTTCAGAATTAGTCATAAATATGAATTCTTAGCTACTCATGTTTGCACTGATTCTTTCACTTTGAATATTACCTAGGAATTCTTTTTTGCTCCTTGATAATATTCATGCACTTTCCCTCTACCAGCATAATGAAAGATTCTTGATTGCGTTTCATTCCCTGACTTCATTCCATCAATTTCTAGATTTGAAAATTGTTCCAAGACTGCCTATCTTGCTCTGTAGCATTACCATTTACCCAAGAAACACTTTCAGCAGTACACCATTATTGACTCCATTACCCAATGGAATAGACTATTTTGGACTTGCATCTTAGATATGTCTGAAATCACCATCCAACATATTTAAAACAAAACCTTTTGCATCATAACTAGCCTAAAATACTTCAAAACAAAGCTAAATTACAAAGAGAGAGCCCTCTCTGGTTGCATATTGGTTAGAATCTGCAACTAAAAGATTGGTTAGTGGTTACCTCGGCCATATTCCCTTCAGGAGGCAGGGGAACAACCTGAGTGATAACATCATTGGCGACTCCACTGGGGACCTGGATGACTATTTGTAACTGCTGTCTATTTTCTAAAGCTACAGATGGGGCATGAAGTTAGCCAGGTAGCCTTTGAAATTGTTTTTGCTGTGCATTTACAGGAGTAAATAAAAGCTGCTTCAGTCAATCTCCAGTATAGTTTTAGGCTTTAAACAACTGTTCCAAAGATTTGATCAATTTCCCTATTTCAACATATTCAAAGGAAAGCCCAAAGCCTCCTATATTTCAAAGAAACTCTTGTAGAATATTGTGAAAAACTGTGATCTTAAAACATTCCCAGAAAATACCAAAAACAAATTTAGAAGCTGGCTCCAAAGAAGAAAACTCGTTACACCAGGTCAAACCCTGACCCAGATCCTCCAGCTATTTTTGAAAATCCCAATTTAATTTCTAAGACCCTTAGGAAACAAGAAAAACTAGAAAAATCGGCTGATTCAGACCTTGATATACTTCAGCAAAACCCTGCAAAATCTGAGCTTACACCTGGGAGAGCAACAGTCATTTCAACAGCCTCTCCTAGTTCCTCATCCACACCTCAAAGTATCCTCTCCACTCCCCCATCTACTGCACAAATTTCCACTGTTGTCCCCGCTGTTCCAACTGTTTTATTTCTTCCTGTTGTCCCATTTATTCCTGTGAATATGGCAAACCGTTATGCTCCTCTTCAGTTACCTGGAAATCCAAGGGCTATGCCTCAGGATTATCAGAGTAAAATCAAATATTTTGATGGTACTGGCTCCTATACAGCCCAGTAACACACTAAGAAAATGCAAGATTATTTTGAGAATTACGAAATTGATGATGATGATGTGAGGATGAAGATTTTTGTCCAAAGTCTAACTGGTGATGTAAGGATTTGGTTTAGAGCACTTGCTGCAAATTCTATAGCTGATTCAGAAGCTCTTTATCAATCCTTCTTAAACAGATGGGAAAAGAAGAAAGACCCTTTACACATCTTAACAGAATATGACAATTTGAAAAGAGGCCCACAAGAAACTGTCCAAGACTATTGTGCTAGGTTCAACAATGTTTATAATGCTATTCCTCAAAACCTTAGACCTCCACCTGATTTAGCTTTGATCAAATTCCCTGATGGATTTGATTCTGACATGGCATACCAACTGAGGGAAAGAGCCCCTCCAAGCTTAGCAGACATGCAGAATATAGCTATTAGTGTGGAGGCAAACCTAATTGCTAAACGAAATCGGGCAAGAGTTGAAAGAAGAACAACTTTCAAAGAAGAACCTTCAGCATTTGAACAAAAACTGGATGCAATCATCAAAGGTATGGACAGACTTGGGGATAGGGTGGAAACTATTGAAAGGAAATCATCATGGGAAGGTCAACCAAGTAACACTGCAAGAAACCCAAACTTTAGAAAAAATCAAAATCCAAATGTTGGGAGGGCTGGTCCTGACCAGAATGTCAGACCTCCATTTCAAGAGAACTATGTCAAAGCCTCAACATCTAGTGAACCAAATGAGGACACCCAAATCAATCTAATGGGATTGAACAATGAGCAACAAATTTTCCTAACCCAAGATGACCAAGAAGCTCATAATTGTAACCAATTTCAAACCAAATCTGGAGAGTCATTTGATTTTAGGGAAGGCTATGAGGCAGTGGTCTATGATATTCATAGACAGTACAAATTAAGAAGCAGAACCATAGATGTGCCTGAACCTGCCAAGCTGAAGGATACCAAACAGCCAAAGAAAACAAAAGATAAAGCTGTCATGATAGAACCCTCTACCAAAATAGACCCACATCCAAAGGAAGTCACTGTGGAAGACATATTGGACCTACAACCTTCAAAGAACCAGTCATTCACATCCCATTCTTAAAAAGAAAATTTGAATCACCCTCTTGAAAATAATTTCAAATCAGATATACCTCAAAACAACACTCCTGATGAAGAGAAAATCACTGAAAATTCAGCTGAAAAGGAAAAGTCTGCTGTCCATAATGCAAAAATTCAGATAGAGAAACCTTTTAACTTAGAAACAGAAATAGGCAAGCTGAAAATAGCTATTCCTCTCTCTGAATTGGCTAAACATGAAGTGTACAGACAACAAATCAATCGGTCACTACAAATACCAGAGAATAGGGATGCAGTCAATGTTCTAGATGATCAACTAGAATTGCTTTTCGGTCCTGAAGTCAATGGTAAAACAGTAGATGGAGGGGTTCCTCCATTCTATGTGAGCTTAAACATTCATGACAAGGTACTGCATAATGCTATGTTTGATTCGGGAGCTTCCCATAACCTAATGCCTAAATCTGTGATGGAAAGACTGGACCTAGATATCACAAGGCCATACAAAGACTTGTTCTCCTTTGATTCCAGCCAGGTCAAGTGTCTAGGCCTAATCAAAGACCTTTGTGTATCTTTAGTCCAATATCCAGCTAAAACAATCTTGATGGATGTGGTGGTAGCTGATATTCCACCTAAGTATGGTATGCTTTTTTCCAGATCTTGGGGTGCAAAACTCCAAGGATCTTTGCAACTAGACATGTCCTATGCCACTATTTCAGTCTTTGGACAGCCAAAGAGATTATACCGGGAAACATTAATGAAATATGTGGTTAGTAGTCAAGAAAAACCCCAAAACTTCCCCATCTATTCTATGCATTCCGATATGGATTCATTCATTTTATATAATGCTGGGATGTGTCCCAAAACTGATGTCAAACTCCTAGAAGCAGCACAAACACAAAGCATAGAGGAACAATCTAGTGCCCAAGATCAAAAAATTGTTGATGTGATTAATGCAATAAAGGAAAATGACATATCATATGAGTTACAAGAGCCAAATCTGCCCACTGAACAAGCTTCCAAAACTCTTAAGGCTAGTCATAACCAAGAAATCTTATGGTACTTGGAGTTCGATGGCTCGGTAAACAAATTAGGAGCAGGGGCAGGGGTTTGGATACACAACATGCAAAATGACCATGCTGAAGGTCATGCATATAGGTTAAATTTCAGATGTACAAACAATATGGTCGAGTATGAAGCCTTTTTGTTAGGACTCAAATTGATTAGAGGTCTAAGGGCCACCAAGGTTTCAATTCTAGGGGATTTAGATTTGATTATACAGCAGATGAAGGGAAACTTTGTTACAAATGATATTAGGTTGAGGGCTTACAGAGGGGCAGCCATTGAAATACTTAACACTTTCTTAGAATCTCAACTCACCAAAATTCCTAGAAAGCACAATTTACATGCACATAGTTTGGCAACCTTTGCCAGCACTTGCAAGCTTCCATTTGAGCCCAATCACCACTTCACTGCTGAAATCAAACATAGACCTGCTGTCCCAGATAATGTAAAAAATTGGCAAGTCTTTGAGAGTGATACACAAATAAATAATTTCCTGACTTTGAAAGAGGAATTCTCTAGCATAAATATTGATACAAGCACCATGGATGATCAACAACAGATAGACAAAATTGAGCAGAGTATATCAGCTGAAACAACAAATCTGATTTTGCACCCAACAACTTTTGATGACAAGAATTTACAAGAATTGGAGCGAACAGACCTTGATGAAATAGCTGAGGCGGAATCTAGAGTAATTGAACTAAAAGATAACTTTCTACCCACGGGCTTAACTCCTTTGGAGGACATATTTGATTCAAATGACATTTCTAGGAAGCCAAAAATGCAACCACTGAATGCAGAAATTGAGGACTGCAACATTGGAACCACAGAAAATCCAAAAATGGTAAAGCTATCCAAAACATTTCCCCCTGATCAAAAGTTGAAATACATTGAGTTGTTTAAGGAATTCCAAGATGTCTTTGCCTGGAGTTATGAGGACCTCAAGTCCTATGATACTTCGGTCATCCAACACACTATACCTCTGAAAGAGAATCAAAAACCTTTTAAACAAAAGCTTAGGAGGGTGAATCCTGTCCTCCTTCCCTTGATTGAAAAAGAAGTTAAACGAATGTATGAAGCTGGAATAATTGCACCAATCAGGTTCTCAGAGTGGATTTCAAATCTAGTGCCTACTAGGAAGAAAACCGGAGAGATAAGACTATGCGTTGACTTGAGAAATTTGAACAAAGTCTCTCTCAAAGACCATTACCCCTTACCAAAAATGGATCATATCCTACAAAGGGTAGTGGGAGCCTCTAGGATCTCATTGCTAGATGGATTCTCAGGATTTAATCAGATTTTAGTCCACCTAGATGATCAAGACAAAACTGCCTTTACAACACCTTGGGGAACCTTCAAATATGTCAAAATTCCTTTTGGACTCAAAAATGCAGGGGCCACTTTTCAAAGAGCAATGGACATAGCCTTTGCCAAAGAGATCCATGATTTCTTAGTCATATACCTTGATGATCTCACTGCTTTCTCAAAATCAGACCAAGAACACTTAGAGCATTTAAGGCAAGTGTTCCTAATTTGCAGAAAATATGGCATATCATTGAACCCAAAGAAATCATTGTTTGGCCTAGAAGAAGGCAAACTCCTAGGTCACATAATTTCAAAAGATGGCATTAGGATTGACCCGGACAGAATTCAAGCTATTCTCCAAGTGCCCCATCCAAGAAACATCAAAGAACTGCAAGCTTTTTTAGGAAAGATCAATTTCCTAAGGAGGTTCATTCCCAATTTAGCCAAGCTAATAAGACTGTTGAATAATATGTTGAAGAAAGATTCTAAAGTCAAATGGACCATGGAAGCTAAACAAGCCTTTGAGGACATCAAAACAGCCCTAACAAAAACACCAGTCCTCACAAGTCCCAAGTTTGATAGAGATTTCATCATTTTTTCCTTTACATCTGAGCATACTATTGTTGTTGTCTTATTGCAAAAAGATGATCAAAGGAGTGAGAAGCCCATTGCTTTCTTCAACAAAGCCCTTAGAGATGCTCCCTTAAAATATCAGATCATGGAAAAGCAAGCTTATGCCCTTGTAAAATCCATCAAGGATTTCAGAGTTTATATCTTGTACTCACATGTGATAGCCTATGTTCCAAATGTTGTGGTTAAAGATAGTTTGACTCAAGAAGGAATTGAAGGTAAAAGGGGAAAATGGATAGCCAACATCTTAGAGTATGACATTGAAATCAAGCCTACAAAACTCATAAAAGGACAAGGATTAGCCAAACTGATGACTGAAACCAATTTTCAAGCCCTTGACATCAATGAACTGGATAACGAACAGGAGATGGCGACTCCACAGATCAATCAAGCCTTTTTACAATCACCTTGGTATGCTGACATATGTTTTGTATTGTTAAACCTGCAAGCTCCTCCAGGGTTATCCAGGACTAAAAAGAGATTCTTGAAAATGAAGGCATCAAAGTTCTGTATTATAGGTAATGTGTTGTTTTGGAAAAATCATGAAGGTATTTTGCTAACTTGCCTAATTCAGGATGAAACTGGCAATGTGCTCAGGGAATTTGATGCAGGTGATTATGGAGGACACTTGTATTGGAAGTCAACAGCTGATAAGATCCTAAGAATTGGTGTCTATTGGCCTTCCCTGTTTGCTGATGTGAAAAAGTTTGTAGTTTCATGCCATAAATGCTAGATCTTTGAAGGTAACAGAAAGCTATTACCTTTACCCCTCAAACCTATTTCAACTGAAAGACCGTTTCAACAATGGGGTTTAGATTTCATTGGTGAAATTCACCCTTTCTCTTCTAGCCAATACAGGTGGATTTTAACTGCCACAGACTATTTTACCAAATGGATAGAGGCCATCCCCTGTATGCAAGCCAATGACTCAATCATCATGCAATTCTTAGAAACCAACATCTTGTCTAGATTTGGCTGTCCGGAAAAGATTATTACAGACAATGTTGCTGCTTTCAAATCCAAAAGAATGATCAATTTCTGTCATAAGTACCACATTACCTTGGGCCACTCCACAGCCTATTACCCTCAAGGTAATGGCCTAGCTGAGTCATCCAACAAAAGCCTCATCAACATCATCAAAAAGGTCTTGGAGGAGAATAAAAAGAATTGGCATAAAAAGCTTGTAAATGCACTATGGGCAGACAGATTGACCACCAAAAGATCTATTGGTACTAGCCCATATGAGTTGGTATATGGCCTGGAGGTTGTGTTCCCCTCCTCCTTAGGAATCCCTGTGATCAAGTTGCTGCAAGAAATACAAGCAGAGCCTAATGATATTCAGAGAAGGATCAATCAAACTATTCACTTGCAGCAGACAAGAGAAGAAGTATATCAGAGAACCCAGGTTCTACAAGATAAACTCAAGAAGATCTTTGACAAAAGAACAAAAGCTGAAGATTTCTTCATAGGAAACAAAGTGCTGAGATGGGACTCTAGGAGGGAAGACAAAGGAAAGCATGGAAAATTTGATTTCCTGTGGAAGGGACCTTATGTTATTCATGTTGTACAAGGTAACAACACCTATTTTTTGAAGAGTTTGGATGGCACAGATACTGAGGAAGGCCCAGTCAATGGGTGAATGCTCAAGCATTATTTTGATTCCCTATGATCAACACAACACAACTGTATATTGTACATAAATAGTTGTATTTCCACCAATTTTCATTTACAGCAATTAGATAAGGAATAAGATGTAGCAAATTTTGAGGAAAAAATCAGGGAAGTACATTACTTTTTGTGTAAGATTTTGAATTTACCACAAGAAATCAAGAAGAAGACTTGGGAACTATAAAGATGATGATAAATACTCAGAGAAACCAACAAAGACAGAGCTGTAATTTTGCACAGATCAGCTCATGAGGAGTGCACACATGCTACAAAGGTTCAAATCATTGGTTTCCAGGAGAAGGAAGTTTTGAATTACAGCAGCCAACTGAGAATAAGGCTATCTGACCTGCTGTCCTTGGCTTTTCACCAGGAAAAGCCATTCCCAAGTGGAGCCACTATTAGGTTCCTATACCAATAGATTTCATTTTTCATGATTGACTATGGAAGTGCCAAATATGATCATCCTTTCCATGTTGCAAAGGTTCCATATTTTGTATACAGATAAAGAAAATTAAAAATGTAAAGAGAGTATGCCCCAAAAGAAAAATCAAAGGGCAAGAACAATGAATTGGTCAACAAAAAGAAAAGAAAATGAACCCCAAAGAAAGACCAGCAAAGTGGCCAGTCAAAATGCCACTATCATCTTAATTGTGCAAAGCAAGTTCAAAAAGTGCAAACGCTATTTCATCACACCTAATGGAGGGCCCAACAGTTCAATCTGGACCACTCCATATTTAAATTTACTGTTGTAGAATAGAGAAAGAATATCTGTCCAAACAGTTCAAGCTTGGCAGATGAGTAGATAGATAGAGAAAATAAGGAGCCCAACTGCTTAATCTGGGCCCTTGGAAGAGATAAGGGTAGACCTAGATAGGAGGGTAGCCAAAAGAAAAGAGTTGAATCAGGGTTTGCAAGTTCAAGTGCACCCAATCAAAAGGAAGAAAAATGCTAGGTGTATTAGGCTGGGTAGGTAGTTTGAGGTTGCATAAACAAGGTTGTGATCTTTTTGCCTTGTCAAGGAGGACTCATCTCATTAATGACATTGGTACCATGGCAGTTGTTTGGTTGCCTAACAATGGAAGCATGACTAATTCCCCTATCATTCCCCCAGAAATCATTTGCTAACATCCCCTCAAGGAGCTTGGGATCTGCCCAATAGTCCTATTTCACTTCATTTTATGGGAAATGCTAAGCTAAACTCTGAATTTACTTTGTGAAAAGAAGCCACATTTCTTGTGTAAAAAATCATCATTCCATACTCCCCTCATTTCCCTATGCCTAAGTTTGCACTCTATCAACTTAGCATTTACTCATGCAGTTTCATTCCATATATATTCATATTGACATTCTAACTTATTGTATAGCTCCTTTAATTATTCCCCCACCCCTATTTTACAAAAACTATATAAAAAACCCAAAAAATATAAATATCCCTACCCTTGGCAATCTTAGCCATATAATACAGTTTTCGGGAATTATTAAGTCCATTTGGGACTTTAATAAGAACCCTTCCACGTCCATAAACCTCGGGATTTATTTAACTTCAGGTTAAATAAATAACCACGCTAAACCCTCCCACCCATACCACACATTCAAACCTTGGTGCGCATATAAACCTTGGGGTTAGTTTAATATTTGGTTAAATTAATAACCATACCCACCCGTATAACCACAAATAACCCATAATTCCAAAGTTTTAAACCCCCGCAGCATTATATAATATTAAAATATGGGCGGGTCCCTGCGTCGTATCGTACCAGCACCTGCGCTTCCCGTTAGCCGTTGGATCGCGCCCCCCAGATCCAACGACCTGCATTAATATCGGAGCCGCCCCGCTATACGAGAGTTACCTCCCGATGGAAAGCAGTTTCACTGTCGTACATGGGGACGCGTGGCCCATTTCTATTGCATCGAGCCCACTCTAATAGAAACCGCCCCCATACCAAAAGCGGTCCGATGCAAACCGTTTACCGCCTGTTTCCCTCACCGCGCACGTCATCCCCATGTCTGCTTTTGCGTCAGCGCCCATGCTACTGTACAGTCCACTATGTTCGCCCCGTCACCCATCCACATCAGCTGCCACATCACCCTCCGTACCATGCTATAGGACAAGGTGACATCATGCTGATGTCAGCATAAAAAGCACCAAAAGATCTGGAAAAACACAAATTTTTGTTAAAACTCACGAAAGTGATGTTTTTTGTTTATTTTCTATGCAACTAATAGTGAAGTCTGTGCATGAGAAATACGTCAAATTCACCATTAACGTCCCAGTCTGCCACCCAGGCATGTTCAACCTACAAAGCTGACCTCCTCGGCTCTACCTGTAACTGCATTCCACAGCAAAGTTTCGAATAAACAGGTATTTACCCGGGAATGCCCATAAACCTTGTTTTTTCATAATTTCTCTGTAAAAGATCACCAATACAGCTAATTCAACTCAAATACATTATCGCCTGCAAGCTCCTCCGCTCTACCTCACTATGTAACCATACTTACGAGCAAAACCTGCCAATTTTGTGACCCTCTGATAAATTATCCATTAAAGCTTGAAATCGAGTTCCTGTTTGCCTGCAAAACCACCCAAAAGCACCTAGAAAAGCCGCGCTCCTCTCACTGTTTTTAAGTTTCCTCGATTAAAAACTCTGCAGACTCTGTATTCCCTTTGAGTTCCACTCAGCAAGGCCACCTTCGCACGGAGCTCAAACTGCAAAATTCCTGCTAGAAAGCCCTCTGTCAGAACCCTGTTTTCTGCTGAGACATAGACTCAAATCCAATTATAAGCCAATAAACCACGGAGGCTCCAGTAGCCCTAAACATTGCACCCTTGAATGCACCTCATAAGCAGCTGGAGTGGTTACCTCTAACTGATAGGGATTACCAAATTGATGACATGGAGGGTCAAAAGCCTCACATACAAGCTTTTTGTGAGATAAGGAATAGTCATAAGAACAACACTAACATATTCAGAATCTGGGAGTCCAATATGCCTATTTATTACCTGCCTTCAGTCAATGTCTTCCCTGACCTCATCGATGAGTGTTGTGCTAATTATGAGCCTCCTCAAAGGGCAGTGATGGACCCTGCTGGAAATGTTCTCTTTTACATTACCCCTCAGTCTATAAATGAGATGCTGCACTTCCAGCCAGCTCAGCCTTTGGTCCCTCTCACCATGAATTTTTTTTTGGACCAAGCCTCTAAGTTGTCCTCTGCAGAAATTGACCAAATTGCCAAGCTATTTATGCCACCAGATTGCTACTCCAGATACAAAATTCCCTACCATCATGCCTGGTTCAGTGAAGTTGGAAAAATGCTCATAGACATGATTTCCTACATTCTGGGATTCAGGACAAGTGAAATTGTAGATGAAACTGTCTTTGCTTTAATGTCCATGTTTGCTCCAGGACAACCCCCTGCTGTCAAGTATGACTATGCCACCTTCATAGCCAACAAGATTCATGAGCAGTTCATGAACTTAGAGAGGGAGAGAGTGTTCAAATACACTGCATATATATACCATTTGATGTTGTACTATCAACCTGATAGTTTCCCAATTCCCCTCAGAAAATTGGATGCTAAGGGGGAGCGAAGGTCTGTAATATTTTGGTCCTCAGTATTCCATCATGTTGGCATGTCCCCATACACATATTGTGAATTTATTGACCTTTTCATATATCCAGCCACCTGTTTATTGTCAATAACTCCTCCTGCCAGGCTCTCTGCTGAAATGCAGAAAATCTTGCACCTATCAAAGGAATACAGCATTGGTGATTGGTACTTTTACCAAAACCATACAGTGATTAGGATCTATGGCTGTCAAATGGCCCCTTTCAAACTACCAAAATATGTCCCTATGAGACTCTTTGCCATAGAATACTACAGGAAGTTCAATAGTTCAGATCTGACCCATTTCTATGGTGCTAGGAAAAAGGCACAACTTAAGATAAGGCACCAACTGGGCCCTTTTATCTTTAATAAAAGGGAAGAAGCATGGAAGGAGGCTAACACCATTCTAAGAGACAAACATAAGCTGAAACAAAGTTTTCTTTGGGCGCCATATGACCCTGAACATTTCATAAGCTTTAGAAGAGTCAAACACAAGCTTACAGGATATGTGCATTATAGTATCCCTCAAATTGAACAATATGCCAATCAACAAGAGTGGGTAGAAGGCACACTAGTTGAAGAGCTTACTGAAGAAGAGATAATAGAAAAAGCAATCAAAGACCTTGAAAAGTTAGTTGACTTGGAATCTTTTGGACAGGTGTTTTTCACATCTCCTCGGCACCTTGGAGAAGGCACCTCATCCGCCACAGCTTCCCAACAACCTGCCTAAGTAAGTGCTCCACCTATAGGGACATCTAAAGGAAAAGAGGTGCAGCATTCAGAGCAGCAGGTGCACCATTTAGAGCAGCAGGAGATAATGGCAGACCGGCCAGATGCAAGCAAAGAACAAAGTCAAGGGCAAGCCCCTTCAACACAAGCAAGAGCACCTGAGGTCCCTGTCCTCCAAACTCCTCTCAATGAGGAGAGAGCAAAGAAAAGGGACAGGCAGGAAGAGACACCTACAGGGGCCTCCACAGAATAGCAAGGAGAGAAAAGGCAGAGACTAAACCCCTATTCTGAGGAAGAGTTTACAGAGGAGACAACAGGCAATCAAAGAGTTGAGGAAACAACCGAACAGCGGATTCCTCCAAGCATGGAAACATCAGCTAGCTCCTTTCAGCAGGAGCAAGAGAGACAACAAGGTGTGGAGGTTACCTCAACCTCCACCAAGCAGCAGAGCAAGCAAGGCTCTGACATAAAGAAAGCATTCACAGAAATCAAGGCCAGGAATGAGCCAGTAAGATTCCAGCTCTACAACCAGTTGCTAAGAATGGCTCCCACTAATCAACAGAGGCTAATGGAAGCCTATGACATCCAAGAAGGGAAAATGACCCTCAGTCATTTCAGACCTACAATACAGCAGCCCCAATCTGCTGCTGATTATATTAGGACCAATCTGGAAGTGCTTGCTAAAGACATCCATCCAATGGACCAGATTGAGTTACACAAACAAATTGGAGAAGTGGTGTACTCCACCCTGGCAGATAAGGCAATATTGGCCCACAGACTACAGAATTCACTTCACCACACTGCTGCCCAATTAGAATTGGAGAAAGCTTCATCACAGGCCAAGGACAATAGAATCGAATCCTTGGAGGAGATCATTATGGAGCTGGGACATGATCCCAACGATCCCAAGGGCATGCAGGCTTTGATTAAGAAGAAAGAAGAAGACATAGCATCCCTTAGAAAACAACTAAGGCTGCCACCTACAATTCATCCTCAAACCACAGAAGTAGCACAACAAAAAGAAGAGGAGGATGTAGTAAGTCTGCTTATGAGGATGCATAAAAGACTGATAGAAACAGAGAGTGCCTTGGAGGCATCACTACAAGGGAGACAGGGAGAGTTGGCCTCTCAGCCAGCACAAACAGCTTTAACTGTTGAGACTGCTCCTCCTACAGTCACCACAGCAGTCCCTCCTATTGATCCTGGATCAACAGCAGGTACCTCAACTCCAGCCTCAACTTCAGCAACAGTTTCAGCAACAACTACAGCAGCAGCAGAGCAAGAGGCCAGCCTGAGTATGGAGGAGATGATGAAAGAAATAAAGGCTCTAGAAGTACAGATGGCAGAATTAAAAGAGGCCAAAGAAAAGCTGGCCAAAATTGAGGTAAGATATGACAAATCAAAGATGGATGTAGCTGAGAAGACAAGGGAAGTAAAAACCTTGGAGAAAAGAATAAAGGAGCTGGAGAAGGAGCTTACTCTTGATAAGACTCTAGCCGAAGTCAAGAAAATTTTGTGGGCCAAAATTGGCCAATCCATTACTGACCAATGGTAATCAATTGAAACCATACATAAGCAAATGGAATTGATAGGCTTAGCTCAATTCGAAACTCAAAAGGCTAGAGCATCATTAGGAAATATGCCTGAGCAAGCCAATAGAATGATTCAATTTCTGAACACTCATACCAAAGAGCAGTTGGCAGCAATAGGTATCAGGAACAGGACAGATACAATCTTACTAGTGAAAAGGGTCCTGACCCTAAGGAATTTTGTGCAGACTCTGGAAAGAAAATGTCAAGAAATGCAGGCAGAGATAAATGACTTCAGAATAAAGTTTACAACATTACAGAGCAAAGGGCTACCCAGTTTATTGACCAGCGCTAGAAGACTGCTATCACATGAGCAATATGCCCACAGGGTAAATAACTATGCCTCCAATCAAATTACAACATCCTCAAGCACCTCAAAAGAAACAGGGCCTCCCTCTGGACAGAGTCTTTATGACAAATTAGAAAATCTGTTCTACATTGAACATGAGATAAACCATCTTTTTGAAGTCCAACCCAACTTTTATAGATACACTGAAGCTGATGAAACATTGATAAAAATACAAAGACATCAGTTGCCTACAGAGGATTGGTGGAAAGGAATGCTGGAGATATTGCTCAGGTAATTTTGTTTTTATTTTCCTTTTGGTCAGTTACAGGTCAGCAAATACAGAGGCACGGTCCACCTGTCAAAGGGTAAAAAACAGCAAAAAGCAGAAATTGAATGGTGACTACAGCTCGTTGATGAAAACCGAGCACTGATGACAAGGCCAAGACAGCAACATAGCAACATCAAGGCAGCAAACGCAGAGTAAATACGCAGCAATCAACCGACTCACTCAGTCCAAAAGGTCAAATATCTCTGACAAATTGGACAGCCAGCACATTCACATTTACTGTAGCATTTATTTCCCTCATTTACTTCTTCCTAAGAGTTGGTAAAGGAAGTTATGACTTCAGAACTTATCTTCACGATATTTTGTATCTCCCTGTTTGTATAAATACCTCCCCATAATATGTATTTGGGGTTGGTGATTTTCTCTCTGGACTGCGCTGTAAATTCTGAGACTGTTTTAATACAAAAGTTGTTGAAGTTCACTGTTGCTGACCGTCTGGATGTGGATTTGATGTTCTGGGACCTGCTACAGAATTCCTGTGTCATTCTATGGATCAATAAGTTATTCTAAACTGTGTTTTATGTTTTCTGTGTTTGCAAATTTCACATATGTTCCATAATCTTGGTAACAGAGAAGAAGAATAGCCCAGGATTTGTTTAAATGCACCCTGTGTTCAATCTCTGCTATTAATTATGTTTTCTTCAGAATTAGTCATAAATATGAATTCTTAGCTACTCATGTTTGCACTGATTCTTTCACTTTGAATATTACCTAGGAATTCTTTATTGCTCCTTGATAATATTCATGCACTTTCCCTCTACCAGCATAATGAAAGATTCTTGATTGCCTTTCATTCCCTGACTTCATTCCATCAATTTCCAGATTTGAAAATTGTTCCAAGACTGCCTATCTTGCTCTGTAGCATTACCATTTACCCAAGAAACACTTTCAGCAGTACACCATCATTGACTCCATTGCCCAATGGAATAGACTATTTTGGACTTGCATCTCAGCTCTGTCTGAAATCACCATCCAACAAATTTAAAACAAAACCTTGTGCATCATAACTAGCCTAAAATACTTCAAAACAAAGCTAAATTACAAAGAGAGAGCCCTCTCTGGTTGCAGATTGGCTAGAATCTGCAGCTAAAAGATTGGTTAGTGGTTACCTCGGCCGTATTCCCTTCAGGAGGCAGGGAACAACCTGAGTGATAACAGGTTCTTATTGCTCCATGATATCGCTCCTGAACCTATATTGAACATGTTGTCTAGTAGTAGATTTCATGTCATCTGGATTTCCAGCGTAGTCAAAATCCAAATAACCTGCCAACTCAACATTAAATTCATTAGTACACATAATACCAAAATTAAGTGCTTGTTTCAGATATTGAAGAACTTTCTTTGTTTCTTTCCAGTGTCTTTCACAAGGCTTAGCCATGAACTAACTAAGTATGCTGACAAAATATGCTATCTCTAGCCTGGAAGTGGTGAGGTAGTTCAAACTTCCCACTAGTTGACGATATAAGGTTCCATTCACCTCTTTGGTTCCATCTTCACTGTACAATTCAACATTCTTTTCTAAAGGAGTAGACACTACTTTGCATTCAATCATATTGAACGTTTTAAGGATTTCCCTTATATACTTGCTTTGTGTGATTAGTGTTTGACCAGATTCCCTCGAAACTTCAAGACCTAAACAATAATGCAATTCACCAAGGTCCTTCATCTCAAATACCTGTGACAATTGAATTTTAATTTCTTCAATCAACTTGGATTCATTGCCTGTTATGATAAGATCATCAACACATATAAATATCAACACAACATTCCCATATTCATCTTTCTTGATGTATAGATTAGAATCATTTTTGCTTCTCATAAAACATTTCTCATAGAAGGAACAATCAATTTTCACATAGCAATATCTTGGTGCTTATTTCAAACCATATAAAGGTTTCTTTAACCTACAAACAACATGCTCTTGTCCCTATTTTACAAACCCTTCAGGCTAAACCAAACAAACTTCTTCTTTTAACTCACCATTAAAAAAAATAGATTTGACATCTAAGTGATGCATTTTCCAATTATGTTTTGTAGCTAATGCAATCATGATTCTAATTTTGTTCAACTTAGCTACTAGTGCAAAAGTATATTCATAATCAATTCCCTCTTTTTGTGAATAACTTTTTGCAACCAATGTGGTTTTATATTTATCAATACTTCTATCAACATTAAACTTGGATTTATACAACCATTTGCATCCCATGGGAACTTTATTTTTATGTAATTATATTAATTCTGATGTATCTTTCTTCATTATAGAGTTATATTCTTCATTGATTACATCTCTCCATTCTTTATATCCTTTAGATTCTTCATAACTTGAAGGGTCTACAAAATTCATTACAAGAGACATTAATGCACAATCTTTATATCTTATAAGTGTCTGAATTTGACGTGATGGCCTTCTTGGAGTTTAGTGCTTTGATCTTTCTTTCTGCTTTGTGGAGTCTCCTCTCCTCTTGTTGGAGTGTCATGACTCCTTGATTCTCCCTGTTCTTGAACCTGTACTTGTTCATGTGCTTGTTCTTGTTCTTGTTCTTTTTTAACACTTGTATCTATTTTGACATAATCATTAATATCTTGCCATACACTAGTATTATTCATTTTTTCACCTTCATCTGCATTTTCATGAAACACCACATCCCTACTTGCAAGCAATATATGAGAACTACGATCAAACAACTTGTATTATTTTTTTATCATCACAATAATGAATAAAAGTGCACTTGATTGACTTTGCATCAAATTTTCTTCTTTCGTCTTTTGGAATAAGAGCAAATGCCTTGCATCCAAAAACTCTTAAATGACTCACTTTTGGTTTATACCCATAAAAATCTTCAAAAGGTGTTTTAAGATCTAAACTTCTGGTTGGACTCCTAATTTTCAAATAAACTGCAATATTAATGGCTTTATCCCAAAAACCATTAGAAACATTTTTACCTTGAAGCATACTATGTGCACATTATACTAGTGTTTTGTTTTTCCTCTCAACAACTCCACTTTGCTGAGGTGTATTTGACACTGTAAGTTATTATAGAATCTCATTATTTTTACAATATTGATTAAATTCTCTTGATTTATATTCTCCCCCTTGATCAGATCTAAGAATTTTGATGCACTTTTTAGTTTGTTTTCCACCATATTTTTCAACTCTTTAAAGTACTAAAAAAATCACTTTTATTTCTTATGAAGTAGACCTGTGTATATCTAGATCTATCATAAAAAAAAAAAAAAAAAAAAAAATAAATAAATACCATGCTCCACCAAGACATCTAGTTTGCATAGGTCCACATACATCAATATGAATTAATTCATGTATTTTTCCTCTATCTTTTTCCTTTATGTACAAGAAATTTCTCTCTATGTTGCTTTCCAAGTGCACATTCAACATGACCATTCTTCCTAACAGGAAGACCTTCAACCATTATTTTCTTTCGAGGTAACATTAAATCATTGTGATTTAAATGCCCATACCTTTGATTCCATAACTCTACTATCGACATTGTTGTAGATACCAACACTTGATGACCTGTCCTGGTCACATCTAGCTTATACAAACCTCCAACTCTAGTCCTTGTGGCAATAATATTGTAGTGATGTTGTATGTCTTTAACAACACATTATGATTTAAAAAATTCCACCTTCAAATCTGGTCAACAACAGTAAAAACATAAATTAAATTATATTTTATACTAGGAACATACATCACATTATGGATCTATCTCTCTTGTCCATTAGGAAAATTCACACTTATTACTCCATAACCTTGAACTTTAAGTGGTCTGCGATCTCCTAGATAAATATATATTCCATCAATTTTCTCATAATATTCATTAGACAAATCCTTATAACAAGTCATATGGAGTGACACACCAAAATCAATGAACCAAACATTCACATAATGAGTTTCCCCAGACAATGCCGCATTAGAAACAAACAAACTAAGATTTTGAAATCCATCACTGGTTGATGTGTCTTTATCCACAAAATTTCCATTACGCCTTATTTTTCTTTGTTTAGACTCATTATATTTTCTTTTATAGCAATATTTAGATTGTGCCATACATTTCTGTTTTGCTTGAAACTTTTCTCCTTTGTTATTTTCCGATGGCTTTCCTTATATGGTTGTTTACCCTTGGCTACCAATGCCAAATCGGAACTACTAGAGCCCAAATTAAAGCTCTTCATCCTATCTTCCCCATGTAGAAGAATTCTTGTCAATTCATCAAATGTAGGGGACTTCTCTCTAGCTAAAAGAGTTGAAACAAAAATTTGATAATGTTGCACTAAGCCATTTAATGTGATGGTAACCAAGTAAGTAGTTGACACATTTTCACCAATATCTCCTAACTTATCACTTAAATCTTTGATACAAGACATGAAATTGCTTATATTTTCATTTGCTCCCATTTTTATAGATAAAAGCTTACTCTTCAAAAATAAGATTCAGTTTGTATTTGTTGTTTCATACAAAAGTTTTGAGCATATCCCATGTTTCTTTGGATGTTTTTCAATCTTTGATGTGAGGAATAATGTTGTCCTTTATGAACATTCATAACAACACCTTTGATTTCATCTCTTGTTTCTCCAATCTAGAACAAAATCCACAACAGTGGGTTTGGGTTCATCCCCACTCACAATTGACCACAAATTATAACCCTCAACAATTGTCAACAACTTGAATTTTCAATTCACATAATTTCCTCCATCAAGTTTAGTGAATTCATTCAAATAAGTATCAGCCAAATTTCCCAAAAACTTACACCAAATCTCAGATAAATACCAAATACCCAATACCAAATAATCCTAGATCCAAACACCAAATATAAGAAATACTTTCACCACACAGTTTTAATACCCAATACCAAATGATACTAGATCCAAACACCAAATATAAGAAATACTTTCACCACACACTTTTACAGCATCATAAAATTTTCTACCAACAACTTTTTTTATTTAATTAAAAATCCTTTCACCACTTAAAAAAAAAGGGCAAATAATTTTAAAAAATCCTTCCCTCTCCTTTAAACTCAAGCAATTTACCTTCCATTAAAAAAAAAACTCAAATAAATTACTTTCACCATTAGGAAAGCACCCAACTCATCTGTTTTTAAATAACATCACCACACAATTTGGGCTCTTTTAATACCAATATAATTCCTTCTCAATAAGTAAAACCTTATATTAAAGCAAAAGACTTACTCCACATGTTCATACCAAGTTTTGATATTAGAAACAAAAAGCTCTCTTCACTAATGGACTTGTCTCCTTCAACAATGTCCAAAACCCATACACTTTCTTCATTCTAATGAACAGTGGGTATGGCTACCCAATCAATTCGCACTTTAGCACTATATCACACTCGGATTTCAAACTTTTCAAATTTCAACTAGTCAAGACAGTCAGCGATTTGCAGACAATGAATCCTTTACAATGACGATGGCTCTCTAAAACTCCACCAAACCTCCCACGCAGTGCTCACACAATAACTTCACACAAGAATCTATGTCGCTTTCACACAACAACATCTACCACAGGTCTCACGCTCTCTGCACATTGATTCACCAAACCTCCCACGCAGTTCTCAGACTTCACAAAGGCTTCACAACCTTTTTTTGATGTTGTATCAGAGATGAAAACTCAAAACAACAGCGTGAAGATTGCATTTCCAATACTGCAATTTATACACGAAGTTCGTGGGAGATTCAAAAATGAGTCCACTTATCAGTGTTTCCCGCCAACTATTAATTACGGAGTTGTTTTTAGTGCGATTTTTTAGAAGTTTTTCTGATAGATTTTCCGCTCTAATTTCTCTTAAATTTGGCATGAATTCATTGAAATCACAAGATTGATGGGTAAATCTTACACAACAGAAGTGCCCTAGGGGTTTTTTATGGTGCCGAATCCATATATACAGTAAAAAAACCTAGTTTAAATAACACATATTAAGATTTCACCTAGCACCAAAAACTCCAAAAAATCGCAAAATAAACAACTCCATTAATTACAAGCATCCTACTCTCTGTACTTCAACTTCTCTAAGTAGAGAACAATCATCATGATTAAGTGCTTGTACTTCATCAACATGTGTACAGTCGTAATTATTCTGACACTAAATGTAAAAAAGTTAATGTTATAAGTTTTGAGTAATTTTTTTTTTATTATTTTATAGTTTTAATTAAAATTTTATTTTTATTTATAAAAAAATAAAATAATATATAAACATTTTTTTGGTATTAAATTAAAATTTTTAAGTAATTTCAACCAATTGTTTTTGTTCTACGATTCATATCAATAACCATCAATTCACAATACAAAAGTTGTGAAGATAAATATTAATGATAATAAACTGAAATGGTTACATATATAGTCAAATTCATTATTATTTTATAAATTCAAAGACTTGTTTTATTTTTTTGGATTGGTTGATCCAAGGGTTTGAACCCAAAACCTCATAAGACATAACTCCTCATTGTCAAGATGATTTTAAATCAAACTATTCATATGAATTTAAAAAACTTTTAATTTAAAATGCTAAAATAAATATCTACTATGTAATTATGTTTTATTATTATTATTTTCTTCTCAATAAATTTTTACATATTTCTTGTCGTTTAGTAATGTGGATATAATGTCCTTGTATTAAAGCAAAATAACGACATATGTTAAAAAAACTAAATTCAACCATTTTGTATCTGTTTTAATAGTGTCCAATTCAACTTTATCCTTTCCATGTATTTATTTGTAAACATTGAATTGTGCCATCATGTAGCTAATCCCTATTAAAGTAGGGAATATATTGTTTTATTTGCAAGTTAAAAAGTGCTTTTAATTTTTCATATTATTCTTATTGATAGCTGAAAAAAAAAATCACCAATGCAAAATATAATATATGTTTTGTGAAATGTAATTTATTTTTGAAATATAAAAAAAAAAAAAAATTACATTGAAAAAATATATATTTATTTTTAAAATATATAAACAAATCCCCAATGGGGTGTAATAACTCCAATAATCGAGGTAATTAATTGAGAATGGGGTTTTCATATCCCACTTGTTCCTTATAGAAAATGACGTAGCATATGGAGGCCAACTTACATGATCGAGAGGTCAGCTCGCATGCCTTGGCTAGCTTTCATCCTTGGATTTCAAATTCTCGCGTGTTGTTACAATCGAGGTGGAAAAGTGTAGTGGCACAGAGAGGAGAGGGTGAGGCATTCTCCTCCCCTCGCGCCCTTGGCTTTCTTGTTATGTTTATTGATGTTTGGCTTACAGTGGAGGCTGAGGTTCTTACTTACCGTTGTGGTGGTATTGATGATTTGTGGTCGGAGGTCTCGAGGGTGGCGAGTCTACTTTTTGTAGTGACAAGTAGTGGTTTTTCGTTCCAAGATTTGAGGGTGGTGAGTTTTCACTTGGTGTTGATGATGTTTTTCTCATGGAAGGTTTTCGTTATGTTGTGGATGGTGGAGAGTATATCTCAGCGTGCCTTGTATATCAGTTAAATGTTCCTCATACTTTTCTTGCATAATTTTGAACATGGCCCGAACTTTGAACTGGTGGTCATCCTTTCAACTTCGACACCATTGGTTCTTGACTCAATAGGTATTTCATTCATCTACCCCGTCTTGGTTTTTGGGTGTTGGTACCCTAGAAACTTTTCCATCTAGTATTAAGGTTAAGATTTATGAATTAAATTGTTGTTCAACTCATCACTTGAGTGTTTCCAGTTACCCTGTCCCATGTAAATCTGTGTTATTTCATATTTGGGAATATTGGGCTTGTGCTAGTTTTGTTGCTATCTGTTTCAGTATGTTTTCAATTTCCGTCACATGGTAACTTCATCCACTACAACTCATTTATGGTTCTTATCTCTAGGTTGGTTTAAGATTTCGGGCGTAAGTGTCCACTTTTTGCATTGGTTTTCCTTTCTAATTACTAGGGTTGTTGCTATCTTGTTGTTTGTTGTTGTCAATAGTTATCCTCAATTGTATTCAGGCCCTAATTTTGTTGTGGTGTGTTGTGAGGATGACTTGATCCTATTTGGTGTGTCTAGTTCCATTCCTTGGCTTCCTGTCTCTGTTTCTCCAGTTAGTCTCACTCCTATATTTGGAGGTATTTTATTCCCATATACCATGGCCCCCCTTCCAACGACAACCCAACTTTCGAGGTAGATCTAGTTCGGTTCATTTGCAACCTCGACGAATTTTCACCTGGGAATCAATCACTACATATTTTGATTTAGTGCCTCCAGAATTAAGAAAAGAATTTTTTCATATGGAATCTCAAGTATTTAGAGAACGACCCTATTTTTCTGATTCTGAAATTGGTGATAAGGGCCTTCAATGGATCCCAATATCAGGAAGGTTAAAAACTTAGAGGCTATACTTTCTTCATTCCTTGACAGTCCACCATCAATTGGACACTTTGTTCTGAATGATTTTAAGAGACAAATAGGTGGATAAATACAAGATTTTTGTTGGCCAAGAGGATATCAAACAGATCCTCCAAAATCTCAGGTATTCTTTGGATGAAATCAATGCTCGGTCAGTGGGGGTGGAAAATTATGTGATCTATGAATCTTCCTAGGGAGACTCGTCTGATCCCCCCGGTGGTTCTGTGATTCCTTTAGTTGATAATCCACATAATCTCATAATCATTTATTCTGACTAGCTTTGTCAAAGGTTATCGGATTAATATTTTGCTCTAACAGGTTATATGGATACTGTTGTTTATGGTTTTTTTCTCATCACATTTTCTAGTCGCTATTAAGAGACATCCTCTTTCAATAATAGTTTCACGGTTTCAATTTGTTGTTCTGGCATGGTTTGTTGCACACTTTCAGTCTTTTTTGAATTGTTATTGTGTGGCATATAGAGCATCCAAATGTTTTTTGGGCTCTCATTTTACTGCATGTTCCTCTCATTCAGATACTAGCACTTATGGCTTGCCTGGTTTTGTTCCTTGGCTTATGCGCAAAAAGCTATATCTCCAAACCATCTACTATTTTTGTTGGTCGTTAGACGTTGATGCTCTAATCTTCATTTATGATTGATATGTTTGTATGGAGTTTATGTTTTTCAAAGTCATAAAATGGCTTTTGTGGTTTCTATATATACTGGTACAATGGTGTTGTCATTTCTCCATTGGGTTAATGGCCTTGAAAGCTCTGAGGTGGCAAACTCTACCTATGTTTTACTCATGACCTCACAGTCTATCAAATGTATTTGCAATCCTTTTGTATATTAATAGAAATCCTTCGTATTAGCTTATATATATATATATATAAACAAAAAGTTAAAAAAAAAAATGTTTTAAGGATTTTTAAAATTGTTATGGAGTAACTTTCATATATTATTGTTGATTTTTGTTTCTTATATATATAAAAAAAGAGAGCGATAAATATCATTTACATATAGTGTTTTGATTTTAAAGTAATTAATTTTATATAATTTATTTCAATGTTTTTATGAATATATTCCTTGATTGATTGAGAAATTATATATATATATATATATATATATATATATATATATATATATATATATATATAATTTTATTTTTTTTCTAATTTACTTTATGTGTTTCTCTATTCATTTTAAAACTTATTTATTTTCTCCTCCTGATCGGGGTGCGAGACAGCTAGAGGCTTCCTTGGGCTTGATTGATATGACAAAGATTTTATTGTTTTGGGACGGTGGGTGGTATCCCCCACGCCCTCACATGTGTATTTAGTGTGATAATATGCAGTGTCGTAGATCTTGGCAGATCTATGACGTGAAGGTTGGTAATCATTGGCGCCTACATGTAGTGGGAGCGAAGGTGGAGTTAAGACCATATATCCAGCGTATAAACTTGGGACGTGAGCTTCTTAAGGAGCCTAAGTTTAATGGTTACAGGTTTGTGAGCTGGGAACATGAGAAGAATACCTAGTTGCTACCTATCTGCTCAAGTTTGGTGTATAAAGTCTGTTATGTTATAATGCTATTTCTGTACCCTGGGTGGGGGGAAGCTCTTGGGATAAACTTCGCTCCCGAAGGGGAAATGAAACACTGCTTAAATTAGCAGTTTCTATGACTGGAAACATAGGCCTTCTTGATTATATAATGTCGATTTCCATATTCCTTGGAAATATTCTTTCTCGCATGGGCATGTTTATTGGTTTCAAAATTTTTATCATGATGTTTTCTCTACATGTTGATAATTGGGTTTCCTGATTTAAGCTTGAATTGTCAGGACAAGCCCTCTGGAGAGCAAGGGTTTTGGAAAATGATCAGGGCCAAGTCTAAGGACTCAGGGCTTAGGGGGGCATGGGGGACACCATTCTTATTCTGGTGATACCTCCTATCTCCTTAGGGTTATTAATTATATATGTTTACTGTCTCGGATGGTGGAATTTTTAAGGGACGTAGTGTTGTCCGGTGTTGCATTTGTTTTTCTGACCATTCATTAAATTAATGCTTGTTTTTTGGGTGGTTCTCTATAGAAATCATATTATAGGTCCATTTATGTTGTCTTCACTTCTGGACTCTATACAGTGGGTTGGGTCACGAGTGCAGGAAAGTGGGAGAAGGGTGAAGAAAGGGGGCCCGACCTTGGCAGATATGGTGAAGTCTCAGCCTTGCGGTGGAGCCTCAAGTCGAGATGGAAGAGGCAGAAGACACTAGGAAGATAAAGGAAAAGATGAAGATCCATCTTCCAGTCAGACTGAGTGGCAGAGGACTGGGCGACAAAGGATTGATAAATGGGAGACTACACAGCAGGGGATGCCACGAAGGGGGACTGCACGACAGGGGACTATGTGGCAGGGAACAACGTTCCAGGGGACTACGCAGTAGGGGATTGCGTGACATATGGGTTGGAAAACAAACATTAAGAATCCTCAGGCCACGGCCCAAGCTTACTGCGAAGGGACCCCGACACAGGTGAAATAATTTATTGCGAATTGGGAAGCAGAGCTGAATTCGCAAGCTGAGCTTGAACTACCTGTTGAAGACTGGGGGGAACTAATCACGAACCTTGGATACACACATGGTCATCTCACCTTGTTCAGACAATCCATTCATTTTTACTGTTTAATGAATTTCATAGTGGCCAAAGCAATGGTTGCGACCACAAACACAATGGTGCATAGTGTGGCCGAGTTGGGCCTATAAGACATTCAAAATGAGCTCCAACATATCAAATGATAGTTACAGAATCAGATCACTCGTTTGGGCTGCATCTAGCGACATATCCCATGTCTGCTGCAATCTGAATTACTAGGATCAAGTACTAAAGATCCTGCTTGGGTGCAATCATCAGATGATTAGTGGATCGTAGCTATGACTATTAATTTTGGCTTAATTTTGGATGTTTATATCAGGTAGCATTTATGTTTTCAATATGATGTTTACTAGTTGGTTTCCAAACTATCAGTTTTATAAGGCTTGGCTAAAAAGACTCAACCTCTTTATGTTTTGGATGGCTTATAATGTGATTTGGTGGCCAACAAATTTGGTTTCCCACTGGGCGGGTTGAGGCCACTAAATGACTCATATATCTGTAACTTGCATGTTTATAGATGAATGAATGAAAGGTACTGCTAAGCTTACAAAAAAAAACTTATTTATTTTCTCAATTTTATATTTGAGAAAGTCTAACGACTTTGGCTTTGACCTGACTTAGCGAGGCAACTGGAACCCTAGCTGCCTCAACCCTGGTTCATGTTGTCTGTTGCCTCTCATGGCTCATTTTTGTCGTGGTGTTCCTCATTGCTGGTGTGGCTATAGTTTGTGGTGGCCTTTCTGCAGATTTTGGTATGTGCTATTGTTCGTTGGGATCTTTTTGTATCACAAAGATTTCTCTAGGGTCTGCTTCTAGGATTTCTATTTCATCAACAGAGGAATTTAGAGTCTAGAGGGAGTGGAGGTTTCTATTTCATTTTGAATCGTAGACACCTCAGCCTTGGTTCATGTCATCGATTACCTCCCATGGCTCATTTTTGCCATGGTGTTCCCCTTTTTTGGTGTTGCTACAGTTCGTGGTGACCTTTCTGCATATTTTGGTGCGTGTTGGTCTTCATCAGGGTCTTTTTGTTTCACAGATGTTGCTTTGGGGCTTTCTTCTATGGGTTCTCTACATTATTGTCATTTTCCATTTGTCGTTTTGTTGGATACCTATTGTTTCTGCGTTCGTTGTGATTGGGGACATCATTGGGGGTTATGAGCCTTGAAACCTTGTTTTCTTGTCATGAAATAGCTTTATGCTAGCTTCCATAAGGAATGAGGCGACCTTCGAAAGCATCTCTAGGCATTTATTTCCAGTCATAGTATCTTTTAGTGTTTACTTTCTTTCTTATCAGATTATCTTCCTGCTATGTTTTTCTTGTAGTTCAAAGTATCTTCCGGTGTTGCCAGGGTGCCCTTTTTTCATCTCTAGGTGCACCCAATATGGTCAGAGCATCTTCCGACTATTTTTCATGACTATTTTATGCATGTGCATGTGATGAGGCTTGTGAGAGCTTCTCCAGGTGCATGTTGGTCAAAGCATTTTCCAACTATTTTTTTGCATGCCTTACACCCTTTTTTCTTTAAGATTTAAGTTAGGGTCTGTTGACCAGCATTATAATGATTGACTTCCCTTTTGTTTATGTTATATCTGGTGCTCCCTATGGGGTATTTTGGTGAGCAAGCATGCACTGCTATCATGTTTCTTTCACAAATTATGTTAACAATTCCATTTTAATGAAAATTATTGGTTTTTTCCTTCTGGAAAAAAGTCTAACCACTTTTTTAAACATGAGACTAAACTATCACATTTCATAAAGGAAGATTGTCCAACCCACAATGTAGGAATGTGATCCAAGTTCAAAAATATCCATATAAATTTGAAACCATTAAAATTTGAACACCATTCAAATTCATAGATGCATGTAAATAAATAATGTAGCATAAATTAACATGATCAAACTCATTAAAGTTGCATATCCATTTTATTCACAAAATTAATATAATTTAGGTTGTAGAATTATAAATAGAGATTGAAGACAAAAAAAAATATAAGTAGACATTTAATAGCCCCATTCCCCTCCTTTTATCTTCTCCTACGTGGACCCATTGCTCCTCACATGCTCTCCACAACCATTTTTGGCCTTTACATGAGTTTTTAAAAAAATATTTACATATCTTGAACCATGGAAAGCTTACCTAATAGTATATGAACATTGTACTTACTGCAAATTGTAATTACATGCATAACTATTCACTAATCAAGATTTTGCATTGATTTCAACACTAACAATTCATACAGCATATTTTGTCATAGCGTTCCTATTTCGACCCGAGGTGGATGGGGTAGCCTTGACTTTACTTTTTAATTTAATTCGATGGGTGAGATTTAACTTGAGCGAATATACCTAAAATATCCTTCGTCGATGTCTCACATCCACCATTGTGTCATGAGCGACAATGAAGCCATGGAAAACAAATTATTTAATTTTGTGGTGGTGAAATTTTGTTGGCAGTGGCAGTAGTGACGCTCATCGCTCATCTCCCTGCAAAAGTAATGGATTGAGCATTGCTTGTGATGGATTGTTGGTCAGAAATCATCATTTATTCATCCTGAGAGCAACACTTCATCTGATTATGATTTTAAAAGTATTCAAGCTTATTATATTTAAAATTATTTTTTAGATTTATTTTAATTTTTAGTTTTTAATTCTTTATAAAATATTTAATATATTAAAAAAGTATACATTTATACAAATAATATTTTTTAATATTATTATAATAGATCTTTTAAATATAATTAAAAAATAATAATTAAGAATCAAAATTTTTGATGACTTTCTCCTTTGGTATCAAGAAGGTAGAGATGGGTATCAAGAAGTTGGGTGTTGGAAAAGCAAAAGATTTAGCTGAACTCCAAGCAGAATATCTAAAGTGGGGATCAAAGATCCTTGCACGTCACATTACAAAAAATTTCAACAACATCATACAATAGGGGCTCCCCACATATTGGACAACTAGTCTGTCATATCTTTTCAAGAGAGATGACGTCAATAATCCCTCCAATTATAGGACCATCATGAAAAACCCTTTGTTTGCAAAGCTATTTAGAAACATGCTAGAAAATAAAATTAGCAAGTGGGAAGAAGAAAGAGATAAGTGTGCTAAAGGGAAAGCAGGTTTTATACCTAAATATTCCACAGTTGATCGTTGTATAACTTTAAGGCACATCATTGGAAAAGTTTGGGAGAAAAAGGAAGAAGTCTTTTGTTGCTTTGTAGATTTCAGAAAAGCGTTTGACTCGGTTCCTAGGGATAAGCTTTGGCACAAAATGGAGGAAATTGGGGTTCCTAAACATTTGAGAGCAGTTGTGCATAGGCTGTATGAAGAGGTGAAAGTCAAAATTAGAACTTTAGCAGGCATTTCTAAAAGTTTTAGAAGTGATATCGGGGTCAAGCAAGGTTGCCCACTGTCTCCTACACTTTTTGGTTTATACACCGACAAGCTTGAGGAGTGATTAATTTCGCAAGGGGGTGATGGTCATGTTATGGTATCTATTTTGACAAGTTTGTTATAAGGCTTCTTTTGTATGCATATGACCTTATTCTGAATGCTAAATTGACTCTTGGTTTGCAAGAGCACTTACTATCCCTTGAGCATTTTTATAGAAGTGTGGGGTGTTGTGGGGAAAAGTATCCGACTCGGAATGACCCTATCCCTACTCTAAGGGTGATAGTTCCTTAGCAACAACTGAAAGTAAAGCTTTGATATTTTTCCTTTATGAAAGTACAGAGAAGGAAGAAAAGATTGACCAACCGATGTCTTTCACTTTTGTCGATCCTGTCTTCTCTCTTTGCCTCTTGTTCCCAGCTCCTTGCTCCTTTTGCCGGCCCAGCTACACAAAGATCCTGCAAAAACAAGAGAGGGAAACTACAAGAAACATGTACTCATAACTGATGCATGGATTAGAATGGATCAAATATACAGATAAAAACAATACATCATTGCAATACAAGTATATAGGAGAACATCAAAAGCTTTATTGATAGAAGATAAAGGTTCTGAGAAGGTTACAACCATAAATGGCTCCAATCCAGCAGCACCTCCCCAGCAGCAAGAAATCTCCTCTTCTCCTCTATAAAAGCAATCACCCAATAACTCTAACTGTAAACCAACAGCACTTCCTTACTTTGCACAAAATTCCAGCCTCCCTAGACCTCATGAGAGAGTTCTATATATAGGGTAGAAGGAGAAAGGATGAGTTAGCTTGAGACTGACATAAAGCTGCCTTGTGTCCTCTCCCTCTTCAGTTAAACTTCAGTTCTTGAGTCCACTTGGAGATCCTTGCTTCCACATGGAGATCAAGTACCTCTTACTCATCATAGGGTGAATTCCTTGAACCAAGTGTCAGTTTGGAAGCTTCCTGGGCAGTTGACACCTTGCAGAATGACTGTGCCACTTGGCCAATCTCGCCCAGCGCAGGTAGCCTTCATTGGTTTTGACTTTCAGTGCAGGTACAAGGAGGAGCAGTTGACATTCAGCGCCGATGCTCAGTGGAGCAGCTGACATGATCCAAAAATAGCCTGTTTTTGAGTGTTTTCAGGTGGAGAACTGATAGGAAGTGTTGTGGTTTGCTGACCTTGTTCCTCTAGGGGTAAGAACAACATGTTTAGGGACTTTGGATCCCTGTAATTATCGACATTTCATGCTCCATGCTGCGAGGCACAAAAATTTCTATAACAGTTGCCCCCTAAAGTATGAGGCCGTTTATCGGGTGAAATGCTTTATCCAGAGGGTCCGAAGTTCATCCAAGTGCGGAGAGGTGCCCTGTAATACAATACAATACAATACATTATTTTTCATTCTGTTTTCATGATCTAGCTGAGGCGGGCATTCCCATGCTCAGCTTTATAAATACATTTTGGTACATAGAACAGACGATCGTCTGATGGTAGACTGATAATTTTCTGCTGAAATTATCATCCTTTGAGTAGGATGATCATCTGCTGCAATGATGTACATGACAAATGCTTTTATATTTCCTGAATATGTATCGCAGCCCGGATGGATGAAACTAGATCCGGGGTCTTCAAACTCGTTCGATCTTCACTCTAAGTACAAGTCGATCCATGTGAGAATTTCGCTGAAGTCGAACATGGAAAGACATCGCTTGATTACCGGTCAATGATGAAAACCGTTAACAAGCGCGAGAGGAATCACCGATAATGATAATGACCCTCAAGGTACTGCAGTACAATTCACGTGGCGTGAATAAAGGACTTGGCGTCGAACGCCACGCAAAATCTTCTGGTCGAAGGTCATTGATGTATACCTGTCGCCGGAAGTGAGAAACTTGCCATTGAGGCATGCAAGCTTCAAAGTACTGATGGGGTTGTTCCTAGATCAACTTCTTGGATAATGAGCTGAAGTCGACAAGAAGCGATCCGTCAAAGGAGGGCCTTAATGAATCCCACATCAATGACACGGAACGGAGCTAATGATTTTAGTGGAGGTGAAAACAAACTGTGACATATGATTCAGGGTGGCGATCATGAATGGATGAAGGATAATGTATGGCAGTGGATGGGACACGGTTGACACTTTCAGAATGACCTCTCTTGAACATATAACGACACTGATGCGATGGATCAGTAGCATTACCCCAAAATGTGGATGGTTTGGCGAAGACCATGGTGATGAGACCGGTGAATGAAACAACCCAACCCGATGTGGTACGGAAGAAAAGTGTCATGTTCAAGAGCGACTTGCTACCATTAAGCTTTGATGTTCTCCCAATTTTTCCCCAGTCATTTCTGACCAGTACCTCTTTATTTTTGTCAAGCTTGAGGAGGATAACATATGCTTGTTCTATAACCTGCCCTTCGGGCAAGCCCATCGCTATGATTTAACGAGCTTAGCGATAGGGAAACTCGTTCTCGTCTAAAGACAAGTTTGTCGCTATTTAATCATTTTAACGAGTCTAACGGCAAGGAAAACTCGGTCCTTTTCATTTTTAGAGAGTCTAAAAAGGTACAGAAAGTTAACTCCATAATTCCTTTTTCGTCATCTAATCCCTTAAGTCCGAAAAAGTATAAAACAATACAGAAGGGATGGGTGTTCGGTACTTTTAACGATCCGAACAAGACAAGTGCTCGATCTTTTTGTGTAATAATCCCTCAGGTCCAAAAAGATTAAAGTCTAAATGAGGGATAGCTCTTCCGGTCCTTTTAATGAGCTGGAAGGCCAAAACTCAGCAAACTTTTCATATTTTACGAGTCTAAAAAGAGCTCAAAGAGGACTCGTCTTTTGAGGAACGAGTGATAAACAGGGATAGCAACTGATTCCAGGTACAAGTTGGAATTTTCCAATCACGGTAGTGTCACAAGGATGGCTAGGTGAAATCACTCTTCGCAGATGTTCCTCAAAATGGGTAAACAATCATATGGGGGTGAACGACCAGCCAAATGACGGTGGAGGTGATGGATGAAAACACGACCAAGGCTTTTAAGGCTGATAAATTTACGATCGCAATGGTTATTTACCGGGATAGGTTCATTTTTTAATGAGCTTGAACTCTGGTGGAAACTTTTGCTCACGCTTTTCTATTTTTTAACGAGCATAAATTCCGCGGTAAAACTGCTCGATTCATGGTCAAATTTGATTTTTTACTTTTACTAGCTTTTCTCTTTTCAAATGTAGTACTTCACCTTCAATTGCTGCAACAAACTTTGTTAGAAATGGACAATATTTGCACGAAAATGAGATTATAACCCTAATATTTAACTTTAAACTGTGTAAAAAGTCATAAAAAGGTGTTTTTACCTCTCGTTTACCATTTCATTTGCATTTTGCTTGTTGGAGCTCTGGAGGTGCCTCTTCTTCCTTGATTTTCACCAGCTGATTCCGGGAGATTCTGTGGACGATTTTCGGCGCCGTTTGGACCAGGTAGGAGCTAAACCTTAGCCCTTCACTTTCATGGTTTCCTTTTTCAGTTTCATGCACATTTTTCAGGGTTTCTGAGCCTCAGGGGTTTCATCAAGGCGCCCTGGCATCAGCGCAGGTTCTCCTTTCGAAACCTGCGCTGCATGCCAGGTTGTCTTAAGGCAGACTGCGCCTCAGCGCAGGGGAGAGACTCTCTGCCTGCGCTGGGCCTAGAAAAACTGATCCTGCATGTGATCTTTGATGATTTTTCGCCAGTTTTTTCATCAAAATTAGGAACTTACTCCTTCTCTTGTTTGCTTGCAGGGAACTTTGAACAAAATGTCCCTTACATGGCGAGAACGAGAACATGAAGCAGAGGACATGGTTGCACTCCATGACCCGGTCACGGTGAACGCGCTTCGGAACTGTGGCCTACTGAAGTTCTTCCGTATCTCTAGCATGAGAGCAAAGATTTCTTTACTGCAGTATATGCTTGACGCTTGGGATCCTGTTAACCAAGTATTCCAGATTAGGGGGAAAACCATCCCCTTGACCATAGAGGACATGTACTTCTTGACTGGGTTGTCAAGGCGGGGTGCCCCCATTTCTTTGTCAGGTACGGCTCGAGGGACTAATTCCACCAGAGACTATATCCGTCAGTATTGCCGGGAAGGTTCACAGCCGAGCAAAGACGGCAAGATCAATATCCGTGACATCACTGACAGGTCTCTTAGGTCCATTCTGTTTACCATTGGTAGGATGGCCAGTAGCGCAGCTTTACATGTTGCCAACAGATCTTACATGCAGCACGCCTTGGAGTGTCTCCAACCGAAAGTGTTTAACTGGTGTGATGCAGTACTTGTTCAGATGAAAAGTCAATTGACCAAGGTAAAGGACGGGAGGCTGAAGAACTTTGGATTTGGTTCTATCCTGACTGCCTTTGCCTTGGAGAAAATCCCATTGATGCAGCCTCAGTACATCATACTTGACTTGCCTTCTCCGACCGAGCCACGCATGCAGAGGTGGGTTGACCACATGTCCCGACATGCTGGTCAACCTCAGATTACTTTCACTGAGGCCTTCTTTAGGTGGTTCGAGCGTCAGGAGATGGTGTTTTCTGAGTATCCATATGTGGGTATGGACTACCGAGGTGATCCGGACTTGGTGCTACCGGATGGCGAGCAATGGGGCGCTATTGGTAAAATCTCTGACCATATCACTGTTTATTGTTTTTACTCATGACGTTACTGTGAAAAACTAATCAAACTCTTGGGTGCATGCAGATGTTGGTTCTGTTCGTCCAGCAGCCCGTCCACGATCGCCAGCTGCTGCCCCAGCAGCAGAGCCTGCTAGGAGAGTTGTTATTCGCGACCTTGGTGATACTGAGACACTTACAACTGTGTAGGAGCAGGTTGAGAGCCTTACTCGTGGTCTTCCGGATGTACAGATTGACGAGTTACCTTTACAGTTGCAGCGGCACACTATTGGCGTGCCTAGACGATGGACTCGTCTCTTGCTCATGATTGCACAGACCGTGACGTACTATCATGAGCACCACTAGGCTAGGGTGCCCCCTAGCATCTTTTGAGTTCTAGGTCATACGACCAATTTTGTTTTGATTACAGCACATCATGTACAAACTATAAACAGCTTTATATATTTTGATTTTCGGGGTTTATTCTGATTTATTTGTGATCCACTTGCATAGCACCGATGCATCTCTTTTTATATATGTCGTAAATTTCTATCTAATACATAGTTTGCTAATGAATCTGTTAATGTGTTCAAGTTTCTGGAAATATGTTGGTATTGAATTGAATCAAACTCTCTTTCCAAAATCTTAACCCTTAGAAACATTCGATAAATAGTTGGATTGCGGACTGAGTATATACCAGTGAGTTGTAGTATCACAAGCTGTGAGTCTAGCCTAACAATTAGTCGGCGTATACCATGAGCGATGGTATCAGAGAGGAGTTCAATCAACGCGCTATACTCAGCGATGTTGTTCGTGGTCTGCCCAATACACACACCTCTGAAACTCACTAACTCGCCGCTTGGATCAAAAATGGCCCAGGTTGCGGAGGACAAATTCCGCGTACTACGACTCGCTCCGTCGGCATATCCTACATATGTCTCAGAAAAATTCGACATCTGCAACAAATGAGAAGGGGGGATTACTAAACCGAAACAAACACTTTAGCGAAAACAAAATACAACAAAAGCACTCAGGTTACTATTCAGGCATAGTAACGCTTGAGGTACAACCCGTTGCGGGGTTGCGCCAGTGGTATCCCGTCATAATCCATTAACTCGTAGGCTCCTTTTGCTAACACCCTTTTAACAATATAGGGACCCATCCATAAGGACTTAAATTTTCCTGCTCCTAATTTGTCGGATTCTTGGTCGTAAAGCAAAACCAAGTCACCCTCAGAGAAGATACGAGGTTTGACATTCTTGTCGAACTGTGCCTTGACTCGTTTCTTATGGGCTTCGTTCGCCAAAGCGGCGTCACGACGGTTTTCATCCAACTGGATCAATTCCAAGAAACGAGCCTCTTCTTCTGAGGTTCCGGGGAGGAGGTCAATTGCGAGTTTAAGAGACGAAATTTCGCACTGGATCGGTAAGACTGCCTCCAGGCCATACACCAATTGGAATGGTGTGAACCCAGTGGCGTTCTTTACCGAGGTTCGGTAAGCCCACAATACTGAGTACAGGAGTAGGTGCCATCTTCTTTTGTGAACCCCGATCATCCTTTGCAACATACGCTTCAGGACCTTGTTGATTGCCTCAACTTGTCCGTTGGCTTGTGGATAATATGGGGTAGAGCTGTCGTGAGATAGCCCTAGTTTGGCAGCTAATTCAACCATCATGTGATTGCGAAAATGCGATCCATGATCTGTCACTATAGCCTGCGGAACGCCGAACCTGGCGACTACATGATTAAAAAAGAAAAGGGCAGCTGTTTCACCAGTGTTATCCAATGTAGGCATCACCTCGGCCCATTTGGTAAAATAGTCAACAGCGACTATAATATACCCATGCCCCCTGGTCGAGGTGGGGTTACATTGCATGAAATCGATGCCCCACTTGGCGAAAGGCCCAACAGCAACTATAGGCTGCAAAGGTGCGGACGGTCTCCTGGTTTTGCTATCAAAGATCTGACACGCATGGCAACTTCTGACAGCTATTATGCAATCTTTAAACATAGTTGGCCAGAAATATCCTGCTCGTAAGATTCTTTGTGCTGTTGCATATCCAGATTGATGCCCCCCGCACGCGCCTGAATGACAATCATTCAGGGCTTTCTCGGCCTCCTCATGGGTAAGGCACCTCCTCAGAACCGTATCGACACCACGACGGTAAAGTGTATCACCGACGATCATGTAGTCTTTAGATTGGTATCGTATACGCTTCTGTTCCGAGTGTGAAGTATTAGGCCTAAATTTTTGGGTTTGGAGATAAACAATGATGTCTCCATACCACTCATCGCTTACTGATATCAGAAACAAATTTTCATCCACGATTGACTCTTCTGATGTTTCATCGTTGGACAACGATGGGAGATCGCATAATAATTCCGCGAAAACTAGAGCTTTCTTCGATTTGGATTTTACAAAATCCAAATCAAACTCTTGAAGGATTGCTATCCATTTTGAATATTTGCCCCCAAGCAACTGTCGCGACAGTATATACGTCATGGGGTTGCAATCTGACAGAATGGTAGTTTTCCTAAAGAGGACATAATGTCGAAACCTTTGAATCGCTTGAACAGCAGCAAGCGCTAGTTTTTCAACATAGGAATATTTACTTTCGGTGTCATTTAATTTTTTACTTAAATAATAAATATGATGTTCAATTCCATCGACTTCTTGGACTAAGACCATCGCAATGGTCGTATCTGCTGCAGCTAGATACAGGTTAAAATCTCTTTGATAGTCCGGGGCGTACATTAATGACGCTCTTACTAGGGAATCTTTCAGAGCGTCAAAGGAAGCTTGCGCAACCTGGTCCCAGACAAAAGGTACATCTTTTTTCAAAAGACGAGTATAACCTTTGGCAAGTTCTGCGTAATTTGGAATGAACCTCCTCAGAAAGTTTGCTTTCCCTTGGAGTTTCTGAATCTGAAGCAAATTTGAAGGTGGAGGCAAATTAATGATTGCCTGAACCTTACGGGGGTCGAGACGAATCCCATCCTTAGAGACTACAAAGCCAAGTAAACGACCAGAACCGACGCAAAACACACACTTGTGCGGATTGAGTCTTATCTTGTAGTGTCGGCAACGTAGAAATATTGCTCTCAAATGTCGCGGATGATCAGTCCGCTTCCGCGAATGAGCCGGAAGATCGTCGAGGTAAGGTTGAACGATGTTCTTGATGTCATGGAAGGCATAATTCATTGCCCTCTGAAATGTCGCCCCTGCGTTCTTTAAACCAAAGGGTAATTTTCGATAAGCGAATGTGCCCCACAGACAAATAAATGCAGTCTTAGACTGGTCCTGTGGGCGGATATTTATTTGATTATACCCGGAAAATCCATCCATAAAGGAAAAGATTTCACATCCGGCGCATTCATCAATTATCTGGTCGATGAAGGGTGTAGGGTAGTTGTCCTTTGGACAAGCTTGGTTTACATCCCTATAGTCAACGCACACTCTTATCGTCCCTTGTTTTTTCATAACAGGGACAATATTCGATACCCAATCGGTTAGAGGAACCGGGTAGATGAATCCAGCATGGAGAAGTTTTTCAACTTCTGCCTTAATGGCAGCGGCTTTCTTGGGGTGCACCTGCCGAAGCCGTTGTCTTACTGGTTTGACATCAGGATACATTTTAATCTCATGTTCAACTATGCTCGAGTCAATGCCTGGCATTTCATCATATGACCATGCAAAGACATCTCTAAATTCGCGAAAGAGAGCACCATATATTTCCAGTTCTGAAGGGGAACAACTTTTGCCGACATGAATATTCTCTACAATATCAGGTTTTGTCGAGATGTTTATGGCTATGGTCTCTTCAATATTGGATAGGTTTCGCTCTGAATCCACCGTATTTACAGTATTTGTTAGGAATTCAAACACTGAAGGGTGATATAGGTCGTGTTGAGTTTCTTCTTCACACTCTGGAAGAAGGGAACGATGGTGGTGATCATTCCATGGTGCCCCCTCAATCATCATTGATTGTAAGATTCCTTCGTCAGTCCCATGAACTTTTGACCATGGATCTAATGGGGTACCATATTCTCCAGACCTATCTACCCAAACGCTTGACGAGCGTTGATTTGGGCTTGCCTCCCATGCCTGAAACATTGATTGCTACAATATTTCTATAGGGCTAGGTGGCAAAACCACTTGATAATCCATGACGACTTTGTCTCCTGCGACCTTCGAAGAAGATACCATGTTGCATGTTGCTACAAACGGGATATCCCTTACATGGAAAGGAGGTGGCAACGCGAAAGTTCCCATCATTGTGGGATCTTTTAGCAAGCCTACTCCGATATCTTGCACTGAATGGTCGCTCCCATGGATCATGGGAATGCTTCCAGTAACTTGTGAACCATTAGGGAGGAAATTCTGTTGATCGACGATCGTAATCCCTCCTTCAAATGGGAATGCGATCTTCCTAAAATATGTCGACACTACAGCTGCCATGGCATATATCCATGGTCTTCCCAGTAGGATGTTATAGTCAAGATTGCCATCAATGACTTCAACATCAATTTCCACTGTTTTTCCTCCTAGTTCAACCTTAAAGTTATTTAGGATACCGTACGGAGTGTACGTCCTCCCGTCAAATGCTTTCAATGTCGTCGAAGATCGTGACAAGGTTGGAGATCCAAGATTTTTCCAGCAACTCATCGACATGATACATGTCGATGCTCCCTCATCAATAATCGTTCTATGAACAGTTTTGTTGAGTGCTTTCACTTGAATAAGGAAAGCTAGTTGCGCTGGTAACTGAGGATCATATCCTCTGTGATCAAAGGATACAAGATTGGAATCTTTAGGATCCACTCCACCAATTGCTGATAACAATGCCTGCCTTTGGGATGGACAATTTTGCAGTACCTCAAGAGTCGACATAGCAGATGGCGATTGGGCCAAATCTTCCACTATGTTATAATGCTGCGCTGCTCTGGCGCGAGGATTAAATGTCGACTTGTGTACTACTCCCTTAGGTGGCTTTATTGTTAATTCATGCGTGAGGGGGGGTACAGCTTCTGCCGAAGTTGTTGTCGAACTACTGGGTTGATCTTTCCCTTTGTCGTTCGACACCGGCGGATTCCCATAATCTTTATTCCTGGTCGAGATCAAAGCATCGTTTTGCTTAGAAACCGACAACATAAGCACTTGTGACGGGGAAGCATTTCCACTATCAACCATATTTTGACCTGGGGTGGGAAATGGATCAGTCAACACAGCTGAAGTTTGGGAACTTTTAAAGAACCTCTTTAACTCAGCTTTGAACGGACAGTTCTTTGTCGAATGATCCTTTTCATCGCATATCTGACATGGATAAATTGGTTTCCCTTGCCCAGGAGGGTTTGAAGGAGTTTTTTGAGGGGATGACTCACCCTGTTTCTTCTTCTTCCCTTTGTTTTGTTTCTTCTTGCTTCCTGGTTGATTGGAGTTTTTGCCTTTATCCGTAGATACAGCATTTACCTCCGAAGCAAGAATCTCTTGATTTGCTTTTTGATTCGAAGTCTTACGGGCTTTCTTATTTGAATCCTTTGTCGACTTAGCGTTTGCAGTTCCAATCACGCCATCACCGGCATGAGAGTCACTATTCGATCCGGGAGGAGGAGGGATTGAGAATTCCGGTCTGGGGGCGTCAGGTATCTTATCATAGAGCGTGCCCGACTGAGTATATACTAAGTCCAAATATTGAGCACGAGCAATAACCTGCTCCTCTGTTACGACGCCTCCCTTGGCCACATCTTCTGTTATGGCAGGAAGAAGCGACTTTATAAACCACTCAGCTAATAGCTGATCTGGAACATAGGTCTTTACCATTCTGCGACGACGACGCCACTCATGTATATGATCTGATATATGTGTGGCCGTTGTCTGCTTGAAATTGGTCAAGATCTCTGTTCCAGTTTCGTACCTTATAGGTAACTGAAAGTGTGTTAAGAAAGTCGTGGCTAGGGAACTAAAATTGTCGAAAGAGGCTCTAGGTAATTCAATATACCATTTAGCCGCCGGACCAGTCAATGTCCTCTGGAAAAGGCGAAGCCTTATCGAATCATCATTCAAGGTATTCGACGAACACCACAGATGAAATGTCATCACATGATTCGACGGGTCTTCGCCAGGATTTCCATTGAATTTAGGAATGTCCGAAGGAAGTTTGTGAGGAATCGCTGGCCACCAATGGGCATAGGCGATTGGATCGTTCGTCAATCGATGTAAATCTGGTAATTCTAGAGTTGCCACGAATGGCAACTGTTGATTCAGGTTTGGTGAGGCGTACCCAGGATACGATGGAATCGCCTGAGCAGTAGGCCTTTGCATACCAGCATAATGCAACTGATGTTGATATGACTGATATGGTTGGTGGGCTTGGCCACTGTAAAGTGGTTGATTTAACCCGTTCTGAATATAGGGTTGCCCACTATTCACAAAGATCTGTTGTTCAGATCCCTGGTACACCTGTTGAAACTGAGGTTGTTGGTATTGCACCATCCATGGTTGCGAAGCCATGTTTTGTTGTGCGATACTAACCGACGGACCAAGATGCGGGGTTATGGTTCCCGTTTGTGTCTGTGTCGTCCCGGCAGTTGGCGATTGTGGTTGTGTTGCAGGTTCAATGGGCTGTTGCATTACAACTTGGGGTTGACATACAACAGGTATCGATTGAACTTGCGACACGGTTACAATTGCTGGCGTCGTCGGGATACTAGACATAGGTACACACTGTTGCATGGAATATACAACTCTTGGTTGTTGGGGTAACATAGGTACCCAACCACTCGTCGTTACTTCAGTCAAACCTGAATGTTGTTGAAAACTGCCGTATGGGTATCCCCCGGAAGGGGAAGTGAAAGGGAATATTGCCCCCCATATGGTAACAATCCGGAACTCAAGGGTATAGATTGCCTTTGAGGACTGGATGGCCCAGACTGATTTCCAAAGGGATCAATTTCTCTAGTTTCAACATAAGAATTACCGGGTATTATACCGGAAGAACAAACTGGAACAGACCAAGTTGTCGTAATAGTCCCTGGGTGGACTCCTTCTAGCTGATGAGAGCTAGTCGGGACAGCTGGTATGCCGGCAAACATCGTTGGAGTGACAGCAGGAGTTTCTGCTGTCGCTGTGTCATTTGGCACAGTCCTAGATGTCGACGGTTGCTCAGACATTTTAAGTCTATCCAATAAACTGCCTAACGATTCTACAGGAACTTCCAGTGGTGATGAACAAACTTCTGATGTAGAAGGAAAAAGAGTGGCGCCTACTCCAAAATGAGTTGGAGTATTTGCTTGCTGGTCCTCTACGATTTCCTCTATTGCAATCAGACCAGGAGGAAGAGGAAGACCGTCAGGTCCATAAAAGATTTCTGGTGCCGAAGAAGGGGTTGCTTCGACAGCGACAGTTGTTTGAGTAACAAGACTCTGTGGACCGGTTTCAGATGGAACTGGTTCAGTTATGCAAGTACTTGTCCTCAGACTAGGATCAGTACAACTATCCCTCTGTTGCTGTTGAACTTCTTCAATAGAGGCAGGGATCCCAGAAATATTAGGAGTGACCAGAATCTCAGATGTTGTCGAAACTGTTGTTCTAACTTTAATGGGAGATTTTGACCCGGTCAAGCGAGTTCGCTTCGTCCGTACTACTCTCGATTCCGGAGACAAAGACGGTTGACTCGCGAGTCTCCTCGAGCGACGGAGTTTTAATTGACTTTCCTCCACGGTTGCGGATTACTTGATCAACTAAAATACAAAAGGGGAATTATGTTTCTGTATTGAATGAATTTTATTAGACGCTTTTAGACACAACTTTGCTTTTTCATGTTTTAAGAGTCGAGAAAAAGCTAAAGATGACTCTAGTCGCCTTCGATGTATTAACGAGCCCGAAGTGACAAATGCTCGGTTGGACTTTTTCAGTTATAGAGTTTGAAAAAGGCCAAAAGAAACTGCTCTGGAGATCTAGGCAGAGGGTGTGCCAAACCTTTCGTGAAACCACAGAATACGTTTTACGGTACGGGTGGTCGATCTTCGTGAATGCTGTGTTCACTGCATCGCGATCAGTAGGGCGGCCGACACGGCTTCCTAAGGATAAAGGATAAATGCCTATAGGGGTCTCCCAATATACGCGACGGTACGCGGGAGCACAAGTCCGTATTAGTGCTATCGTCCCTCAGGAGGAATCACCCACCTTCGTAGAGATCGACAGTCACTACGTTTAACGACGCCGGAACACGTCTCTACCTAGACCTCTATTGTGAGCGTTATGTTACAAAGCATTTTTAGATTCATTCAATATATTTTAAGTTGATCTTGTTTAGCAGTTTATCTTTCAGGATCACCACGAGATGTATTGGTACAAATTCCTAAATGCAGCTAAAATGATAAGAAAGCTTTACAATCTTTTTAGCTTTGAAAATCCTAACTACTGAGGGGAGAGAAAAACATAATCTTTCCACACAGAGCACAAAGCACAAACTAATGCACTTTCTCCTAGATCAATCACGCAAACTTATCAAAAATGCAAATGCAAGATGCATGTATTTCTTTTCTTTTCCCTTAATGTTGATGTAAGACAAAAGGAAACTGTCGTATAATTTTCGAATTCAATTTGAAGCGTTAACAAACAAGTTTTGTCTAAAATCAAAAGACGCCTTACAGGTACTTGTTTCGACACTAAAAATGTATGAATTCAAACCATAAAATGAAAAACAAACAAACTCAAACAGCCATGAACAGTAATAAAACTAGCTCTTAAGATCATAAAGACACTTTTACAGTTCAGGATCTAAGAGGCCACAGCTATACTGGTTTGCTTTTCACAATGGGAAACTGTAACTGAAACAAGAAATACTGAAAGAACAATTACAGTTTCATCACACAACTGAGGCGGAATAATGTCAAGGAAAGTTGGTTTACAGCAAGTACAAATGACAAGCAATCAGCAGCAAAATAACAGTGAAAACAGGGCCAAGACTCAGTGGGAAACCTCAGGAAGACATAGCCTAACTGGTTCAACGCAGGCTCTGGTCTGTCAAACTGACTCTCAGCGCAGTTCCCGAAGGGAGTACCTGCGCTGAAATGCAGACTGCCTTTGGACAGCCTGCACTGAGACACGAGAGTTGCGTTTACAAGGGTTTCCGGGTCATAAAAAGCTCAAAAATTCACTGTTTTTGCTGAAATAAAAAGCTATAGGTCAAGTACAAGCTAAGGGATGATCAAGAGGATGAAAAGCTATCACAAAGAGCACAAGAGTCCTTGTGGATCAGCTCTTCAAATCATAAACTTGCTCAGAAACTGAGCCAGAGCAGCTGCCCTCTACTTTGCAATTGAAGGACTCAATTGCAGTTCGATTTGGTGCTCTCCTTGTTTATGAGATGAATAGCAAGAAACACAATAAACCAACAAGATACTAAGATCCCCAGCGGAGTCACCAGTTTGTTGTGGGGAAAAGTATCCGACTCGGAATGACCCTATCCCTACTCTAAGGGTGATAGTTCCTTAGCAACAACTGAAAGTAAAGCTTTGATATTTTTCCTTTATGAAAGTACAGAGAAGGAAGAAAAGATTGACCAACCGATGTCTTTCGCTTTTGTCGATCCTGTCTTCTCTCTTTGCCTCTTGTTCCCAGCTCCTTGCTCCTTTTGCCGGCCCAGCTACACAAAGAACCTGCAAAAACAAGAGAGGGAAACTACAAGAAACATGTACTCATAACTGATGCATGGATTAGAATGGATCAAATATACAGATAAAAACAATACATCATTGCAATACAAGTATATAGGAGAACATCAAAAGCTTTATTGATAGAAGATAAAGGTTCTGAGAAGGTTACAACCATAAATGGCTCCAATCCAGCAGCACCTCCCCAGCAGCAAGAAATCTCCTCTTCTCCTCTATAAAAGCAATCACCCAATAACTCTAACTGTAAACCAACAGCACTTCCTTACTTTGCACAAAATTCCAGCCTCCCTAGACCTCATGAGAGAGTTCTATATATAGGGTAGAAGGAGAAAGGATGAGTCAGCTTGAGACTGACATAAAGCTGCCTTGTGTCCTCTCCCTCTTCAGTTAAACTTCAGTTCTTGAGTCCACTTGGAGATCCTTGCTTCCACATGGAGATCAAGTACCTCTTACTCATCATAGGGCGAATTCCTTGAACCAAGTGTCAGTTTGGAAGCTTCCTGGGCAGTTGACACCTTGCAGAATGACTGTGCCACTTGGCCAATCTCGCCCAGCGCAGATAACCTTCATTGGTTTTGACTTTCAGCGCAGGTACAAGGAGGAGCAGTTGACATTCAACGCCGATGCTCAGTGGAGCAGCTGACATGATCCAAAAATAGCCTGTTTTTGAGTGTTTTCAGGTGGAGAACTGATAGGAAGTGCTGTGGTTTGCTGACCTTGTTCCTCTAGGGGTAAGAACAACATTTTTAGGGACTTTGGATCCCTGTAATTATCGACATTTCATGCTCCATGCTGCGAGGCACAAAAATGTCTATAACATGGGGATGCAAGTCAATATTAGCAAAATGAAAGTAGTGGTTTTCTGTAAGAAAAGAAAACATAACCAACATAAGTTCTTCTTTGAAGGCAACATTCTGGAAGAAGTTGTGGATTACAAATACCTCAGAATTGACTTCCACAAAAATTTAAGTTGGGATGGTTGTAGAAAGAAAATAACTTTGGGGTATTGGACAACATTTTGTGCTTTTCAAAATAGGTGTAGAGAGGCAGAGTTATGGGACTTGAAACCACTCAAACTCTTTTTGGGCTTCTAGTGATTCCGGTGATTCTCTATGGTTGTGAACTATGGGTTAGCAGTACATCCGACATGTAGTGGAAACAAATTGAGAAAATTCAGAAGCGTTTGATTACAAACAAATTCAAGATTAACAGTTCCTTATGCTATCTTGTTAAGTGAAATAGGGGCTGCTCCTATTGAAGCAATTGCTATGGTGTGAGTCATAAGGTATTTAAAAAAATTGAGAATATGGAAGAGGGTATATGGCCTAAAGTTGTCTTTAATGACAGATTGTGCAACAAAAAAAAAACTTGGATGCAACAAAATAATAAATGGTTTAGTAAATGGGGTATTTTCTTGAACGCGTGTCCCATAAACAACAAACAGGTACAAGATTTTGTTATGGAAAAGTTCCACAAGCGTACTTGGGATAAGGAGCTAGGAAGAAAAAAAAGGTGCTACATTGAAGTGTTTAATCCCACTCATAGTCATCAACCAAAATCATACATAGAGGCCAATATCTCTTGGAGAGCCAAAATTCGTATTGCTCAGTTAAGGACTAATTCTCATCAACTCCGTTGTGAAACATGGCATTGGAAAATGGCAAAAGAAGTGTGAGAGGAAAGAGTATGCATTTTTTGTTCTTCCAAAAAAGTGGAAACATAAAAACATTTCATTTTAGAATGTGAGGCCTTCAAAGACAACAGGGAAAGTTATGCAGATATGTTGGCAGCTAGCTCTTGGGATAATCTATTTAGCGAGGGGTTTGTCGAGAAGATCAGAGCATTTACTATTTAGTGTGAAGCTTCACAGAAAAATGACCGAATACATCAAGCAGATGAAGAAGCAATATCTCCCATAGGCTATCTTTATTCTTTCTTTACAAATAATAATTAACAATAAATATATGTATTACTAAATAACAAATAAATCTGTAGTATCCTTAAAATGCTTATGGAGATTTTAACTTATTTGTTATTTTTAATTTTCTATTTATAATTGTCATTTTTATTATATTTACACTTTAGTGTTGTTATGGCTTATAATTTATGAAATATTATATTTTTCCTAAGATTCATGAGTTATTTTCGTTATTATTATTTAAAATATTTGTTATTTAAGCTATTATTATTTAAGATTTTAGTTATTTTATTTAAAAAATATTTTGTTCTTTAATTTTTATTTCATATTTTCGTTAAAATATTAATAATAAGATAATTAAAATTAATGTAATTTAATATATTCTAAAACCTCCTATGTCATGGAAATAGACACTTTTAATTCACATAGTTTTACTATTATTAGTTATTATTATTTCTTTATAAAGGCTGGATCAACTATTTTATTGCTAGAAAAAAAATATTATTATTATTTAGTAGACCCTTGAGTTTATCAATCCCTTGGGTGTATTAAACTAAGGGTTCATATTCTTAAGGTATAATATAATTCATAGGGTTTATAATATTAATCCTAGGGTTTAATATAAATCCCCTTAGTTTATAATCATGGTCAACCATGGTCCAACGCCATATTGTGACAAAGATTTCATCACTATGAAAATCAACCATGTTCAATCATGGCGAACCATAGTCCACCATGGTCCAACGTCGCATTGTGACAAATATTGTGTCAATCTTAAAATCAATCATGATCAACCAGGGCCTATCATGGTCAATCATGGTTAGACATGGTCCACCATGGTCCAATGTCACATTGTGAGAAATATTGTTCTATATGAACATCAACTATATGTGAACCATCGTCAACCATGGTCAATGATGGTTAACCATCATCAACCATTGTCAACCATGGTCCAATGTCACATTTTGACAAAGATTATCTCAATATGAAAGTCAACCATGGTCATCCATGGTCGAAATGTTGGTGACATTGTGTCGGTCAACCAGTCAACCATGCTCAATCATGACCAACCATGGTCCACCATGGTCCAACGTCACATTGTGACAAAGATTGTCTCAATCTTAAAATCAATCATGGTCAACCATGGTCTATCATGGCCAATATGAAAATCAACCATGGTCAATCATGTTTAGTCATGGTCAACCATGGTCCAATGTCATAGTGTGACAAATGTTGTCTCAATATGAACATCACCCGTATGTGAACCATGGTCAACCATCATCAACCATTGTCAACCATGGTCAAATGTTGCATTTTGAAAAAGATTGTCTCAATATGAAAATCAATCATGGTCAATAACCATGGTAACATTGTGTCAAAGGTTGTCTCATGGTCCAACGCCACATTGTGAAAAGCATGGTCCACCTTGGTCCAACATCACATTCTAATAAAGATTGTCTCAATATGAAAATAAACCAAGGTCAACTAGGGTCCAATGTCGCATTTTGAGAAATATTTTCTCAATATGAAAATCGATCATGGTCAATGATGGTCCAACAACACATTGTGACAAAGATTGTCTCAATATGAAAATAAACCATGGTTAACCATGTTTGTTTTAGGGTTTATAATATTTATCTTAGGGTTTATATAGCTTGGGTTTATAATATTAATCCCTTGGGTTTATTAGTGCCATGAGTTTATTAATCTAAGGGTTCATATTCTTAGGGTATAATATTATTGATAATGTTTATAATCTTAAAATCAACCATGGTCAACCTTGGTCTATTGATGAGCCCCAATTTTGATACAATTTGGGCTCATTTTGGCCTATTATACTTGCTCAAACCATTCATATTTTATTGCTTATGCATGCATTTCTTAGTTTATTCATGTTGTTTGTAGGAAGAAGGGTAGGCACTCTATCTACGTGACTAATGCATTAGGATTCCAGGTTTTGGCATTAAAAGGGAGCAAAAGACAATGAAAAGGAGACAAGGAGACAACGAGGTGGCACTGCTGGTTTTTAGGAGAGGATGTCCATGGTCTTGGGGACATTCCTCGTGATTCCCACCAAGAACTCCGAGCTCCAATCCATCTCCCCTCCGAGCTTAGAAGCAGCCAGCTATTCTACAGGAACAGCAGTTACAACTGTTCTACAGGAACAGCACTTATGACTGTCCTACAGGATCAGCAGTTAAACTCTAGTTGGATAGTCGAGCTCCTAAAATCAAGGACACTTGGTGGATCACTGTTTTGCATAAGTATAGAGGCCGTAGCCTTTGATAGGTTGTTGAAACTTTCGCATTACTATTGTAATTTTGGAGCACAGCTCAGTTTTTGTTCCTTTTTGTAAGCCAATTTGGCATGACATCAGATTATGAATAAAGAAGGCAGATTTTGATCTAGCTCTGAGTTTTCTTAAGGAGACTATAGCTCTCAGGTTAGGGCCCAACCTGAGAGCCATAGATCCCCTCTGCTGTAGTGTTGTTTGCATTTCGTTTCAGCCCTCTGAGTTTTCATTTTCACATGCAATTTGAATTACAGGTTGTTGAATTAGTCTTTTTCATGAGCATAGATAGGACTGGGGTATGGTTGAATTGCTTTCGGTTGCTTAGTTAGATTAGCAGGTTGATAATACATTGGAGCTCCAGCAAAAAAGGTTGAGGAAGTCTCCACTGCCATCTCCGTTTGGAGATTGGAGTGCAGCCTATACCAGCCACAAAAATACGCATTTCTTTATTTCATGATTGCTGCAAACACAGTCACGTTATGTTAGATGCTTCCACATGATTCACACCTGCACCACACTCCTTCATCACAGCTTCATGCACATTCTCCTTCGCGTTTTGGATTGCTGTTCATTGAATTTACAAGCACAGGTAGTTTAGGTTAATGCATTTTTGGTTTGGTGACAATCATAAGCATTTGTTTCACTTACACTGCTCTCTCTCGTTCCATTACCTTCTCCTCCATCTTGATCACGCATGAAAACACATCTTTGCCCCCTGTTCCGCTCTGTTATCTCCCAAAGTCTTTCACTCCTCACGTAACTTCATTCTCTAGCCCTTTCGTTGACATAGCCCTTTACCTTCCAACCTACTCCCTACACTCACTTCCCATCCTATTCTTCCACTTCTGAGCCATCACCAGCCTCATTCCTACCTTCCACATCTCCCCCTACCATTTCATCACTCCTCCATCACGCCAAACACTCACGGTAGGTCATCCTGTAGCGGTTTGTAGACATCCTGTAGAAACCAGAGTATCCTGTAGGATCCCCTGCAGACATCCTGTAGGAGGCCACTCACTCGGTTGCTGAGCATCTGAATGCGAGGAACCTCTGTGGATGGATGCTAAGGATCCCTAGGGACCTCTCCTAGCCTCCCCAACCTATCCCACGCTTTCCTTCCTTCTCCATCCCATCTGCACAACCAAACCCTAATTAGCACTCAATCACAATCATTCCATACACTTAAAGGAAAAATACAAAAACATGTCTTTTATGATGCAAGCAGCTTAGATCCATGCATTTTCACTTATTAGAGGTAACAGCAGCATTGGTAGAGGTTTCATTCACATTCTTTGCATTATAGAGGTTAGACTAGTTAAATTAGGGTTTCCTAGGTTTACATGCTTTGATTTGCTTTCAGTCCATTTTGTCAAGTAGAGTAGTTTTCCTTTGAGAATAGCTTTCATCCATCAATTAGCAAGCTTCTTCTGAGAGCCTATAGAAGTTGGCTTGAGCCCTAGCGGACTTGTGCCAGCTGACCAAGTGACAGCTGCGACAAGAGCTAGTACTTGTGCATATAGCACCGTCGCTTCCAAGTTTGTACGAACTACCGGGTTGATAAAATGAGAGACAGGAAGCCCCAGGAGTTGTAGCATTATTGCTACAATACTGGAGCTCACCATCTTTTTGGCGCCGTTGCCGGGGAAGCGTCAGAGTATTAGTAATTGTTGCTTTTCTTCTACTTTCGTACTCTTACTTCTGCTCAGTAGTTTATTTCATTTCCATTTTGCAAAAGTAGCTTAGTATTTCTTGCTTTCCTAGCTTAGTATTTCCTGCTTTCATAGATTAATATTTCCTGCTTTCCTAGAATTAGCTTTCCAATTCCGCAAATTTCATTTGAGCAATATAGTTAGTGTAGATCACTCTGTTTCAGTTTTGCAGGTACCAAAGAAAAAGCAAAAGCACAAAAAAAAAAAAAAAAAAAAAGTCCTTTCCATTTCATGCCTCGTAGGAACCGAGATAGATTAGGCAAATTCCTACCAAACACCCCCACCACATCACTAAGTCACCCTTCTCTCTTCTTTGGTGACAGTGACCCAGAGGAACCTATAGGTGAACATCCTGAGATATACCAAGACCCTATAGAAGAAGAAGAGTTAGAGACCACTCCATCTGAATCCATGGCTGATAATAGAAGAGAAGATGAGAGAATAGAAGGAGCTTTCCCCATCCGAGAGACCAATGGAGAGATGAAAATGAAGAACATTAGCCCCTCCGCCTTGCCTCACTTCCATGGACTGACCACTGAGGATCCTGATACCTTCTTGTTTGAGTTTTCTGTCCTTTGTAGAACCTATGACTATACTGAAGATGAGCAAAAGCTGAAGCTTTTCCCTTCAACCCTTAAGGATGCAGCACTACGCTGGTTCATGGGACTACCTGGGAATAGCATCGCTACTTGGGCTCAAATGCAGCAAGCCTTCAATACCAAGTATAGGGATTACTGTAGATCTAAGGAAACCAAGGGAGAGATCTTTCGGATGACCATGGGGAGTGATGAGTCTTTAGAGGATTATGAGGAGAGGTTCCAACTTAGTTATAAGTGGGCCAAGTGCACACTTGACCCTGAATCCCTCAAGTTGGTTCTACTCCGAGGAGTCCCTGAAGATCTCTTAGACACCCTTCACATGTTAGCTGGGGGGGACATTTACCAACTTCCTTATGAGGACATCAAGACTGTGTTTAGAAATCATTCCAGGGCAGCTAGGAAACGAGGTAGAGGAAATCTTCTCTCCACTGGTGTCCCTTTCTCCAAACATGAGTTTACAAACCAATTAGAAGATCTTAAGAGTGAGGTGAGACAGACCATTGCCATGCAGCTGGACACATTCAGGATCCAGCAGAAGAAAGAAGAAGCTGAGAGAGCCTTGGCTGTCTTCTGCCCTAGGTGCACCAGAAGACACCCTAAGAACGAATGCCCATTACATTCGGTTGAAGTGTGTTTCGTTTGTGAGGAGGACCACCCAACAAATCAGTGTCCAACCTTACCTGGGTTTAAAGCCATGTACCAAGGGACCGAAGTTCCCACAGAGCCTCTCTATTACCTCAACCAAAGGAGGCCACAAGGATCTAGACCTTATCAGCAGGGGATGCAAGGGGCATCTCAAGCTTATTATAACCCCAACCAATCGACTCCCATGCCTTCTTGGGGTCCCCCTGCTCATCCTTCTTGGTCCATTCCTCCTCCATGGTCTTATCCACCTCAGTACCCCACTCAACCTACTTCTCATCCATATCACTCACATACCCAGCCACAGCCTCAATGGAATGCACCTCCGTCGGGGTGGAGGCCTCAGTACAACACTCCACCCGCCATTCTGCCTCCACCTCCAGTTCAACCACAACCATTACCTCCTGCTCCTCTAAGGCAACCTCAAATGCCTGCTCAACCGAACCCAAACCCCAACAATAGACAGGCTCAGCAGGTATATACTGGGGAGACCTCATGCCCTACCTATGCTGTGGAGATCCAGGAGATCAATCTTAGATCTGGAAAGACTCTTCCAGATCGCCAACCTCCTCCCCCAGAGGATGAGGAAGACCATCAGGAGAGTGAACCAAAGCCTATTCCACCCTTTCCTGAGAGACTAACAGCCACCACACAACCCAACCCAGAGGAGGATGAGCTTCTGGGAGAGCTCAAGCAGTTGTGTGTGAAGATACCCCTTCTCCAAGCTATCAAGGATGTGCCAATATATAACAAGCTGGTTAAGGAGAAGTGTTTCAAACACCCAGGCAGACAGAAGAAAGATGCCTCAACTATCAATGTCATAGGACAACTGTCTGACCTTATGCTAGGACAAGTCATCTGCCCAAAGTACCTAGATCCTGGAAGTCCTGTAGTAGATGTTCACATCAATGGCACCATTATCCCCCACACCTTGATTGATCTGGGGGCGGCCATCAATGTGATGACCAGGGATACCATGCTTAAACTCAATCTTCAGGGTTCCTTGAGGAAGACCTCGACAGTACTGCAATTAGCAGACCGCTCCACCGTGACTCCCGAAGGGATTGTGGAGGATGTCATGGTCTCCATCGATTCTTGGGAATACCCTGCAGACTTCCTGGTTCTGCAACCAAAGGCCAAGCTTACTGGATATCCTCTCATCTTGGGAAGGCCTTGGTTAGCTACTGCAGATGCTTACATAAGTTGTCGGGCAGGAAACATGACCATCAAAAATGGTCCCATGTCCAAGCAGCTAGTCCTATACCCTCCTGCCCAATCTTCTTTAGAGCATGATTTACCACTTTGGTTGGAGGAAGGAGAAGAAGACGAGGTGTATTCAGCACCTCTGTGTACCCTAGAAACCACTAAAAGAAACCCCCCAACCGAGGATGACTTGATTGAGACTCTGATCCAAAACCCACCTACCAGTGCGCTACCTCTAGAAAAATTGGTGGAGGATGCCCAAGCTAGCACCTTAGTGGATCTTTGTACAACCAACCCTGTCACTCCCAGAGTTAAGAATGTGGAGTTCGGCCCTGAGAGAGCATTGAAAATCAGCTCCTCCCTATCTCCTTCCTAGGAAAAGGAGCTGTGTAGTCTGTTGGCCAACCACCTAGATGCTTTTGCTTGGAGCTATAAAGAGATGAAAGGAGTCCATCCCTTGGTCTGTACCCATCATATATACATCAAAGAGGATTGTAAACCGGTTAGGCAACCTCAGAGGAGAATGAATCCAGCACTTAAAGACATTGTCAAGGAAGAATTGCAGAAACTGTTGGATGCCGGATTCATCTACCCCATCTCAGACAGTGAATGGGTGTCCCCTCTAGTGTTGGTTCCCAAAAAGAATGGGAAGTGGAGAATCTGTGTGGATTACCGTGAGCTGAACAAAGCTACCAAGAAAGACCATTTCCCTCTACCTTTCATAGATCAAGTGTTGGATGGACTGGCAGGAAAGAAGTTCTTCTCTTTCCTGGATGGGTTTAGCGGGTACAATCAAATCCAAATCAGCCCGGAAGACCAAGATAAGACCACCTTCACTTGTCCTTGGGGTACCTTTGCCTACCGAGTCCTTCCCTTTAGACTATGCAACGCTCCTGCTACCTTTCAGAGAGCTGTCTTGAGCATCTTCTCAGAGTTGGTCCATGATGCAGTAGAAATCTATATGGATGACTTTACTCCTTACGGGGCTAACTTCCAGGAAGCATTGTCCAACTTGGGAAAAGTCCTCACCAAGTGCATCGAGATGAACTTGTCCCTTAGCCCTGAAAAATGTGAATTCATAATGACTAAAGGGACCGTGCTAGGCCATACCATCTCTCGCCAAGGGTTACAGGTGGATCCCAACAAAATTGCTCTAATCAAGAAGGTTCCACCTCCCCAAAAGGTCAGGGATGTTAGGAGTTTCTTGGGATTAGCGGGATACTACAGGAGATTCATTAAGGACTTCAGCAAGTTAGCCTCACCATTGTTTGGCCTATTGGCAAAAGATGTGGAGTTTAGGTGGACTGACGATTGTCAGAAGAGTTTGAATGAGTTAAAGGACAAGTTGGTGTCAGCACCAATCCTGAGAGGTCCAAACTGGGCCCTACCTTTCCACATCCACACTAATGCCTCGAACAAAGCCATAGGTGCAGCTTTAGGACAAGTTGAGCAGAAACTTCCATATGCCATTTACTTTGTTAGCAAAAACTTGTCCAAAGCTGAGCTGAATTACACTGTAACCGAGAAAGAGTTCTTAGTTGTGGTCCATGCATTAAACAAGTTCCGACATTATATTACTGGTTACCAGACCTTTGTACATACTGACCATGCTGCTATTAGATATTTGATGAATAAACCAGATGTGAATGCTCGTATTATTAGATGGTTACTTTTATTGCAGCAGTTTGATTTAACCATTGTTGATAAACCAGGTAGAGAAAATGTTGTTGCTGACTTTTTATCTAGATTGGATTTGTCTGCAGATGAAGATGGGACGGTGGATGACCAGATGCCTGATGAGCATCTGTTTGCTATCTTAGTACTCTCTCCATGGTTTGCTGATATAGCAAACTACCTCGTTTCATCTCAGTTCCCTCCGCACCTCTCTTCAAAAGAGAAGAGCAGAATCATCAGAAAAAGTGCCTCATTTACTTGGATCGGGGGCAACCTGTTCAAGCTTGGCCCCGATCAGATCTTAAGGCGTTGTGTAAGGGAAGAGGAAGTCTTTGACATCCTCCTCACCTGTCATGATGGGCCTTGTGGAGGACATTTTGCAGCAAAGAGAACTGCCTTCAAGATCCTGCAGGCAGGCTACTATTGGCCCACACTTCATCAAGATGTCAGAAGATATGTCAGTCAGTGTGACCAATGCCAAAGAATGGGGAAACCGACCCAAAGGGATGAGATGCCTCTCCAACCTCAAGTGACTCTTGAGCCATTTGAGAAGTGGGGCATGGACTTTGTGGGTCCAATCAATCCCTCTTCGAGGCAGAGATCCTACATCATTGTGTGTACTGACTACTTGACAAAGTGGGCAGAGACCAAAGCAATCAAGGCAGCAACAGAAGAGAAAGTGGCCGAGTTCCTAAGAGAGAACATCTTCTACAAGTTTGGCTACCCAAGAGAGCTGGTGACCGATCAATGGAGCCAGTTCACCTCCAACCTGGTTGAAGATCTCCTAGCTCATCACAAGATCAAGCATAGGACTTCCACCCCCTATCATCCTCAAGCAAATGGGCAGGTGGAAGTCACCAACAGAGCATTAGAAGGGATCTTGACCAAAGTGGTGAGCAGCAGCAGAAAAGATTGGGCAGATCGCCTGGTTGAGGCCACATGGGCCTACAACACCACTTGGAAGACCACCACCAGTTTCACACCATATGAGCTGGTCTATGGGAAGAGAGCTTTGCTGTCCATTGAGTTTGAGTATAACACTTTGAGGATGGCAGCTCAGCTGGACCTAGATCTCAGCCATGCACAGCAAGAAAGGTTATTGCAGCTGAATGGACTGGATGAGCACCGCATGCAGGCCCTCCTTCACTCAGAAGTGGTTCAACTTCAGAGGAAGGTGTGGCATGACCAACATCTCCATGACAAGCAATTTCAGCCGGGAGATTGGGCTTTGTTGTATGATTCCAGATACAAATATTTCAAGGGGAAGTTGAGAACCAGATGGCTGGGACCATATTCAGTGGAAAAGTGTCATGACAATGGATCTGTCCTCATTCGAACCATTGATGAGGAAGCCATTCCCATGCTTGTCAATGGGCATCGATTGAAGATCTACAGGAAGCCTCCCTCAAGACAAGAGTTCATCAAAACAATGGAGAAGGCAGTATTGGTCATAGAGAAGGGTCCTGCCCCTGCTTTGGGCACACCCTGAAGAATCTAAAAAAAAAAAAAAATTAAATAAATAATAAAGATCCTTGGGTGAAAACCTCTCTGAGGCGCCCAAGGCAGGTGGTAGGGGTGAAAACCTCATTGAGGCGCCCCTGCTATCTTTCAAAAAAAAAAGAGATAAAGATCCTTGAGTGAAAACCTCTCTGAGGCACTTAAGGCAGGTGGTAGGGGTGAAAACCTCATTGAGGCGCCCCTGCTATCTTCCAAAAAAAAGAGAAAAAATAAAAGAAAAAATAAAAAAATAAAAAAAAATACAAGATCAATAAGTCATTATGTGAAATTTGCATGCAGATTGCAGGTGTTCTATGGAGGAGAGGAAGCCTCTCAACTCAAGGCCAAAAGTCCTTATCATGCAGCCAGGACACCTCACCAGCGCCTCCTCCAAGAATGCTTATGTTCTTCAAGGTATATGCACTTTCATTATAGATTGAGTCTCCTACAGGAAGACACAGATTTTCTACAGGAAGGCGCGATTTTCTACAGGAAGGTGCCAGTTTCTACAGGAAGGTGCAAATTTATACAGGAAGAGCTGCCTGTCTACAGGAAGCTCTGTATTTCTCCAGGAAACTTCCTGTAGAAGCTCAAAACGGCCCAGAATGCGTTTCATGAGCAAATCTGATGACTACGGGTTGGTGTGGACGCATGCAAGCCTATTTTGGGCCCATGCACGACGCTGTTACCTTGCTCCACCACCCGTGTCGACATGCGGCCAAGTCCCTGCACCCACAAAGAAAATCGATGAGTTCTCGCGGGCAAGCCATTTCCAAAGGTAAAAAAAATGACGAGATCTCATACCATATGCATCAAGAGCGCTGGGATCGTGATCGAGAAGCCAGAACCGCCAGCGTGCAGCATGCACCCAAGGAGAAAGGACTGTGACGAGACCCCTCGCGGGGATCCTGTAACAGTTCAACCTGCTCGAGTGAATACCCTCCACAGCACCGCCATCCGAGATGAAACGCGGGCGCATGAAAGCAAAACCATCCACTCCAGCGTCAGCAACCTGTAACCATGAGCCTCCGGGTCTGTGTAAGCCGCGTGCAGCAGGTAGATCCGTCGTCCAAAAACTGAAAATCGTGTGCAGACGCGCGCAGGTAAGTGTCTCAACCTTCTCTCCATCAAATCGCATGAATATTACTTTGATTTGTTTGCATGGCGTAAGAGTGAATGGTTGAGCAGCCGTATGGCCAGTTGACTAGCCACGTCGGCTAGTTATGGTATAGTCGGATGATCGGGTGGCAGCCACGACGAAAAAATCAGCAGCACGCACGTGAGAATCCGTGGGAATGAGTTCAGCAGAAAAAGGCGGCGGCAGATCTGTGGGAATGAATGCGGCAGCAAGTGAATACGCCAGTGAGTGGTTGATGACGTCGCTCAACGGTCCGGCGGGGGATGAGCTGTCCCCCGCGCCACGGATCGCGCCGATTCAAAATCTAATCGGCTAGATTTTGACATGCATTCAATCAACCACCACTTCGAACTTGAGTGGCTCTTCTGATTTCCTCGGCACGTTGATACGCCAAGCTTTCGGCTACCAGAACACCGGTGAAGTGCACCTCAACCGCAGTCCAATTGCAGTCCTCCCGAAGTTTACATACTGCTCCTACAGGAACAGTTTCTACAGGAATGCAGTCCTACAGGAAGCAGTCTCTACAGGAGCGCAGTCTTCTACAGGAACGCGGGTGTTCACGTAAAAAAAGGTGGCCGAGTAACGAGGTAACCCTGGACTCCTCATCCAATTGCTCATTTAAGGTGGTAGGATTGTCAGTTACTGTTTGGGTAAATGAGAAAGTAGACAAATTGATGTCTGTGTGCCCATACTGCAATTCTACAGGATTGTTGCGTGGTTAGACTGTGTTATAAAATTTTTGTGGGTTATACGCATTGTTCTGCACTCTGTCACCGAAACTAAACTCTCTTCCACCATCACCACCTCCGGTTAAGAAAATTGTGCCATCATGCCGGGTGGATTTATTAGGCGAGAACCCACAGATTCCACCAAATTAAGGAGAAATCCCGCAGTGGTAGAGCTCTTTACCAGAGCACAATGGATGCCTTTTTGTGATAAGTTACAGGGCTACGATGATGAAGTAGCCGAGGAATTATTGCAGGCATTGAAGCCTAAATCCCAGACACTGGCCACAGTAAGCTTCAGAGGTCTCAGCCTCCAACTCACCCCAGAGCATATAAGTCGAATCACAGAACTGCCCATGGGTCTCCCGTGGGATAAAGAAGAACGAAAGCTAAGCCAGCAAGCCAAGAAGGAGTTCTTCCCACCTGAAGAATCATTCACAGAGGACAAAAATGGGGTGAAAAGGACAAGCCTGTTGCCACCATGGAACGAAGTCAGTTTGCAAATTATGAAATATATCACCTGTGAGGGTCGTTACAGCATCGTATATGCGTATCACTTCAGGCTGCTCAATGAACTAAGACACCGGATTGACCTTCCTGCAGCACAGAGGCTGAGCATTCCTTACTGTTTACTGCAGTCCTTGATGGAGTCCTCTACAAAGCTCAAGGACGGCATTCCGGATCAGGTAGCCCACCATGGGTTAGTCAAGCTTCTTGTGGAGGATGCTCTCCACTCATATAAAGTCCCCCTCGCATGGGAATCATTTAGGAATTTAACAAGAGAAGGGGACATAAAAATGTTGCTTGAAGAAACGGGATCCTCTAGCGGTGAAGAAGAAGAGCCAGTAGCCGAGAGTAAGAAAGGGAAAAGCCAAAAGATCCCGACTCCAACACAGAAGAAAGAACGAAAGGAGAAGGAGGAGGGAAAGGATGACAGAGCAAAAGAGGACACCCCCATCCTGTCAGCAAGGGAAAAGAGGTTGAAAAGCAGGGCAGTCAAAACTGAGGTGGTCCCTGCCAGCCCAAGCACCTCGTCAGCTCCTGCAGTCAAAGCCAAAAGCAAAATCCATGCAGCCAAGCAAGAAAAGGTGGTGAGAGTTGCATCTGCAGGAACGCAAAAACTGGCTTCTACAGGAAGCCCGAAAACACAAACACAGGCTTCTACAGGAAGCCCGAAAACAAAGACAAAGGCTTCTACAGGAAACCCGAAGATCAGTAAGGAGCAGGCTTCTACAGGAAGCCCAAGAGCAACGACCAAGGCTTCTACAGGAAGCCCGAAAATCGTTGGAGAACAGGATTCTACAGGAAGCCCAAAAACGGAGAAAAAGGCTTCTACAGGGAGCCCGAAAGTGCAACCACAGGCTTCTACAGGAAGCCCGAAGACAGAGACAGGGGCTTCTACAAGAAGCCCGAGATTGGAAAGAGGGGCTTCTACAAGAGGCCTGAAGGTCATTGGGAAACAGCCTCCTACAGAGAGTCCAAAGACAAAGAAAGAATCTTCTACAGGAGGCCCGGAAGCGGGCAAAGCAGGGTCTTCCACAGGAAGCCCGAAATCTGAAAAGGAGGGGCCCTCTACAAGGAGCTCCGAGAGAACAAAACGCAGGAAAGAGAAGGCTGGCATTCTCGAAAAGGAGGCAGCAGTGGCACTGGCTGCCCTCAGCACACCTCCAAAACCGAAAGAGAAAAGGGAGAGGGAGACCCCTCTACCATCTGAAGCCAGGAGAAGCAAGAGGATGACCACGGGCAAGCCACAGCCTCCACCCAGCAGCCAAACCACTTCAGGGGATGTCCCTACTTCACCCAGTCCAAGGACCCCCTCTAAAACATCAGCCACCCCCGAAAAGGGGAGCCCAAAAATAACTTCCTAGACACGAAAGATAGGCCAGTCGCCTTCCGAAGCCCGACTCAAGGAAATAGGAAAGGGGAAGGAAGCATCACCCTCGTCACCACCAGGGGCAGAGGAGGCAGGGCCATCAAAAGCAGAAAAGAAAGAGCCTGCTCCGGTCCCGAGTCCTCGGCCAAGGACAAGGAGCAGGAGCAAGGTTGCTCAAGGATGAGCAAATGGTTCAGCTGGGGGGTGATGATGAGCCCCAATTTTGGTACAATTTGGGCTCATTTTGGCCTATTATACTTGCTCAAACCATTCATATTTTATTGCTTATGCATGCATTTCTTAGTTTATTCATGTTGTTTGTAGGAAGAAGGGTAGGCACTCTATCTACGTGACTAATGCATTATGATTCCAGGTTTTGGCATTAAAATGGAGCAAAAGACAACGAAAAAGGAGACAAGGAGACAACAAGGTGGCACTGCTGGTTTTTAGGAGAGGATGTCCACGGTCTTGGGGACATTCCTCGTGATTCCCACCAAGAACTCCGAGCTCCAATCCATCTCCCCTCCGAGCTTAGAAGCAGCCAGCTGTTCTACAGGAACAGCAGTTACAACTGTTCTACAGGAACAGCACTTATGACTGTCCTACAGGATCAGCAGTTAAACTCTAGTTGGACAGCCGAGCTCCTAAAATCAAGGACACTTGGTGGATCACTGTTTTGCATAAGTATAGAGGCCGTAGCCTTTGATAGGTTGTTGAAACTTTCGCATTGCTATTGTAATTTTGGAGCACAGCTCAGTTTTTGTTCCTTTTTGTAAGCCAATTTGGCATGACATCAGATTATGAATAAAGAAGGCAGATTTTGATCTAGCTCTGAGTTTTCTTAAGGAGACTATAGCTCTCAGGTTAGGGCCCAACCTGAGAGCCATAGATCCCCTCTGCTGTAGTGTTGTTTGCATTTCGTTTCAGCCCTCTGAGTTTTCATTTTCACATGCAATTTGAATTACAGGTTGTTGAATTAGTCTTTTTCATGAGCATAGATAGGACTGGGGTATGGTTGAATTGCTTTCGGTTGCTTAGTTAGATTAGCAGGTTGATAATACATTGGAGCTCCAACAAAAAAGGTTGAGGAAGTCTCCACTGCCATCTCCATTTGGAGATTGGAGTGCAGCCTATACCAGCCACAAAAATACGCATTTCTTTATTTCATGATTGCTGCAAACACAGTCACGTTATGTTAGATGCTTCCACATGATTCACACCTGCACCACACTCCTTCATCACAGCTTCATGCACATTCTCCTTCGCGTTTTGGATTGCTGTTCATTGAATTTACAAGCACAGGTAGTTTAGGTTAATGCATTTTTGGTTTGGTGACAATCATAAGCATTTGTTTCACTTACACTGCTCTCTCTCATTCCATTACCTTCTCCTCCATCTTGATCGCGCATGCAAACACATCTTTGCCCCCTGTTCCGCTCTGTTATCTCCCAAAGTCTTTCACTCCTCACGTAACTTCATTCTCTAGCCCTTTCGTTGACATAGCCCTTTACCTTCCAACCTACTCCCTACACTCACTTCCCATCCTATTCTTCCACTTCTGAGCCATCACCAGCCTCATTCCTACCTTCCACATCTCCCCCTACCATTTCATCACTCCTCCATCATGCCAAACACTCACGGTAGGTCATCCTGTAGCTGTTTGTAGACACCCTGTAGAAACCAGAGTATCCTGTAGGATCCCCTGTAGACATCCTGTAGGAGGCCACTCACTCGGTTGCTGAGCATCTGAATGCGAGGAACCTCTGTGGATGGATGCTAAGGATCCCTAGGGACCTCTCCTAGCCTCCCCAACCTGTCCCACGCTTTCCTTCCTTCTCCATCCCATCTGCACAACCAAACCCTAATTAGCACTCAATCACAATCATTCCATACACTTAAAGGAAAAATACAAAAACATTTCTTTTATGATGCAAGTAGCTTAGATCCATGCATTTTCACTTATTAGAGGTAACAGTAGCATTGGTAGAGGTTTCATTCACATTCTTTGCATTATAGAGGTTAGACTAGTTAAATTAGGGTTTCCTAGGTTTACATGCTTTGATTTGCTTTCAGTCCATTTTGTCAAGTAGAGTAGTTTTCCTTTGAGAATAGCTTTCGTCCATCAATTAGCAAGCTTCTTCTGAGAGCCTATAGAAGTTGGCTTGAGCCCTAGCGGCCTTGTGCTAGCTGACCAAGTGACAGCTGCGACAAGAGCTAGTACTTGTGCATATAGCACCGTCGCTTCCAAGTTTGTACGAACTACCGGGTTGATAAAATGAGAGACAGGAAGCCCCAGGAGTTGTAGCATTATTGCTACAATACTGGAGCTCACCATCTATCATGGTCAATCAATGTCAATATGAGAATTAACCATGGTCAACCATGGTCCAACATCACATTGTGACAAATATTGTCTCAATATGAACATCAACCTTATGTGAACCATTGTCAACCATGGTCAATGATGGTCAACCATCATCAACCATTGTTAACCATGGTCAAACGTCACATTTTGACAAATATTGTCTCAATATGAAAATCAACCATGGTCATCCATGGTCAATAACCATGGTCACATTATGTTAGTCAACCATGGTCATCCATGGGCCAATGTCGCATTCTGACAAATATTGTCTCAATCTTAAAATAAATCATGGTCAATATGAAAATCAACCATGTTCAATCATGGTCAGTCATGGTCAACCATGGGCCAACGTCACATTGTGACAAATATTGTCCTAATATCAACATCAACCGTATGTGAACCATGGTCAATGATTGCCAATGATGGTCAACCATCATCAACCATTGTCAACCATGGTTGAATGTCACATTTCAACAAAGATTGTCTTAATATGAAAATCAGCCATGGTCAACCATGGTGAATAACCCTAGTCACATTGTGTTAAATATTGTCTCATGGTCCAACATCACATTGTGACAACCATGGTCAACCTTGGTCCAACGTCGTATTTTGACAAAGATTGTCTCAATATGAAAGTCAACCATGGTCAACCATCGTTAATCATGGTCAACCAAGGTCCAATGTTGCATTGTGAGAAAGATTCTCTGAATATGAAAATTGATAATGGTCAACCATGGTCCAACAATGCATTATGACAAAGATTGTCTCAATATGAAAATCAACCGTGGTCAACCATGTTTGTTTTAGGGTTTATAATATTTATCTTAGGGTTTATATAGCTTGGGTTTACAATATTAATCCCTTAATTTTATTAGTGCCTTGAGTTTATTAATTTAAGGGTTTATTAATCCCTTGGGTTTATTAATCTAAGGGTTCATATTCCTAGGGTATAATATTATTGATACAGCTTATAATCTTAAAATAAATCTTGGTCAATCACAGTCAATATGAAAATCAACCATGTTCAGTCATGGTCAACCATGGTCCAACGTCACATTGTGACAAATATTATCTCAATATCAACATCAACCTTATGTGAACCATCATCAACAATGGTCAACCATCATCAACCATTGTTAACCATGGTCCAACATCACATTTTGACAAAGATTGTCTCAATATGAAAATCAACCATAGTCATTCATGGCCAATAACCATGGTCACATTGTGCCAGTCAACCACGGTACAATGTCACATTCTGACAAATATTTTCTCAATCTTAAAAGCAATCATGGTCAACCATGGTTTATCATGGTCAATATGAAAATCAACCATGGTCAATCATGGTCATTCATGGACGACCATGGGCCAACGTCACATTGTGACAAATGTTGTCTCAATATGAACATCAACTGTATGTTAACCATGGCCAATGATGGTCAACCATTGTCAACCATGGTCTAACTTCACATTTCGACAAAGATTGTCTCAATATGAAAATCATTCATGGTCAAACATCGTCAATTACCTTGGTCACATTGTGTCAAAGATTGTCTCATGGTCCAACGTCACATTGTGACAACAATGGTCAAACTTGGTCCAATGTCGCATTTTGACAAGGATTGTATGAATATGAAAATCAACCATGGTCAACCATGGTCAACGATGGTCCAACAATGCATTGTGACAAAGATTATCTCAATATGAAAATCAATCATGGTCAAACATGTCTATTTTAGGGTTTATAATATTTATCTTAGGGTTTATATGGCTTGGGTTTACAATATTAATCCCTTGGGTTTATTAGTGCCTTGGGTTTATAATATAAATCCCTTGGGTTTATTAATCTAAGTTTTCATATTCCTAGGGTATAATGTAGGTATTTACAGGGTAAGTTCTTGAGACAGAACACCAAAGGACACCGCTCAAAAATAGATCACAGATCAATACACCAATATTATTGACGTGGTTAAAACCCTCAAAGATGGAAACAATCCATGGCCTGACCAATGCGGCCACTTCAAGCAATTTATTAATAAAAGAAATAAAATTTACACAGGCTTCTCTCATAAACGGTCACCCTACAAATGGCCCTCCATGCTATTTAAATAGACATCATGGACCAATCGGGTGTTAAGCCACAGATAAAGTGTTGGTAATACTGAGGAGAGAATGAACCGTCAAATCACTTCATGTCTAGAACATATCATGACCGTCAGATTGTAAGTTACAAATGTACATAGTAAAGAAACACACTTTACCTAACTCTACATTAGACCAAGTTATACTTAACTATTTCCTATGTGTCGGAATATCCTAACACCCTCCCTTAAGAACAACTTGGGATAGGATTGAAGGATGTACAAATATGACACAATAGGAGAAGGAAGGAGGCATTAGAGCCTATACCCCCTTAGCAACAACTTCCTAAAATCCAACCATAAATTGAAGTTTATTAAACTTCACCTTAGTGAGAGCCTTTGTAAAGATGTCTGCAACTTGATCATCTGTTGAACAATATTGCACTTCAAGAACATGGTCATGAAATGAGATTTCTGATGAAGTGCATGTGTAGTTCAATGTGTTTGTTGCACTGATGTTGGACTGGATATTTGCATTTTTGAATGGAAATTTAATTATCACACCAAATTGTAGTTGGATGTTGTTGCTGAAAGCCAAACTCAGACAGGATTGGACAAAGCCACAGGGCTTCCTTACTAGCTTCTTTGACACCGCGATACTCTGCTTCTTATGAAGAAAGAGAAATGGCACTTTGTTTCTTGCAAGCCCATGTAATAGGTCCAGAACCAAGAGTGAACACATAACCTGCAGTAGACTTCCGATCATCAGGGTCACCAGCCCAATCGGAATCAGTGAAACCAACCAATAGAGGAGATTCTTCTACACTGTAATGAATGTCAAACTGAACTATGCCTCGAACATAATGAAGTATTCTTTTAGCTACTTTCCAATGACTTTCATGTGGGTTTTGCATAAACCGAGCAATAAGGCCAACAACAAAGGAAAGGTCAGGATAAGTATGGGTCAGATACAAAAGTTTTCCTAAAAGATGATGGTATAAGGTAGGATCAACTTCAAGGGAAGTACAAGTGACTGATAGTTTGGCTCCAGACTAAAAGGGAGAAGGGGCTGGCTTACAGTATTCCATGTGAAAGTGGCATAGAAGATCACAAGCATACTTGGATTAGGAAACGGAAATACCTTCCTTGGTTTGCAAGACTTGAAGACCAAGAAACTAATGCAAGTGTCCTAAGTCTGTCATTTCAAACTTCTTTTTAAGGCTAGAATTCACATGGTTTATAAGGCTAGGATCACTACTAGTAAGTATAAGATCATCAACATAAAGAACAATAATGATAAGAGACTTACCCACTTTCTTGGTGTAGACAATGTTGTCAGAATGACACCTAGAAAAGCCAGTATCTAAAAGAAATCTATCCATTTTGGCATACCAAGCTTGAGGGGCTTGCTTGAGACCATAAAGGGATTTCTTAAGTAGACATACAAGGCTGGAGTCTGTTTGTATATAGCCAGGAGGTTATTCCATATAGATTTCGTCATGAAAGTCCCCATGCGAGAAGGCATATTTAACATCCATCTGATGGACTTCCCATTTGAAAGAGGCAGCAAGGGAAAGAACAAGGTGGATAGAGTTTCAGTTCATTTTAGCAACAGGGGAGAAGGTTTCAATATAGTCAATGCCTTCAACTTGTGAAAAACCCTTAGCAACAAGACGAGCTTTATGTCTATCAGCTTTTCCATCTGGTCCAAAATTGGTTATGTAAACCCATTTGCATCTAACAAGATTTCATCCCTTTGGAAGAGGAACAAGATCCCATGTATCATTTGCCAATAATGAACAATATTCTTCATTCATAGTTGCATCCCAATCTAGATGGCCTGAAGCTTCTGCAAAGGTGTCAGGATCATAATTCGTTGAAGCTTGAGCCAGTAAGGAAGAGGCTCTATCGAATTGAGAACGTGTACGTCACTGATTTGTAGGATCACCTGCTACATGCCAAGTAGAACGGACCAATTTTGGAAGCTGAGGAGTTGAAGGAGGATCTTGAGAAGGTGGGGGAGGATTGTCATCCTCGCTATCATCATCTGAAGAAGAAATATTTTTAGAAGTAGAAGGGATAGAGAGAGGTGGCACATCCGCCGAACTAGGCTTATAGGCCGATATATTTTTAGCAAACTTTACATCTCTTCTAATGATAAATTTTTTGGACTTAGGTGGAATAAGTCTATATCCTTTGAAATCTTCAGAATATCCAAAAAAAAAGGATTTTTCACTCTTAGGTTATAAAGCTTTATGTTTCTCATCTGGAATATGGGCCCATGCTTCACTTCCAAAAACACGAAAGTGACTTACATCTGGTTTAATTGAGCTCCATGCTTCTTATAGAGTGATATTCTTTAAAACCTTCGTAGGAGTGCGATTTACTATGTAATTTTCACAATTAATTGCTTCTACCCAAAACTTAAGACTAAGTCCTTTAGATTAAAGCATACAATTAGCCATTTCCTTTAAGGTGCAATTCTTCTTTTTAGCTACACCATTTTGTTGTGGAGTATATGGAACAGTATGTTTCATTTGAATTCCATGCTTAGTGCAAAATTTGATGAATTTGTTGTTAACATATTCTCTACCATTATCATAACTTAGCTTAAGAATTCGATGTCCAAATTGTTTCTCAACAAAGGCCTTAAATGCCAAGAATATGTTAAATACTTCACTCTTGAGTTTTAAGAAGTATACCCAAGTGTGTCTGGAGAAATCATCTATGAAAGTTAATAAATACTTGTAACCAGAGAATGAAACAACTGGAAGTGGACCAAAGAAATCACTATTCACAAGCTATAAAGGGGTTGAGGCATGCCAAGAGGCATGTTTTTCAAAACTATCCCAATGATGTTTTTTGAGTGCACATGTTAAAATAGGCAACCAGGGAAAAACTTCATGTGGGTCATCTTATTCATGGCTGATAATATTTTTATTAGATTCCTCTCGTCGAGAGGTGTAGGATTGATATAAATATCATCCGATTCCGATAAGTATTCATGGAGATATGAATTTATTTTGATTATGGAATTATTATCAAGCCGACCTACAACTCATGTAGGCTCAGAAGCCCAACAGTCGCATCTATTCACCCACCAACGTTGTGTATAAATATAAGAGGACTTTTCCTCATTTGGACTCACTCAACTCATCACATCTCTCTCTCTCTACTGCGCAGATATGAGTCTCTTCTCTACTGCGCTAAAATGGGTCTCTCTCTCTCACACATGTGAAGCCGGAAGCTGTTGAATTTGAAGCTGCAACTGCAGAAGTAAGATTGACTTGCGTGGCCTACAAGATCTCCTCTTTGGAACTGTGCTATAGGTTCATCTGAACCTCCTCTGAAAGCCACAACTTTTGGTGGTGGAATGAAGTCAATCCGATGAACGGTTTGCAAGATATCGACTGCCCTAGTTTGAAGCCGGAAACTGCTGAAACTGAAGCTGCAACTGCAGAAGTAAAGATTGACCTGCATGGCCTAGAATATCTCCTCATCTGAACTGCATTGTAGGTTCATCTGAACCTCCTCTGAAAGCCGCAACTTTTGGTGGTGGAATGAAGTCAATCCGATGAACGGTTTGCAAGATAACGACTGCCCTAGTTTGAAGCCGAAAACTGTTGAAACTGAAGCTGCAACTGTAGAAGTAAAGATTGACCTGTGTGGCCTAGAATATCTCTTCATATGAACTGCGATGTAGGTTCATCTGAACCTCCTCTAGAATCCGAAACTTTTGGTGGTGGAATGAAGTCAATCTGACAGTCGGTTTGTGAGATATCGTCTGCCCTAGTTTGATAATGAAGCCGCTAATGCTGATGCTGCTGATCTAGGGTTTGCTACTGCTGATATGAATCATATTTATTGTATTATTTCTCTCTGCTGAATTATTGAAGATAAAAGAAGATTTGATCAAAGGGTTTCCCCACACATTGTGGGGTTTGTCCCTAGCTAGCCGCCACATCTTGTGTCTCTTGTCTTGGCTTGTTTTCTATCGATCGTTTAATGTTCTATCTGCACTTTAATTTATGTACATGTGATTGCTAATCGATGGAATATAATAAGAAAAAGAAGTAAACTATTATAGGCATAGAACATACCATAACTTAACATGGTATCGGAGCTGAGGTGAAGACAAAGCCCGAGCAAGAACAAGAGCAATCATTGAAGAGAAGATTAGCAAGGCTATCCTAAAAGAACTATGGAGTCCTCAACACTCTTTCCTGCCGAAGACAAGCTTCGTGAGAAAGCTGACTATCACGGATGGAAGATGTCTATCGATCTAGTGCTGGACCATGTAAGAGGCAATATTGTTGAGCCTTCATCAAATGCATCTGCTGCTGCCTGGAATAGATGGAAAAATGGAGAAGTCAAAACAAAGAAGATCATCCGGGACTCTATCAACAAGCGCTTGGTGGCCTACATCTCTGATCTAGACACCTCCAAGGAAATCTACGATAGACTGGTGAGTTTATTTAAAGTTAATGATGCAAATCAAGTTTTGTTTCTTAGAAATAAGCTGAGGGAAATCAAGAAGGGTAAAGATGAAAGTATGCAAGCATACTTCTTAAGAATCACCGAGATCAAGAACGATCTCCTATCTATTGGGGAAACTATTACTGATAGAGAAATGGCACTCACGACTCTTGGAGGATTACCATCTGAATGGTACGTGTTCAGGACTACTCTTCTGAACTATAATGTAATTCCTGGTTTCGAGGAATTAATGGCTAGATGCATTCAAGAAGAAACAAGGGAAGAAGAGCAAGAAATGCCCATGCCTAAAGGTCCTCCTACTGCTTTTTCTTCTCATGCTAAGAGAAGAAATAATTCTGGGTCTAAATCAAAAGGAAAGGATGGATCTAAGGGTGGAAGAAAAGGACGATGTTACATCTGCGATGAAGCAGGTCACTATGAAAGGAAGTGCCCTGATAGAAAGTACTCACACTAGGATGATGATCAAAATCCCTCTGATGGCAATCAAAGGAATGACAAATTCAATAGCAAAGGTAAGAAGAGAGCTGGGAATCAAGGAAGAGGACAACCATTCAAGAAGGCTAGAAAGTCTAGGATGTATTAAATGCACCTGACCTCAAAAAGAACCTAGTGTCCATCTCGGCAACGGAAGACAAAGGCTACAAGGTAACCTTTAGCGATGGCAAGGTACGTATATGGAAAAATAATGTTAAATATGCCTTTACTCTTGGGTTTAGTGTTGATGCATTATATCAGGTCGATGGAAGTCCGCTAGGTGTCATGTCTTGTGACACAACGCTTCAGTCCGAACTTTGGCATCGGAGGTTTGCCCACCTTCATTACAAAGCTCTACCCGATGTAAGACAGATGGTAATAGGGATGCCTGAATTCCAAGTAGAGAAAGAAGGTGTATGTCCGGGATGTGCCGAAGGAAAGCTCAAAAGGGGACCATTCCCCTCAAGCCAAAGCAATACCTCCGATATATTACAATTGGTTCACTCAGGCATACCTGAGGTTGGCATTAAGAGGGAGACTACTACACCACATACTCCTGAGCAGAATGGTGTGGTGGGAAGGAAGAACTGCACGATGATGGAAGCTGTCCGGGCCTTGCTACTTGATCAAAGACTTCCGAAGTTTCTATGGGCTGAAGCTGCAAACACTACCATATATGTACAAAATCGATGCCCTCATCAAGCATTGGGTTCCAAGACTCCTGAAGAAAAATTCACCGGTAAGAAACCTGATGTTTCTCATTTTAAAATTTTTGGAAGCCCTGTATATTTTCATGTGCCGAAAGAGAAAAGAAATAAATTGGGTGCACCTGGAAAGAAGGGAATTTTCGTGGGCTATGGTGAAAATACTAAAGGCTATAGAATCTATGTAGCCGGTCAAAGGGAAGTCATAATTAGTCATGATGTCACCTTTGACGAAGATACGGCTCTCAGCAAGGTGATCAATCTTCTGACTTTGAGGAGCTCTCAAGAAGCCGACACTAGGGAACCGAAAGAAAAGGATGATGAATCAATGCCTGATGTAGAAGAACCCATGGATTTGATTGATTCTCATCCACATGAGCCTTCCTCTTCTAGGAAGAGGCCTTCATGGCTTAGGGGGATACTTGATGATGCTGAAGGACATGCTGCACCCTGAGGAACCTTCCGTCAAAGTAAGAAACTTAACAGGTATCAGGGATACTTGACCATCATGAGCACAATCATACAAAATGAGCCTTCATCATTCTCAGATGTCGTCAAGCATTAAGTATGGAAGGATGCTATGACCGAAGAATATGAGTCTATCATGAAGAATGATGTCTGGGAAGTAGTTCCCAGACCCCAAGACAAGACAGTTGTTACTTCCAAATGGATTTACAAGATATAGCATGCAGCATATGGAAGTATGGAAAAGTATAAGGCTCGTTTTGTTGCTCATGGTTTCTCCCAGAAGGAAGGTATAGACTATGATGTGATATTTGCACCTGTTGCCAGATATATGACCATCCGCTCGATCATATCCCTTGCCACTTCACAAGGATGGAACCTACATCAGATGGATGTCAAGACTGCGTTCTTGCACAGTTTGATCAAAGAAGAGGTCTATGTGGAGCAACTTGAAGGATTTGAGATTTATGATTGAAAATCTCATGTATGCAGGTTGAAGAAGGCTCTCTATGGGCTGAAGCAAGAACCTCGAGCATGGTATGAGACGATCGATAGCTACTTGATGAAGCTGGGATTCACTAGGAGTGAAGCCGATCCTAACCTTTACTTTAAGGTTGAAGATGACAAGCCTCTCATACTGGTGTTGTATGTGGATGACCTCTTTCTAACAGGTGCAGACCCTCTCATTCACAAATGTAAGAGGGAGCTGGCTTCTGAATTTGAAATGAAGGACCAAGGACTTGAAGTATGGAAGAAGCCAAGGGAAATTTTCCTATCTCAAGGGAAATATGTGGTAAAGATATTGGAAAGATTTGGTATGATGGACTGCAAGCCTGTGACTACCTCGAGGATCTTAACTTTTAGAAGTTATATGGTAGTGATGTCGGACCAGATTTGGGAAATTCCTCCGAGTTTCATAAACTCATTCGCATTGATGTTCCTGGTGAACCTCCGTCCGAACAATATGTTTTGCAGTTAGCACTGTGAGCTCATATTTGGTTGAGCCTCACTGCATTGATGCCAGAAATCTTCTGAGATGTCTTCAGGACACAATCTCTCATGGATTAAGATACACTGCCAGGAGATGTGAGACTACTTGGATATACTAATGTTGATTGTGCAGGCAGTGTGGTGGACCGTAAGAGCATTTCCGGGTGCTGTTTCACCTTGGGATCTGCTTCGATATCCTGCATGAGCAGGAAGCAGAGGTCGGTGGCTTTGAGCACCGCCGAAGCAGGATATATTGTTGCTAGCATGACCTCATGTGAGGCAGTATGGTTGCGAAAGCTCTTCAGTGAGCTGTTTGGATTTACATTGGATACCACTGTGATTCTCTATAACAACCAGAGGTGGGACTCGATTATTGAGGAATCCCATATTCGTTGATTGCTCCAGCATATAGACATCATCTGGGATATGGTAAGTTGATGAGCAAGGAGGCTCCATCGCATTAAGATGATGTACAGGTTGATACACCTTGTCAAAGCCCTGAGGAAAGATCTAATATGTGATTTTCCCAAACGACTTGGAGTCGGTAAGAAACCCTTGTACAAGGGTCCTGCATGTTGCATACATTGAGCTCTGGGAGCTCTAAGGGCTTGCGGTTATTACTGGAGCAACATACGACCACAGGGTGACTCGCTCTCCCCTGGTGGTGCACACTGGAACAAGATGATTCGCTCTCTTGTGGGACAAGATGATTCACTCTCTTGTGGAATAGGATGATTCGCTCTCATGTGTAGCAGGATGATTAGTTCTCTTGTGAGGCTTGGATTGATGTGTTCTCCATGGCAATTGTAGCAGGATTGATGTGTTCTCCTGTGAGGCCTAGATTGATGTGTTTTCCATGGCGGCCTGGATTGATGTGTTCTCCATGGCGATTGTAGCAGGATTGATGTGTTCTCCTGTGAGGACAGGATTGATTAGTTCTCGTGTCGAGGCATCCTACCCATGCAGTCTAGGACTCATGGGAAGTACCTCTCATCTGATCAATGAGCAGGGAAATGAAGTTAGGGACCATAGTAGTACCGATGGACGCATCGTTGTAACTACCGTACTCCCTACGCTAGGATGACCTCCATTGATCTGGGATCAATGATACTGGTCTGGGACCATTGGTAGGAGTTGTACCATACTATGACGCTGACTTCGGGTCGGTTGAGACTGGTCTGGGACCAGTGGTACATACTCTGAGACTGACTTTGAGTCAGTGGAGGATGATATTGGTCTGGGACCATTGGAGTTGTACTCACTATGACGCTGACTTTGGGTTGGTTGAGACTAGTCTGGGACCAGTGGTACATACTCTGAGACTGACTTTTGAGTTAGTACGATACATCCTCGATCATTTCTTCTTCTTCATAATTCGGACAAAAGCAGAGCAGAACAGAACAATGCAAGAGTAGAGCATAACAAAGCAAATCAGTACAGATCAGTGCAGGGCAGAACAAGACAAAGAAGGATAGGCAGAATTGAGCAGAGCAGGGCAAGGGTCAGACTATATAGGGCAGTGCATTTGATGGATGAATAGTAACGACCGATAGACAGATTGCAGATGAAGTTCTCCATGGTTGAGAGGGAGTGTTAAAATTGGAAACCAGGGCAAAACTTCATGTGGGTCATCTTATTCATGGCTTATAATATTTTTATTAGATTCCTCTCGTCGAGAGGTGTAGGATTGATATAAAGATCATCCGATTCCGATAAGTATTCATGGAGATATGAATTTATTTTGATTATGGAATTATTATCAAGCCGACCTACAACTCATGTAGGCTCAGAAGCCCAACAGTCGCATCTATTCACCTACCAACGTTGTGTATAAATATAAGAGGACTTTTCCTCATTTGGACTCACTCAACTCATCACATCTCTCTCTCTCTACTGCGCAGATGTGAGTCTCTTCTCTACTGCGCTGAAATGGGTCTCTCTCTCTCTCACATGTGAAGCCGGAAGCTGTTGAATTTGAAGCTACAACTGCAGAAGTAAAGATTGACTTGCGTGGCCTACAAGATCTCCTCTTTGGAACTGCGATATAGGTTCATTTGAACCTCCTCTGAAAGCCGCAACTTTTGGTGGTGGAATGAAGTCAATCCGATGAACGGTTTGCAAGATATCGACTGCCCTAGTTTGAAGCCGGAAACTGCTGAAACTGAAGCTGCAACTGCAGAAGTAAAGATTGATCTGCGTGGCCTAGAATATCTCCTCATCTGAACTGTGTTGTAGGTTCATCTGAACCTCCTCTGAAAGCTGCAACTTTTGGTGGTGGAATGAAGTCAATCCGATGAACGGTTTGCAAGATATCGACTGCCCTAGTTTGAAGCCGGAAACTGCTGAAACTGAAGCTGCAACTGTAGAAGTAAAGATTGACCTGCGTGGCCTAGAATATCTCCTCATCTGAACTGTGTTGTAGGTTCATCTGAACCTCCTCTGGAAGCCGAAACTTTTGGTGGTGGAATGAAGTCAATCCGACGGTAGGTTTGTGAGATATCGTCTGCCCTAGTTTGATAATGAAGCTGCTAATGCTGATGCTGCTGATCTAGGGTTTGCTACTGCCGATATGAATCAGATTTATTGTACTATTTCTCTCTGCTTAATTATTGAAGATAAAAGAAGATTTGATCAAAGGGTTTCCTCACACATTGTGGGGTTTGTCCCTGGCTAGCCACCACATCTTGTGTCTCTTGTCTTGGCTTGTTTTCTGTCGATCGTTTAATGTTCTATCTGCACTTTACTTTATGTACATGTGATTGCTAATCGATGGAATATAATAAGAAAAAGAAGTAAATTGTTATAAGCATAGAACATACCATAACTTAACAACACATCTGGAACAAACACCATCTCTACAAGATACCATAGGGAGACCTGTCACCATATTTTCTTTACATAGATTTTGAAGGGAGTGATAGTTTACATGACCAAATCACTCATGCTAAAGTTTTCTCACTTCATCATTATGAGCAACAAATACCGAGGGAAGAGTTGATGACCCAAAGTTGTTAAACTTATACAACCTTGTAGAATCCTCAGCAATGCCAGTAGCTAAAATCTGTTTATGATCTCTTAGGTCCTTAATCACAACATCGTGAGGTGAAAATTCAATGATTTTACCTTCACCTGAATGAGTTATCTGATATACAGATAGAAGGTTGCAGGATAAGGTTGGAACACATAATACATCATTAAATTGACCATTGTCTAGATGAACAATTCCAGCCCCTACAACACTAAGAGATCTATAATCACCAACGTATATATTTTTGGTGTTACAATCATTTAAAGAAGAAAACATGGCTTTGTTTTTGGCCATGTGATAAGAAGCTCCATAATCAATGAGCTACTCATGAGAATGAGAAGAAGAATATACATTTAGTGCATAACCAGACCAAGATGCTTGACAACCACATGCAGAAAGTGTTATTACTGAAGATGAAGTTGAAGTTGAAGAGTGCTCCAAATGGATGTTATGCTTCTTCATTGTTGCTTCCAAGGCTCCCATCTTATTAAGGCGATTAGATTCTAAGTGGCCATCTCGATTACAAAAGTTGCAATGTCTATCAATCTTCTGCCCTTTGTTTTTATTTGCCTTATCATTTTGTTGAAATGATTTTTCATTTTGAGACTCAAATTTCTTAGGACTCTTGTTTGGTTTATGACCATTCTTTTTAGGATATTTCTTCTTAGGATTATTTGAATTTGGTTGTTGTTGGGTGGCTAAGGCTTTCTTATAAGAGTTTCCAAGATTAAGAAGATCAAGATGTAAGAGTTTTTTTTTGTTCTCTTATTAAAGAATCATAAAAGGCATCAAAGGAAGGGGACTTGTAGTCTTGTCCTTGAGAAATAAAGGCTTCTCTTATAGAATGGAAGGTGGAAACAAACACAGAGTAGGCTGGTACCAACTTAGTAAGAATAGAATAGACAAGGATACCATCTTCTTTCTTAACCTTAACACCTTCCAAGAGAAGCCTAAGGGTCTTGAGCTTGGACAAAAAATCTTCATTGGAAGAAAAATTATTGGGGTCTAATGTAACCAACTCATTTTCGAGTTGATGGGCTCTAATTTCATTTTCAATTCCAAAAACTTTAGTGAGTTGTTTCATTGCTTCATTAGGGGTATCAAGTTTTGCGATATGGAATCTAAGGTCTGGAGAAATAGACATCCCTATCAACCCATGTGCTTGATCTTTCCTATTTTCCCATTTGGCTACCTTATCTTCATCTTTAGGTTTAGTTTCTTGGCCTGAGGCTAGTCTGTAAAGTCCTTTACTTCTAAGTAAATCCATAATGTAGGACCACCATTGGAAGTAGTTGGTGTTGTCAAGAATAATTTGGCATGCAATTTCCATTTTAACATAAACTGAAGCTGTAGATACTGAAACTAAGTATTCCAATGGAAAGATCTTGAAAAATTAGGCCAAATAAAAAAAAGGGCTCTGAAAACGACATCTGGATGAAAAAGTTATTCCTTTTTGAAGAAAAGTTGTTGAAGATGCCGACGAAGTGCGTGAATGTGCGGAAGCGAATGATAATGTTATATTTAAAAAAATCCTATCCCTTTTCAAAATTAATCTAATTAGCTCACTTTGGAAAAAATATTTTATGTGACTTACTTTTATAACTAAGTGAAAGTCACTTTTACAATGGTACTTTATAAGCTACCCACCAAATTGTAACTTAAATAAAAGATAAAGAGACTTTAGAATTATAAGTGACCCACTTTTTATAATGGGTGAGAACACTTTTACATAAAGTAACTTTAAAACATAAGTTACATGTGCTTTTTGAAAAAGTAACTCAACAAAAAGAAAGGCTTGAACCCAAGACCTCTATTCTCATAAAGTAACTTTGGACCAAGTGAGCTAGTTTAAAAGGTTAGTAATTTTTGGAAAAGAGGAATGGGTTTTTTGTTTTTTTAGTCACCGAAGCTTTGGGGTGTGTGCTTACTTGAAAAAACTCTTTTTTCCTACAAAACAAACAACCACACAAGCTAACACGGACATGCAAAAAAAACCAAACCTTATGGCTTCATGTTAGCTTTCCCCAGAAACTAAATATTTTCCTCAAAGTTTCTGATTTTCCAAGATCACACTAAGGCGCAACAGAAAAGAGCATACACATGAGAAAAATCCTTCCTTTCTCTTTCTGATTTGCCCAGATTGCACAAAGTTGCGGGGAAAAGAGCATACACAAAAATGAAAGGTATAGATCTAATAATAAAAAACAGAGAGCTAAATAAATTGAAATAAACAGAGAGATGAATAGCTAAAACTGCAAATAAAGATTGTATACCTCCAGATCTTAAAAATGACATAGCTAGGGCTACCAGAAGCCTTTTCGCGTGAAACGAAAGGGGTTCCTCACTGTAACAAATGCTCCTAACACAATATAGCATTCCTCTGGGCCTGAAAGCGGTCAGAAACAATAGTTCTAGGAAACGACAGTCGGATGCAGTTGTACCGGCTTCCGATTTGGATCACCAACGGATGCGACCCTCAAATAGCTCTGATACCATGTAGGAATTTATAAGGTAAGTTCCTCAGATAAAACACCAAAGGACACTACTCACAAACAAATCATAGATCAATACACCAATATTCTTGATGTGGTTAAAACCCTCAAAGAGGGAAACAGTCCACGGCCTGAGCCAACGCGATCACTTTAGGAAATTTATTAATAAAAGAAATAAAGTTTACATAAGCTTCTCTCATGAATGGTCACCCTACAAATGACCCTCCATGCTCTTTAAATGGAGATCATGGAACAATCGGGTGTTAAGCCACGGATCAAGTGTCGGTAATACTGAGGAGAGAATGAACCGTCGGATCGCTTCATGTCTAGAACATATCATGACCGTCGGATTGTAAGTTACACATGTACATAGTAAATAAACACACTTTACCTAACTCTACACAAGACTAAGTTATACTTAACTATTTTCTATGTGTTGGAATATCCTAACATATAATAATATTGCTAGGGTTTAATATAAATCCATTATGTTTATAATATAAATTCATTGGGTTTATTAATCCCTTAGGTTTATAATAATGCCAATATGGGTTTGTGACAAAGATTTTCTCAATATGGAAAGCAATCATGGTCAACCATGACCAACCAAGGTCAATCATGGTTAGCCATGGTCAATCATGGTCCACATTTCTCAAGCATGTTTGACCATAGTCAATTATGGTCTACCATAGTCCTACACCACATCATGATAAATATTCTCTCAATATGAATATCAACCATGGTCAAACATGGTCAACCAAGGTCCAACGTCGTATTGTGAGAGAGACTTTCTCAATATGGAAATCAATCATGGTCAACCATGGTTAATAAGCATGGTCACATTGTGACAAAGATTATCTCACGGTCTGATGTGACATTTTGACAACCATGGTCAACTATGGTCAAGCATGGTCTAGCGTCGCATTGTGACAAAAATTGTATCAATATGAAAATCAATCATGGTCATCCATGTTTATTTTAGGGTTTATAATATTTATCTTAGGGTCTATATATCTTGGGTTTATAATATTTATCCCTTGGGTTTAATATTATTCCCTTGAGTTTATAATCCCTTGGGTTTTTTATCTTAATCCCTTGGGTTTATATTACTTATCTTAGGGTTTATAATATAAATCCCTTGGGTTTAATATTATTCTCTTGGGTTTATAATACGTTGGGGTTTTAGAATTAATCCCTTAGGTTTATAAGATCAATCCCTTGGGTTTATCAATCTAGTGTTCATATCCATTCGGTTTATCGATCCCTTGGTCCATCGTCACATTCTAACAACCATGGCCACCCATAGTCAACCATAGTCCAATCTATTTATTTTTAATAAATAAAGAAAACTAATAATTATAATAATACTACTATAATAATATTATTATTATTATTATTATTATTATTTATTAATTAATTTTGAACTAATTATTAATAATTAGCAAATTAATTAATAATAAGAAAAAAATTAATTAATTAATAATTAAATAAATTGTTTAAATAATTAACAATATTATATTAATAAACATAATTAACAATATTAATAACAATACTGAATATATTAATTTAGCAAATTAGATTTATAATATAATTTTAATATTAAATCTAATATTGATATTGATATTAATATATCACTAATATTAATATTAATATTAATATTAATATATTAGTTTAGCATATTAAATTGATAATATAACATATATTAAGTTAATATTTATAACATGTATTAATTACATTTATTAATTTGGTTATGTTAGCTATATTATTTATACATAAAATCATTTATTTAAATTAATATAGCTTGACATTATAAATATAGCATATTTATATTATTTACACATAAAATCATTTATTTAAATTAATATAAATTAAACTCCTTCCTTATAAATACTTATTTAAAAATTATGAATAACATTGATATGATACATCCAAAGAATCCAAACTGTGTTATGAAAACCAACTTGCAATTTAAACAATCCACTTTACCCGGGTCAAAAATATCTTTTTCATAGCACTTGAAACATCTACAAACCTAAATATCTTAAGACTAAATAGAAAATTAATAAATATTATTATATCAAACTTATAGTAGAATTATTTCAAAAAAATTATGCATACCAATCATTTATTGGTTGGCGACCCTTGCTCAAATATGCTAAATATGCTAGCTTTCCATTTGTCTCTTGCTTTGATAACTTGATCAATAAATTTTGTTCCAACACAAACCTTTTTAGAAACATTTATTATCAACACATATTTGACATATAGTTGATTAAACATTGTAATGGATAAGAAAAGAATTTTAATATTAAAAATATTGAACCATTATTAAGGTGGGTTTGAGTTTGTTTTTTTTAATATAAACAAAATTTCTATGGATAGTTGGTAGTATTATATATGATGTTATTACGGGAGTTTTTTCAAAACTTTAGCATATCCAACCATTAAGGTTTACATTGTATCTTACTATTAAATTTTACATCATGGTGAGATCATAAAAATCAAAACCAATTATCAAAACTTATTATATTACCAAGTGAATTGTAAAAATCAAAACCAATTTATAAAGAGTTTTTTCAGAAGAAGTTATATTGAAGATTTGGGTCAATGCGTTTCGAACCAACAAGTGTGGTTCATCTTCAAGACACTTAAATAGTAAATTTACCTTTTCTGAGTTAGAATCTGCATTAAAATTCAGAGACAGTTTGTCTTTCCGGAGTTAGAATGTGGCATTAAATAGTAAGTTTACCTTTTTTGAGTTAGAATCTTCATTACAATTCAGAGACTTTCCTTTCCTGAGTTAGGATGTGGCATGAATATTAATTTTACCTTTTCTGAATTAGAATCTGCATTACATTTCAGAGACATGCTTTTCTAATTATCAAAACTTATCATATTACCAATTAGGTTCAAGCTACTATTATATCGCTAACAACATAAGAAAATCACATCAATGTATGTTTTCTAGTGTTGTGATCATTTCTTTTGTTGTTGAGAAAACCTAATCCTTCTCTTCCCATGACTTCTTGTATTTGGGACCGTCGTCATAACAATGTTAGATATTCCCATATAACCCCTAAAATAGTATCTTCCCAAACTTCGTTGGTCTTTTTATGGGGTCACTACTTGACTCCTATAAAATTGCTTTATGGGAAAATAGTATAGGTTTCTAATCCAATATATTTAAAAAAATGAGTATATCTTCCTTTTCTGTATCATCTTTATTTTGGATTTCTACCAATTTTTTATATAAGCTTAAATTCGATTAAAAAAAATAACAAACTCGCTCTTCTCTTTCTCTCATCATTATAGATAGATATATCACTCACTCTTCTCTTTCTCTTATCATTATAAATAGATTTATCACAATGAAGATAACCAACTTTGTCATAAAAAAAAAATTATATTTGTTTTTTAGAAATCTAATTTAACTTATTTTAAATTAATAATGTCTTTATATAAGAGTAAGAGTGGGAAAAAATGTTGGACAAATAATATTTATTGTAAGGAAATATGATTTATGATTAATATTATTTACCAATATCGCTTCCATCTCAAAAAAAAATAATTCAATACTTTAAACATTAACTTTATAATCCCATTTTCAAAATTCTTTAAATAATCCTTTTCCTTCTTGTATACATGAGAAGAGAAATTTGGTGATGGACCACTTCTTTTCTACATTTTTGGAGATGGGACCAGGGAAAAATGGCATTATGTGGTTTCTGCAATCCGGGAGGTCTCTCTATTTTAACTGCAAAGGTCTAAGTCTACAATCGCAGACACTCATTTTGAGGTCTTTGCAGCATGGTTTAGCTATCACTTTTCACTCTCAGGTATATTCTGCAGCACGAAGGATATTTTGTTGGGGTTTTTAAGTTTTTACAAATAAGGAAATTCAAGGCATGAACAAGCTTGTTGATTTTTCCCTAGGTTTGGAGGATCTTGTCTCCCTGGATGCCAACATGCCAACTCACCCATCCTATCCTAAAGGAAACTAGATGGCCAGATTATTAGATTTAGATGGCAGTTTACCTCGACGAGTTTTTCTGAAACCCTGAATGTGGTTTCCAAGGCACCTCAACTCTCCTCACTGGCTGCCACTGGGGTTTTTGCTCCATTGTTGGTAGAGCAGGTCCTACCAGAATACGTTGGTCACAGAAAAACCCTTTCTTATTAAAGGTTAGCTCTCATGAGATGACCCCTCTCTGGTTATTTTCGATGAAGGTTCTCCGAGGTATAAGCCTCCCCTAATGTATTGTTTGACAAGGTCAATTTCTCACAAGTAGAGGAGTTTTCGTGTCGGTGAAATTGACAAGTTTAAACTAGTCATAAGTTTCCTATGGTCCTGAAGTGTACAAGCCCAAATAAACTCCACAATGAAAGAACATCGTATTAATGATAAAATTACTTATTTATACATGTGCAATCTAGGTATGAGATAGTTGTGTCTAGATAACATATTAACTGTAAAAATGGAATGTAAAACTAACTACATATTATACAATAACAATCCTGAAGGATTAGTTAAAATTTCCCCCTTAATCCGAATGTGACATCTTACATGCCGAGTAACATTCTGAACTTTTCAACTTTTCATGTCCCAGTGGCTTTGTAAATATGTTTGTGATCTGCTCTAAAGTAGGACAATGTGTCAGATGAATAACTTTGGCCTCTACATAATGTCAAATCAAGTGATATTTGGTCTTAATATGCTTGCTTCGATCATGAAACTTGGGATTCTTGGCCAACTAAATTACAGAAGAGTTGTTGATGAGTACTGGATTTGAAGCCTTTTGTTTCTCCTGCAAGTCTTCAAGTATTTTGTGAAGCCAAATATTTCTTTTGTAGCTTGAGCTGTTGCAATATATTCGGCTTTGGTGATAGAATCAACAAGAACAAATTGCTTGTGTGCTCTCCAACTAATGGTTGTTGATCTAAGACTCATCAAATAACTAGAAGTAGAGACTCCATTCTCCTTATCTCCATCAAAATTAGAATCTGAATAGCCGGTGAGATGGAAATCTACAACTTTGGAATATTTGATGCCATATGTTCGAGTGCCTTTCAAATACTTTAGCACTTGCTTTTCTGCATTCCAATGACCTTCACATGGCTTATGCATGAACTTGGAAAGTATCCCTACAACAAAAGCTATGCTAGGTCAAGTAGTAGTTAGAAAATTCAAACTTCCAACAAGTTGCTTGTACTTTGTTAGATCTTCAAACATACTTCCTTCAGTGGAAGTAAGCTTCAAATTCTTCTCCATAGGAGTAGCGATAGGATTACAATCCTGCATCCCAAATCTGTCCAATAGTTGTCCAATATACTTTTTCTGAGAAATGAAAATATATTTGGGTTTCTGATCAATTTCAATCCCTAAATAATAATGTAATAAACCCAAACCTATCATGTCAAAAATTTCAATAATTCTCTTTTAACGGATGCTATATAGTCATCATTGTTTCCTGTGATCATGAAATCATCTACATACACAACCAAATATACAACCGACTTTCCAATTTTCTTAACAAAAAACGTTGCATCATCGAGATCAAATAACTTATAATTCAACTTGATAAGGTGTTCAGTTATTTTTTCATACCATGCACGAGATGCTTGTTTCAGTCCATACAAAGCCTTCACTAACTTACATACCTTTTTCTCTTTGCCTTTGACAACAAAACCTTCTAGTTGAAACATATAAACATCCTCCTTCGAATTACCATTCCAAAAAGTTGTTTTAACATCCATATGGTGTATCTTCTGGCTATTCTGATTTGCAAGAGAAAATAAAGTTCTAATTGTGCCCCATTTTGTTGTAGAAGAAAATGTCTCTGTGTAGTCAACACCTTCCTTCTGAGCGTAGCCTTTTTCTACAAGTATCTCCTTGTATTTATCAAGTGAACCATCTAATTTGTATTTGATATTATACACCCATTTAACCAATGGGTTTGACATCTGCAGGAGGATCCACTAACCTCCAAGTTCCATTCTTAATAGGTGCATCATATTCATTTTGCATTGCATGCTTCCATTCATCACAATTAGCAGCTTCTTTAAAATAATTAGTTTCACTAATTGTACAATGATTGAATTCACAGTCATGAGAAACATTACGTGAATCACCTTTAGAAGACATTCATGTTTCAAAATCATCATACTTACTTGGAACTTTTTGAGCACATGTATATATTCGGAAATTTTGTTGAAGTGGTTGTTCATCTTGAAGTACAAGTTCTTATGGAACACTTTTTGACCTTGTAGAAACAACACTATACTCAAAGTTTTCTTCAGCAGAAACATCTCCATGAGTCAAAGATAGAAAAACCATAGACTGATCCAGAATGGGAACCCCCCCCCTTCAGTGTGTGGAACATCATTATTAGGTTCAAAATAGAACTTCTTAGATGAAAATTTCTCCAAATGAGCCAATTTCCTATCAGCAGTGGAATTATTATTATCTAATTCAAGGAAATAACATCTCTGGAAAGAATGAATTTTTTATTTTCTTCATCATACAACCTATATGCTTTGGAAGTAGCAGAATACCCCAAGAAAATACATTTGCGACTCCTAGAACCCAACTTGTTGCGTTGATGTTTAGGAATTAATGCATAGCATAGAGAACCAAAGACTGTAAAATGTTGAACAAAAGGAAGACTATTATACAAATTTCATAAGGAGATTTATTATTGATGACAGAAGAAGGACAAAGATTGCGAATATAAGCTGCACAAAGCACTGCTTCTCCCCAAAACATCAGCTTAACATTCTTAAATAACATCATAGATCTAACCATATTAAGCAAAGTTCTATTCATACATTCTGCAATGCCATTATGTTGTGGATTATAAAGTATGGTAGTTTGATGTTTGATTCCATTTTCCTCCAAATATTGTTCAAAAACACGAGAAGCATACTCACCACCATTATCAGTTCTGAGAATGCCTATATTCTGTTGAGTTTCATTTTTAATCATCAAATGGAAAGTTTTAAAAACTTCAAACACTTGTGACTTATTCTTCAATAAATACACCCAACACATTCTCGAGTAATCATCAATAAATGTCAACACATATTTATATCCATTGGAATTTGCAATAGGCATAGATCCACATAAATCTGAATGTATAAGACTGTTATGAAACCATCTCAAGAAAAGATAGAAAAGATAAATCCACGCCTTAGAATTCAGCCTCTTCGAGGGGGCAACCTCCTTTACATTACATAAATGAACAATTCTTGGATGATTCAAATGACAAAACCTCCTTTCTATATATAGGTGTCTAAGAGTCACAATATAACCTAGTCGACCTAACAATAATAACATAAAGCCACAAAAATAATAATAGAGGGATTCTATGGGGCACAGTAATAACAATATGGGGATAATAGGGGCACAACAATATTAATAAGGGGTGCAACTACAATATTAATGGGGTAATCACTAGTATTATAGGGACCCAACATGCCCCTCTCCTTCAAAAAAAGTGTTGTCCTCAACGCTTGAGTAGTTCTGGATGCTTCTGTATAAAATTTTCATCCTCCCATGCGGAATTTTCAGCAGATAAGTTCTTCCACTTGATAAGATACTCCGAAATTGATCGATTTCGTAGCTGTCGAGTTCTTGTTTCTGTGACTGCTTCCAGTTCCAATATAATCTTTCCTTCCTCATCAAGTTCTGGTAATATTGTTTGAACTGGGATCTTGTCACCTATAACCTTCTTTAAACATGAAACATGGAAAACTGGGTGCAATCGAGAAGCTGTAGGAAGCTCGAATTTGTATGCCATAGTACCAGTCTTTTGCAACACCTTGTACGGACCATAATACTTTGGTGATAATTTATTATCCTTCTTAACTTGCTTGAGGGACATTTTCTTATATGGTTGTAGCCGTAGGAATACCCAATCACCTACATCAAAACTTCTTTCACTGCGATGTTGATCTGCCTATTGTTTCATTCTATTCTGTGCCAACACGAGGTTATCCTTTAAGAGTTGGAGGACTTGTTGTTGATGTTCGATGTGATGTTCCACTACTTGAACCTTAGAATTTTCTCTTATATATGATGTGATGGATGGTGGCTGGTATCCATAAAGTGCCATAAATGGGGTCATTTTTGTTGCTGTATGGAATGAAGTGTTATACCACCATTCAGCCAGAGGCAACCATTTGACCCATTGTGTTTGTTTATCAGATACAAAGCAACGAAGATATCCTTCCAAAATTTTGTTTACTATCTCAGTTTTCCCATCAGATTGAGGATGATAAGATGAGCTATGAGCTAACTGAGTACCAAGACAAGAAAATAATTTTGTCCAAAAATTTCCAGTGAAAATGGGATCTCTGTCACTTACAATAATCTTAGGGTTTCCATGTAACTTTTGAATTGTTTCCATAAATGCAGTAGATACTGTACTGGCTTTAAATGGATGTGATAATGCACAAAAGTGTGCATACTTGGTAAGTCTGTCCACTACCACCATGATGACACTCTTTCCCTCAGACTTGGGTAAACCTATGATAAAATCCATTGAAACCTCCTCCCAATGTTGGCTTGGAATGGATAAAAGTTGTAATAGACCCAGGGTCTTAATTGTTTCAACTTTATTTTGTTGGCAAACCAAACATTCTGCCACAAAGTTTTGAATATCCAATTTAAGGCCATCCCAAAAAAATTCCTTCTTAACCCTGTGGTAAGTTTTTAAAAATCCTGAGTGCCCTCCTAAGGGAGAAGTGTGCAATTCCATAAGAATTTTTTGTTTTAGTTGGGAATTCTTACAGAGGTATAGGTGATCTTTGTACCATAAAGAATCATTTTGCCAGCTAAATGTATCAGACGTACTGGAATCTTGTTGTAACTTTTGAATAAGTGCCCACACTTCTTCGTCATTCTTCCATTCCTCCCTTGCTTCGTTTATCCAATCTGGTTGGATAATAGAAATGGCGCACAACAATGCTTCCACGTCCTCATCCTTTCTTGAGAGTGCATCTGCCACCACATTTTTCTTCCCTATTTTGTAGATGATTTCAAAGTCATAACCCAACATCTTTATGACCCACTTTTGTTGCTCTTCAGAGGATAATATTTGTTCTAAAAAGTATTTAAGGCTATCATGATCTGTTTTTACCTTGAAGTGTCTTCCCATTAGGTAGGGTTGCCATTTCTTAAGTGCATGGAGTATTGCCAACATTTCCTTCTCATAAATAGCTTTGTGTAAAAACTTTCCCTTGATTGGACGACTTTCAAAAGCAATGGGTTTTTCATCTTGCATTAAAACAACACCAATTCCATTTCCTGAAGCATCACATTCCACAATAAAGGTTTTTGTGAAGTCCGGTGTAGCTAAGACCGATGCTTGGCACATTGCCTCTTTAAGATGTTCGAAGGCCTTTGTTGCTTCTGGAGTCCATGAAAATGCATCTTTCTTTAATAATGTTGTTAGAGGTGCTGCTATTCTCCCATAATTCTTAAAAAACTTGCGATAATACCCTGTCAACCTAAGAAATCCTTGCAGATGCTTTATGGATGTGGGAATTTTCCATTCCTTAATGGCTTTAATTTTGCTAGGGTCTACCTTAACTCCTTCATGAGATACAATATGGCCCAGATATTCCACCTCTTGTACTCCAAAGAAACATTTGGATCTTTTTGCATATAATTGTTTCTCCTCCAATAGTTGTAGCACCCTGTCAACATGTTCAACATGATCCTTCCAAGACTTTTTGTAGATTAGTATATCATCAAAAAATACTAACACAAATTTTCTAAGGAATGGTTTGAAAATGGAATTCATCAAACCTTGAAATGTTGAAGGTGCATTGGTAAGGCCAAAAGGCATGACCAAAAATTCATAATGACCCTCATGAGTTCTAAATGTTGTTTTCGGAATGTCTTCAGTCTTCATTCTGATTTGATGATATCCTGAACGAAGATCCAACTTGGTGAAGTAAATTGATCCATGCAATTCATCCAGTAATTCATCAATGACAGGAATGGGAAACTTATCTTTAATAGTGAGCTTGTTGAGCTCCCTATAATCTGGACACATGCACCATGATCCATCCTTCTTGTGCACTAATACTATTGGAGCAAAGAAAGAACTTTGACTCAGTTGAATTATACCAGCCTCTAGCATTTCTGCAACCATACGTTCAATTTCACTCTTTTGGGCATAGGGATATTTGTACGGCCTGATGTTTGGAGGAAAACTTCCTGGAATCAGATGAATAGCATGATCATGATCACGAATAGGTGGGAGACCTTTGGGAGTCTCAAATACCTTGGAATGATTGTTCAAGACTTTTTGGAGATCTGGAGAAATAGATGATTCCAATGTGGAAACATCTAGCAAACATAATTGTGCAATTACACCCCTTTGTTCCCTTTTTAGAAGCTTTGTCATACCATTAGAGCTGATTATCTTTCCTGGTTTCCCTGCAATACTCCTTAATTCAACTTCCTTTCCTTCCATAGAAAATTTCTTTAAAATTAAAAGCTATTGTACCCAAGGATTGTAGCCATTGGACTCCTAGTACAACATCAACACCTCCCATTGGAATGGAAAGCATTGGGCTAGTCAATACATATTCTCCCATGGATAGCTTGATATTATGGCACTTTCCAGAGCAATTTATTGTTCCTCCATTTGCAACCATCACTTGACACTCTGGTGCTGGATATAAGAAGAAATTCAATTCTTTTGCTACCTTACAATCAATTAAATTGTGGGTATGTCCTGAATCAATCAACACTATTATCTTTTTATTCTTGATTTGTCCTTCTATCTTGATGGTTTGAGGAGTGGTAATTCCAGCCAATGCATTACAAGATATGGTTGGATTCATTTCTTCTTTATCTAGGCTTTGTTCGTGGAGTATATCCTCTTCTTTTGACCTTTCTTGCTCATTTTCTTCTTCCTCTTCACAATCTATGTAGAATAATTTCTTCTTAGCACACTTATGACCTTTAGTGTATTTGCTATCACAACTGTAACAAAGCCCTTTTGCTATTTTTTCTTCCAATTTTTGTGGTGTCAACCTTATAGGTTGTGGAAGACTAGGGGCAGCAACAATTCCATCTTTATAGTGGTGAGTGGTATGCTTCCTGGTTGCCATAATTTTGCTTTCCATTTTTCTTGCTAACCTGAATGCCTTCTCTAATGAATCAGGTTCCCAAAGGCGAACATCATGTTGGATATTATCCTTTAAAGTCCCTATGAACACATCAATCATATGCTCCTCTGGAATATTTTCTACCCTTATGTTCAAGTTTTGGAACTCCTCAATGTGCTCCATTATTGAACCCTTTTGTTTGAGACTTATTAATTGGCTAAAAAAAGTGTTGATTTTTGTATCCTCATAATGTGCTGTCAATTCTTCCGTAAAAATTGCCCAAGTGATAACTTGTTTATGAGAGCAAAGCCATTGATACCATACAAACTGATTTGGTTCCAAATATAAAGTTGCAATACGTACCTTTTGTGTGTTTTGCACATTATTGAGATCGAAAATTGCTCCATCTGTAATATCCATGTTGCGGGGTCCTTGCCATCAAACTTCCTCATATCGATTTTTGGAATATGGTGGGTCTTCGATCCCACATTAGAGTCTATGAAATCATGATTAACATTTCTTTTGTTCACATCATGAGTTTCCTTTACAGCCTTTTCACCATTAGTAAGTATTTCTTGTAGAAAAATTGTCAAATCTGTCTTCAAATCTGCCATGTCTGTCTTCAAATCTGCCATGTCTCTCTTCAAATTTGTCTTCAAATCTATCTTCAAATCATCCATCTTAGCTTCCATGCCTTTTATCTTGGATTCCACACCATTTATCTTAGCTTTTGTGAGCGTGACATTTGTTGCACTTGTTCTTGTAATTTTGATATATCATGTAGCATTTCTTCCTCTTCTTCATGAGTCATGCTAGAGCTTTCAGGTTCCTTACTAGGTGTTTTGCATTTTCTTTCCTCGGGGCATCAGTTACCGATAATAATGCTCTACTATACCCTTTGAATTCCTTCAAAATAAATTTTCAAACCAATCTTAAGCAAAAATTTAAAAGAATCTACACATCTTTTTTCACTTCGTAGGAGCTCGATATTTCCTCTGATTTAGCTCTGTATTTTTGGATCATCTAGTTCTGAAATTGCAACGTGTAATAGCCCTCTATGTGCTCTTTCCAATGCCACCAGTTTGATCCAAATTGGATTCTCCAAGGAAGTGTTATGCAAAATCTCCCACAATGACCTGCTTATAGACTAGTTCAGTAGAGCGAACTTATATGGCGTGCCACGAGTCACTGTTTCAACCTTTAGCTCTGAAAAGATATATACAAGAAACTACAGTCCGTCCTCTTTTTGTACCTTCTTACGAAGTTTCTATCTGATGCTCAGAGAGAAAGTTATGACGATTTTCCCCAGGTCACCTGTTTTTAATGTAATTCAGGAGTCTGCAAGAAAACCAACTTCCTCAGATCATATCTCTGCAAATATAGTGAAGAAAGATATAAAATTTGGACCCAAGATTCAGTGCGATTTCTTCTCAAATGGGTTTTTTTTTTAGCTTCTAAAATGTCGCAGAAAAAAAGTTATAGCGAAAATTCCACGATGACCTGTTTGGAGCAGCGAAACCCTAGAATCCAAAGCTCTGATACCAAATGTTATGAAACCAGCTCAAGAAAAGATAGAAAAGATAAATCCACGCCTTATAATTCAGCCTCTTCGAGGGGGCAACCTCCTTTACATTACATAAATGAACAATTCTTGGATGATTCAAATGACAAAACCTCCTTTCTATATATAGGAGTCTAAGGAGTCACAATATAACCCAGCCGACCTAACAATAATAATATAAAGCCACAAAAATAATAATAGAGGGTTTCTATGGGGCGCAGTAATAACAATATGGGGATAATAGGGGCACAAAAATATTAATAAGGGGTGCAACTACAATATTAATGGGTAATCACTAGTATTATAGGGACCCAACAAGGACCTAATTTTCGTGAAGCTCTAAAAGAAGAACTATGAAAAGGTTGTTTATAATGTTTTCCAAAAATACAAGCATCACAAGGTGTAATCTTTCTTGTAACTTTCGAAAGACCTTTAATACCTTGTTTTTCATAATTTTGATGTTGCCATAATTGATGTGACCAAATTGAGCATGCCACAACAAGCTGGGAGACATGCTACCACTTTGCTGCGCCAAAAAAGTAGAAATTTCCCGAGAACTAGTAGATGATGTACCATTTAACTTTAAAAGTGTACCTTCTTCCACACCGTTCATAATAACTGCATGATCAAATGCCCTTCTTATCTTGATGATTCCATCAAATGTATGAATAGAATGCCCCTGCTGCCGAATATCGATAAGAGACATCAAATTTCACTGAAACTATAGAATATAAAGTACATCCTATAGAAAATAATATGAAATATTCGATATCTTCAAACGAATAGACCCAATGCCATATGGTTTAATTTGAGACTTGTCAGCAAAGTAAATAACACCATCAATATCATCACTGAATGTTTCAAAAAAATCTCGCCTAAATGTCATATGACAAGTGGCTTCTGAATCCAAAATCCAACTATCTCACCATGAAGAAAATGTAGTGTTGAAAATATCATTAATATTAAAATTACAATGAGCAACAATGTAATGTGTAGACTCTGATGATTTTCCCTTATCTGGTGGTGGCTAATCTTTCTTTTCATTCAACTATTTTCTCCTTTCACTGACTTTCTCCCAAGGGATTTTATAGTTAGTAGCAGTATGACCGATTTTACCACATCTAAAACATGTGATAGCTAGTCTATCATTAAAATTCCTTTGTTGTCTTTCATTTTGTTATCTGTCTCCCTGATTATTTTTGCCCCCCCACCTCTACAATTTATCCTACCACAACCTCTGCTACTTTTATCACCTCTAGAAGTTTCGGTATGAAACTTCTGATCCTTTTGTGCAAGGCAAAAAGTTTCTACATTAGAGTTAGGTGGATACTCTTTCTTCCCAAAGGCTTTTTCTCTCTCAACTATTTTACTCACTAGTTTATCAAATGTAATGTCTTTTAACTTCCCACTAGCTTGGAGGGATTCCAAATAATTTGAATAGACAGGGTGAAGGACTTTTATAAAAGTTGTAACTTGTAAATCTACTTTAATTCTAGTGGCTTCTATATCATGAAAATTGGCTTTTATTTTAGAGGCACTCTTCAAAGGATCATTATCCTTCATCTCCAAATTAAACAACTTTAACAATAACTGAATAATTTCGAGTTCTGAGTGTGAATCATACAATTATTTCAACTTCTTTAATACTTCGAATGCAGTACCACAAGAAACAATATATCGGCTTACCTCTTCTATCACTGATGCAATTATTAATGCATATTCCTTGTTGACTTTTGTCTCCCAAATTGCACATTGTTTCTCATTATCAGGCGGTTTCGGTGCAATTTATTTTCCATCATTATCCTTCTTTCCTTGACAAACTTCCCACAAATCATTAAAACCAGGGAAATTTTAAGATTTCTAAACCACTCTTGATATTTTTACTTTCCATTAAGAACAACTCCAACTATGGAAATGATTGAAGTCAATATTGTTATGCAGTCAAATATTCTTCAAATCCTTTCAAATTCAAAATATATGCAATACTTTTGAAAATATATAAATTCATTTCTCCACTTGTTTCAAACAAAGTTCGCTTTGTGGTTTAATGGTAAGGTTCAAAAATAGCCTAGCAAAGAGCCAGTTTCAACCCTTATTAGCCTCCAAATATTTTATTTTACCAATGGCCTCTTAAAAAAATATGTATTTCAAATCACCATAAAATTGACCACTCTTCAACTAAAAATTTAATTCAAACCACCAAAAAATATATATCCTTCATTTTAAGAATCCTTCAGAAATCCTTTAGTAAAAAAAATTGTATCCTTCAGAAATCTTTCAGTAAATGCAAATACTATCCTTCAGAATTTTTACTGTGATTAAACTCTTGTTTACTACAATAAATGAAAATAAAGCCTCCCAAAATTAAAATAACAAGCAGCCCTTGGATGCATGGAACTTATACTTTTAGCAAATAATCCAACAATTATTGTTATTAGACCCAGTATTGAAAATTTCTATTGAGAACAACAAGCACTCAAAACTCCAACATGTATTCTAACTTCCAAGGATATGTTAAAAAAAAAACATCATACCATTGAATTTCTCCAATCGTATTTCATTATGATGGAAAGTTATAAGACTTACAAAGAGTCAATGGTTTGGGTCTCCCACTGGGCTAACCTTTTGTTGCATTCAACTATCCTAGCGGCCTTCATGCTCCGTGTCTCCTTTACGCCATAGACTTCAAATACATGGAGTTTAGAAACAACTCAACCAGGGCTTTGATACCAATGTACAAGAACAAATAAACTCCACAATGAAAGAACACAATGAAAGAGCATCATAATAATGATAAAATTACTTATTTATACATGTGCAATCTAGGTATGAGATAGTTGTGTCTCGGTAACTTATTAACCGTAAAAACATAATGTAAAACAAATTACATATTATACAATAACAATCCTGAAGGATTAGTTAACATGAAGGATGATAAATTATCCTGGAAGGGTTAAACCCTATCCACCAGGTTTGATTTTACTCGGATGTTTTTCACCAATGGTCAAGAAGGTTTGGATATTTTGGGAAGGAATAATGGTGTGGAGGGGTCTCTCATCCCCCCTCTTGGTGGAGACTCTCAAGCCATGGCTAATCCCGAAGAGGCAAATAGAGAATTTGAGGGAAAATGGCTAGAACACAAAACCCTAGCCCCAAATAATGAGAAACTAGGGAATCCTGTGGTGAAAAAGAAGTGCATGAAGAGGAAGAGCATTCAATCAAATCCAGGTGAGGTAGATTTTATTTTTAGAGAGGATGTTCATATGGGGGAGGTTGTAGAGACTGCAGAGAGGATTGTTGTTGGTTGAACCCGAGGCGGGTTTTTCTCAACATATTTAATTAGGGTTAACATCAAACAAATATGGGGTTTGGATATCTTTAAGGAGCCAAAGGTAAACAATTTTTTGAAAGGATAGTTTATGTTAGTTTTTCCCTCAACATAGGCAACAGAAAAGGAAATCAAAAAGCCAAGGTTCATCCAATGGACACCTTTATTTGATGCGAAGAAGGAGAAAATTGGGATTTCTCCCATATGGGCCAGGCTGCCACATTTACCTCCTCATTTATGGTCTTTGGATTCTTTCAAGCACATTGGAAGAAATCTAGGAACATTTGTGGATGCTGACTTTTCATTTGAGGTCTTAAAGTGCATGGTTGTTGCTCAAATCCTGGTTAATATCAATATTTGTGAAGGTCTCCTTCCAAAGATGAAGCTTACTTACTAGAGGATAATGCATTCTTAGTCATTAGAATAGGAGGGAGTCCCATTTAGGTGCCGACGACATAATGATTTGGTCCATTTTCTAGTTGATTTCCAATTTCCATTCCAGAAGTAAAGATTCTCAGCTCCATTGGATGGAAGTTTGGTTTCAAAGGTGGAAAGGTTAGGAGTAATTGGTAATGGAAAAGGGTCAAGCTCCTTAATAGATATTATTCGAGGGTTTACAGTTTCTCGAGCTGAGCGATGGATGCTTATGGAGGACACTTTAAGGGGTGCATGATCAATTGGTCTCCTTCCAAAATCTGCTCCCGCCTCTTCTAGTGATGGACATTTGGGTACTCCTTTCCCCCCTTGTGAAACTCCTCATATATATGATGTTATCATTTTACCTGTTATATTTGAAAATATCCATTAAATCTTGCCTCATTCTTCATTTTCTTTAGGTCAACATGTTAAACATATATCTTGTCCTCTCTCCTTTGTTCCCCCATCCATACCTCCTCGTATCTTCTTTTCCTCATGCATTAGGACCTCGACATCCTCCACCTCACATTCCTGGTATTTACTTCACTCTTCATCAAAGTTGTCTGGCCCGCTTCCTATAGGAGAGCTTGGGCCTATATCCCCTACAAACATATGTCGAGGAAGAGGTCGTATCTCCAATATCTCAAAGGCTAAGTAGAAGGCTAGCCTTGATGTTGTTGCTAGCTTTAAACAAACCATTGATGGGGTACTTAGAGCTTCAATGACCCTTGTTGTCCATCCAAAATGAGATGTATGTCTGTAAATTGTTGGGGTCTAGTTAGTACATCCAAGAAACTAGCTGATCAACTACTCAAAATTAGGCTCAAAAATCGAAGTGTCAGAATCTTGATAAACTTAACTTCAGATCGAAGAGCTCGTCATTCTGATTCCAATGGTGTGAATGACACTTGAATCTGAGATGGTATGAAGAAGTTAGAGAAAGTCAAAGTTCATGTTTGACTTGGACATATGGCAAGAAAAAATGACGTGGCAAGGCCCTTCAACGAATGGGGAGGCGCCAACTGGCAAGCTACCATTTCCCCCCGCATATCAAAAATCACATGTCGCAGGTGGATTGTGTTAAAAATTGGCCACAGAACAGGCAGGCCTGCGATATGAGAAATCACAATTGCACTTCGCAAAAGACAGGTGGAAAGGTGTTAAATGATCGACACCGGAGTTGCGATGTGATGGATCATCCCAGAGTTGTGATGCAATGGATTGCAAATCGTAATTGCACTTCGCAGAAAGCAGAGTTCCGCATTATATTACCAGCCAATTCTCCACCGATTGCAAAATGTGATAGGTTCCCTGATGCGATGCGACTATTGGTTCCGATTAATTGTTTCGTTGGGTCCGCTAGATTGCAATTGCACATAGCCCCGCTGTGATCACAGACTATAAAACCATTGGCTTCCTCTCTGATTGTGATTTGTGATAAGATAGTTGACTGACAGATTATGGCCCGTCACAAGGTGAAATTTTCACCCAGTTAGCGTGTGTTTGGGGCTAATTTGTAGGATCATGTTGGAAATGGGGAAATTTGTGGAGTGAATATTGGGAGAACTAGGAGAAGTCATAACTTCTTTAGTTTTCCACCAAAGTGGATCCAAAAAGAGGTTAGATGACCATTTTTTAGTATTCTGGACTAATTGGAGTAGGTTGCATAAGCATTTGAGCATTGAAAACACATATTTTTACACTTTTGAGCATAATAGAGAGGTCCAAGCCATTGGAAGCTAGACCAAGGAGACGTAGCCCAAGAGGGGTGAACTCTTTTATCATGTGCTTGTTGTAATGTGTTTTTTTGATGATGTTCTGTACATGTTTATGCTACTGTTCAGTTTCTTATTTATGTTAAATTTCTCATAAAATTAACATAAAAAAAGAAACTCTTCCTTTCACTTGCAAAAATTAATGAATCCTTAAGAACAATGAAAGAATTTTGTTTCTAATCTGAGGAGGAACTTAGCACAACAATCTAATATTCTAAATCAAATCACTAGCCCTCAAACGGCTAGTGGGATCACTCCCCCCTTGGTGTAATGTTCCTGTAAGAAACCTTAGGTGACTATGAGACTATTGTTCGTGCACTTGAAGGCCTACTTCCTGGATGGTGTTTTTTCCAAAGGTTTAGCCATAGGGTTAAATTCAAAATCCCTTAACCCCTCTAGCTCCCGAGGTTTCAACCTAGGCCTGGGGGCCGATGTCTTTTCAACTGATCTCGGTATAAATGTTCATATCATCAACATATATGGGCCTCATTTAGACTGTGCCACCTTCTGGGACTCTCTTTTTAAAAAAACTCTTATGAAAGAAGGAAATCTGGTAATAGGAGGAGATCTTAAATTCTCATTGCATGTCTCTAAAATCTGGGGACCGAGTGCCCACCTTGCCCCTTAGCAAAAAAAATTATCCACAAATTGGAGGAATCCCATTTCTGTGATGTCAAGTTGAGAAAATCCCTCCCAACATGGAGAAATAAAAGGACATGAGATGATTGTGTGACCAGGAGGATCAATAGATTTCTACTTCTTGAGAGATTGTTGGACTAGATTCCCTTGTTTTTTCAATGGATTGGGTCAGGGGAAAAGTCAGACCATGCCCACATTTTCCTAGAAATGAAGAGAGATCTTTCTAAGCCATGGAGCCCTTTCAAACACAATTCAGGGTGGCTCAAGGATCCTTCTTTCGGGAACCTGGTGGCTGAAATTTGGGATTCAAACCATCGAGAGGGAAAGCGAGAGGTAGTAATATTCCTAAAAATCTAAAGAATGTAAAGAAATCATGACTGAGTGGGTCAAGTTGAAACAAAAAGAAGAAGAGGATAAATTAAGGGCTATTGAAGTTGAGTTATAAGAGATGGATGTGCTTAATGGGATTGGTTACCTAAACGATAAAGGAAAGCAAAGAATGGTCCATATCGAAAGATTAAAATGGAAGACCTTGGTCGAGATGGAAGAACAATGGAGGTTGAAAAGTCGAGCGATCTAGCTGAAAAGTGGTGATGATAACACCAGGTTCTTCCAACAGTTTTTCAAAGGTAAAAAAATTCGATACACTGTATGGTCCTTGGAATCCCTTGAGGGAGTCCAAGCCTCCTATTTTGGGGAATTAATGGGGTTGGTTGTAAATCATTTTATAATTCTCTTTAGTTCCCCCCCACACTCGATGTGACCATCCCTGAAATTGTAGCCCTGGCCTAGTTCCTCCCATGTTTCGTTGATCAAGAATTGAATCATGACCTAATGGAGCTGATTTCAGAAGACAAACTTTAAAAAACCCTGGGGGGATTTTAGAAGGATAAAATTCCTAGGCAAGATGATTGGCCAATTGAGTTCTACATGGAAATGTATGATATCATAGGATTTGACCTTCTAAAAGTGGTGGAAGAATCCAAGACTGGGGGCTATATTCATGATCCTCTAAACGCCACCTTTATTTCCCTCACCTTGAAATTTGACTCCTCTCGGTCTTTTGATGACTTTCACCCCATCACCCTCTACAATTATATTTATAAAATCATTGCCAAAATGATTGCAAACAAGATCAAGCCTATTCTCTCGGTGCACATGCCAAAGGAGAATTTTCTTTCCTTGAAGGAATAAAAAATCATGAAGCCATACGGGTTGCACAAGAAGAGCTTCACATCTTGGTTCTGGTTATTGGCAAAGATAGAAAAAATCCTCAAATCTTGGAGCTTCAGATGGTTATCCCAAGTAGGTAGGTCGATCCTCATAAAATCGGTCCTAGAATCTATCCTGGGATTTTGGTATTCCCTATCATGGATTCCAAAGGGAATATTATAAAAAATACAAAAAATTTATTGTAGATATATTTGGGTCATGCAGAAAGAAGGAAGATTTTGTGTTTGGGTTAAATGGGATCAGATTTCATTACCCAAGGATTGTGGAGGTCAGGGATTGAAAAACATTCACTTCTTTACAAATGCAATTACTGAAAAAGTGGGGTGGCATCTAATCTCCACTCAAATTCTATTGACAAAAGTGGTCTTGAAGAAATACATCAGCCCTCTTCCCCTTCTGGATTGGATTTGAATGAAAAATAAACATTGTTCAAATGCATCAGTCATTTGGAAAGAAATTATTCATGCTTTTGGGGTCATTAAGCTAGGACTTGTTTGGAAAGTTAGAAATGGGGAACATGTGAGAATTGGTGAGGATCCTTGGGTTGGATGTAATGAAAATTACCAACTACCTCCAGGCTTGGTGTTTTTTCTCCATGAGAGGGGTAACCATTCATTGGAAAAAATTGTTGACCATGAGCGATCCACTATTTGGTCTCAAGGTTGGAAATCTCTTTATCAACCTTAACTTCCTCGAATTTTATGGAAGAATTGGCAAAAATACACATCCTCTCTTAGAAATTCCCATGTCCACATACCTGACAAAGAATATGTCTTGGAATGGGCTTAGCAGTGGATGGTTTTTATGCCCAAAAGCAGGATATATTTTCTTAAATGAACATAGAAAGTAAGTTGAAGCCTCCTAATGGCGGAAGAAGTTATGAAATGTAGTGTGCCTAACAAAAGCACGTCTTTTGCAATGATTCATGCTAGAAAATAAAGTACCTACTTGGGAAAATTTGATGAAAAGAGGAATATTAGGCCCTAGTTGGTGTTGGCTATGCAAAAACTCAAACGAATTGGTAGGCCATTTGTTTCTATTTTGTTCTTTCACAAAGGCAATATGGGCTTCAACTTGTGCAAACTTAAACATACATATAATATGGTAGGGGGAATCATACCTAGGCACCTAGAAGACATGGTGGGTCACCATGAATCCAAAACAGCTCTGCTATATTCCCCTATTCTTGTCCTAAGGTATTTGGTTGGCCCGAAATGCTGAAGTTTTCAAAGAGAAATCAATTACTCTTGATAGAGTAATGGCTCAATCCATCACTATTATTTCTCTGATGGATCCTATTAATACAATCACTCGCCAACATTCTATTTCTGAAGAAATCATTGACTAGTATTTCCCATAGGATTATTTTGATGGTGCAGCTTCGAAAGGAGGGTCCTGTGGAGGGGTGCTATATTATTTGTATCTACTCACATTTCTACAAATTGAAATGCAGTCTAGGATATGGCACAAATAATTTTGAAAATTTGATAAGCTTATAACTTTTGTTTCTTTTTTCTATTGAATTGAATATTCAAAGATTATAGATTTTTGGTGATTCCATTATTTTCATAAAGCAGTTCAACAAATCATATAGATGTTACAAACACACATTAGGCCCAATTCTTAAAGAAATTTTCAATCTTAAACAATATTTTGATTATGTTTCATGTTGTCACCTTTACAGAGAGAGAAATGATGTCGTTGACACCTTGTCTAAAGAAGGTGTTGCTTAGGATATGGGAGTCTTGAAGACTATTGAGTTTATAGAAGACTGTGAGCATGCCTTCCATCCAAAGATCCTGCATGGAGGGTGCCATTCCTGGAAAATAATCCTTTTTGTTTATGTTGATTTATTACATGCATGTATTTATGTAAATTTTATTTTTCTATTGATGGAGGATTGTTTGGGAAAACCCCAACAATTACCTCTTTTGATATGTTTATATGTAATATGATATATAATGTTTTTTGGTGGATGCATATGACCTATTTTTTTGATCATATGCAGATTATTAGGATAGTCGGACTTCACAGAGTGTAGGATATGCACATAAAGAATGTAATATTCATTTTTCTTCTCTAATGAAAGTTATAATTTTTTCTTCGGAAAAAAAAAAAAAAAAAAAAAAAAAAAAAAAAAAAAAAAATACATGAGAAGACATCACTTCTTAAAACATTTTTATTTATTTGTCCCTACCTCGCCAAGGACTATAACACTCGCATCACAGTCAAAGTGTGTTGGCTCTTAATTATTTTGTTGTGTTTTTGCAATTTTAGTGAAAGTTTCGGGAACATGCTGAATATTTCTATTTTCCCATAGATTCAAAACTATTTTTCTAATTTTTGGAAATATTCTTTCTAATTTTCGATTGGCTTAATGTTAGGTCCCTATAATACTAGTGATTCCCCCATTACTATTGTCATTGTAGCCTTTATTGTTATTATTGTGCCCCTATTATCCCCATATTGTTATTAGTGTGCCCCATAGAGACCCACTATTGTTATTGTTATGCCCTTATGTTATTACTGTTATATCGGCTTGAATATATTGTGACCCCTTAGATGCCTATATATAGAAGGGAGGTTTAGCCATTTGTATCATCCATGAATTGTTCATTTGTGTAATGTAAGGGAGGTTCCCCCCTCGAAGAGGCTGAATTCTAAGGCATTGATCTATCTTTTCTATCTTTTTGTGAGCTGGTTTCATAACATTTGGTATCAGAGCTTTGGATTCTAGGGTTTCACTGCTCCAAACAGGTCATCATGGAATTTTCAATATAACTTTTTTTCTTCGATGTTTCAGAAGTGAAAAACAAAACTCATTTGAGCCAAAATCATTCTAAACTTTGGGTCCGAATTTGAGAGCTTGTCTCGCTATATTTTCAGAGATATGATTTGAGGAAGTTAGGGTCTTTGCAGACTCCCGAAATACATTCCAAATACATGACCTGGGGAAAATCATCATAACTTTTGTTTTGAGCATCAGATTGAAATTTCGTAAGAATTTTTAGAAAGAGAATGACCTGTAGTTTTATGTATATCAGTTTCAGTTACTAAGGTCTAAATAGTGACACGTGGAACTTCGTCCAAGTTCGCTCTACTGAACTAGTCTATAATCAGGTCACCATGGGAGATTTTGCATAACTCTTCCTTGGAGAATCCAATCTTGATCAGACTTATAGGGTTAGAAAGAGGACTCAAAGGGCTATTGTAAGATGTGAGTTTAGATATTCGATATCCACATTTATGGAGATACAACAAATTCAATATTGAGCTCTTACAAAGTAAAAAAAAGGTGTGTAGTTTTTTAAAAATTTTGCATAAGATTGGTTTGAAAAATTAGTTTGAAGGAATTCAAAGGGAATACTAAAGAATTATTAGCATCAATTGATGCCCCGAAGAAATAAAATGGAAACACCTAGTAAGCAACCTGAAATCTCTAGCATGACTCGTGAAGAAGAGGAAGAAATGCAACATAATATATCAAAATTACAAGACCAAGTACAATAAATTTCACTCTCACAAAGGGTAACTGAAGCCAAGATGAATGGTGTGGAATCTAATATGAATGGCGTGCAAGATAGGATGGATGGCATGGAAGCTAAGATGGATGACATGAAAGCTAATATGAATGGAATGGACACTAAGATGAATGGCATGGACACTAAGATGGAAGAATTTAAGATAAATTTGAATAAGTTTCTACAAGAAATGGTTACTAATGGTGAAAGGGTAGTAAAGGAAACTCATGATGAGAACAAAAGAAATGTTAATCATGATTTCATAAACTCTAATGTTGGATTGAAGACCCACCATGTTCCAAAAATCGATATGAGGAAGTTTGATGGCAAGGATCCCGGAACATGGATACTACAGATGGAGAAATTTTTCGATCTCTATAATGTGCAAAACACACAAAAGGTACGTATTGCAACTTTATATTTGGAACCAAATAAGTTTGTATGGTATCGATGGCTTTGCTCTCATAAACAAATTGTCACTTGGCAATTTTTACGGAAGAAATGATATCACATTATGAGGATACAAAAAACAACGCCTTTTTTAGCCAATTGATAAATCTCAAACAAAAGGGTTCAATGATGGAGCACATTGAAGACTTCCAAAAATTGAACATAAGGGTAAAAGATATTCCAGAGGAGCATAGTATTGATGTGTTCATAGGGACTTTAAAGGATAATATCCAACATGATGTTTGCCTTTGGGAACTTGATTCATTGGAGAAGGCATTCAGGTTAGCAAGAAAAATAGAAAGAAAAATTATGGAAACCAGGAAGCCTACCACTCACAACTATAAAGATGGAAGTGTTGTTGCCCCTAGCCTTCCACAACCTACAAGGTTGACACCACAACAATTGGAAGGAAAAAGAGAAAAAGGGATATGTTACAGTTGTGATAGAAAATACACTAAAAGTCATAAGTGTGCTGAGAAGAAATTATTCTACATAGATTGTGAAGAGGAGGAAGAAAAGGAACAAGAAATGTCAAAAGAAGAGGATATACTCTAGGAACAAACCCTCGATAAAGAAGAAATGAATCCAACCATATCTTGTAATGCATTGGCTGGAATTACCACTCCTCAAACTATCAAGATAGAAGGACATATCAAGAAGCAAAAGGTAATAGTGTTGATTGATTCGAGAAGTACCCATAATTTTATTCATTGTAAGATAGCCAAGGAATTGAATTGCTTCCCATATCCAGCACCAGAGTGTCAAGTGATGGTTGCAAGTGGAAGAACCATAAATTGCTCTAGAAAGTGCCATAATATCAAGCTATCCATGGGATAATATGTATTGAATAGCCCAATGATTTCCATTCCAATGGGTGGTGTTGATGTTGTACTAGGATTCCAATGGCTACAATCCTTGGGTACAATAGCTTTTAGTTTTCAAGAACTTTTCATGAAATTTTGTGCGAAGGAAAGGAAGTTGAATTAAAGGGTATTGTAGGGAAATCAGGAAAGATAATCAGATCTAACGGTATGACAAAGCTTATAAAGAAGGAACAACGAGGCGTAATTGCACAATTATGTTCACTAGAGGTTCCCACATCGAAATCATCTATTTCTCCAGATCTCCAAAAAGTCTTGGACAATCATTCCAAGGTATTTGAGACTCACAAAGGCCTCCCACCTATTCGTGATCATGATCATGCTATTCATTTGATTCCAGGAAGTGTTCCTCCAAACATCAGGACGTACAGATATCCCTATGCCCAAAAGAGTGAAATTGAACGTATGGTTGCAGAAATGCTAGAGGCTGGTATAATTCAACCTAGTCAAATTTCTTTCTCTGCTCCAGTAGTATTAGTGCACAAGAAGAATGGATCATGGTGCATGTGTCCGGATTATAAGGAGCTCAACAAGCTCACTATTAAAGATAAATTTTCCATTCCTGTCATTAATGAATTATTGGATGAATTGCATGGATTAATTTACTTCACCAAGTTGGATCTTTGTTTAGGACATCATCAAATCAGAATGAAGAATGAAGACATTCTGAAAACAGCATTTAGAACTCATGAGGGTCATTATGAATTTTTGGTCATGCCTTTTGGCCTTACCAATGCACCTTCTACATTTCAAGGTTTGATGAATTCCATTTTCAAACCCTTCCTTAGAAAATTTGTGTTAGTATTTTTTGATGATATAATAATCTACAGCAAGTCTTGGAAGGATCATGTTCAACATGTTGACAGGGTGCTCAAACTATTGGAGGAGAAACAATTATATGCAAAAAGCTCCAATGTTTCTTTGGAGTACAAGAGGAGGAATATTTGGGTCATATTCTATCTCATGAAGGTGTTAAGGTAGACCCTAGAAAAATTAAAGCCATTAAGGAATGGAAAATCCCCACATCCATAAAGCATCTGCGAGGATTTCTCTAGTTGACAAGGTATTATCGCAAGTTTGTTAAAAATTATGGGAGAGTAGCAGCATCTCTAACAACATTATTGAAGAAAGATGCATTTTCATGGACTCCAGAAGCATCAAAGGCCTTCGAACGTCTTAAAGAGGCAATGTGCCAAGCACCGGTCTTAGCTACGCCAGACTTCACAAAAACATTTATTGTGGAATGTGATGCTTCAAGAAATGGAATTGTTGTTGTTTTAATGCAAGATGAAAGACCCATTTCTTTTTAAAGTTGTCCAATCAAGGAATATTATTTAGACAAAGCTATTTATGAGAAGGAAATGTTGGCAATACTACATGCACTTAAGAAATGGTGACCCTACCTAATGGGAAGACACTTCAAGGTAAAAACGGATCATGATAGTCTTAAATACTTTTTAGAACAAAGAATATCCTCTGAAGAGAAACAAAAATGGGTCACAAAGATGTTGGGTTATGACTTTGAAATCATCTACAAAAAAGGGAAGCAAAATGTTGTGGCAGATGCACTCTCAAGAAAGGATGAGGATGTGGAAGCATTACTATGTGCCATTTCTATTATCCAACCAGATTAAATAAATGAAGCAAGGGATGAATGGAAAAATGACGAAGAAGTGTCGGCACTCATTCAAAAGTTACAACAAGATCCCTATACATCTGATACATTTAGTTGGAAAAGTGATTCGTTATGGTACAAAGATCGTTTATACCCATGTAAGAATTCCCAACTCAAACAAAAGATTCTTATGGAATTGCACACTTCTCCCTTAGGAGGGCACTCAGGATTTTTAAAAACTTACCATCGGGTTAAGAAGGAATTTTTTTGGGATGGCCTTAAATCAAATATTCAAAAGTTTGTGGCGGAATGTTTCGTTTTCCAACAAAATAAAGTTGAAACAATTAAGACCCCAGGTCTATTACAACCTTTATTCATTCCAAGCCAATGTTGGGAGGAGGTTTCAATGGATTTTATCACAGGTTTACCCAAGTCCAAAGGAAAGAGTGTCATCATGGTGGTAATTGACAGACTTACCAAGTATGCACCCTTTCTGTGCATTATTGCATCCATTAAAGCCAATATAGTTTCTACTGCATTTATGGAAATAATTCAAAAGCTACATGGAAACCCAAAGATTATTGTAAGCGACAAAGATCCCATTTTCACTGGAAATTTTTCGACAGAATTATTTTCTTGTCTCAGTACTCAATTAGCTCATAGCTCATCTTATCATCCTCAATCTGATGGGAAAACTGAGATAGTAAACAAATGTTTGGAAGGATATCTTCATTTCTTTGTATCTAATAAACAGACACAATGGGTCAAATGGTTGCCTCTGGCTGAATGGTGGTATAACACTTCCTTCCATACTGCAGCAAAAATGACCCCATTTATGGCACTTTATGGATATCATCCACCATCCATCACATCATATTTAAGAGAAAATTCTAAGGTTCAAGCAGTGGAACATCACATCAAGCATCAACAACAAGTTCTCCAAGTCTTAAAGGATAACCTCACATTGGCGCAGAATAAAATGAAACAATAGGTAGATCAACATCGTAGCGAAAGAAGTTTTGATGTAGGTGACTAGGTATTCCTATGGCTACAACCATATAAACAAATTTCCCTCAAGCAAGCTAAGAAGGATAATAAATTATCACCAAAGTATTATGGTTTGTAAAAGGTGTTGCAAAAGATTGGTACTATGGCATACAAATTGGAGCTTCCTGCATCTTCCCGAGTGCACCCAGTTTTCCATGTTTCATGTTTAAAGAAGGTTATAGGTGACAAGCTCCCAGTTCAAACAATATTGCCAGAACTTGATGAGGAAGGAAAAATCATATTGGAACCGGAAGCGGTCACAGAAACAAGAACTCGACAGTTACGAAATCGATCAATTTCGGAGTATCTCATCAAGTGGAAGAACTTATCTGCTGAATATTCCACATGGGAGGATGAGAATTTTATACAGAAGCATCCAAAACTATTCAAGCATCGAGGAAAACAATTTTCGAAAGGAGAGGGGCTTGTTAGGTCCCTATAATACTAGTGATTCCCCCATTACTATTGTCATTGTAGCCCTGATTGTTATTATTCTGCCCCTCTTGTCCCCATATTGTTATTAGTGTGCCCCATAGAAACCCACTATTGTTATTGTTGTGCCCTTATGTTATTACTGTTATGTCAGCTTGATTATATTGTGACCCCTTAGACTCCTGTATATAGAAGGGAGGTTTAGTCATTTGTATCATCCAAGAATTGTTCATTTGTGTAATATAAAGGAGGTTTCCCCCTTGAAGAGGCTGAATTACATGTGTCTTGGGACTTTTAATTAATAACATAAGCCTTCATGGCCAACATGCTCTTCATGCATGGATTATGAATATTTGTAAGACTATTTTGTGGATGTTTGTATTTCATGTTTACTTCCATCTATGCTAAAGTAGTTGAACTATTTCAGTTATTTTAGTACTTATGTTATTGAGAATGTGCTATAATGGTTGTTATCATTGTCCCATGCTTGTGGACTATTCTGCAAGATACTAGACAATTTTTTCTCTTTGATTAGTTGTAATGACTGTCGCATCCCTTATGGACTATTCAACTGGATGTTAAACGGATCCTTCCTGGTTGTGTGTGTCTCTACGAGGGTGGTACTATTACCTCTCTCTTAGAGGCTCACTTTACTCTTTCCCTCTGTGATAGAAGAACTTTGACACACCTACAAATGAACACTCACCAAACACACATTCATGCTTTTCAAAGGCACCATTGCACTCCTTTGTCTTTCTGACAATTATATCTAAGACAAATCTTTAAGAATTTGACAACCGGGCCATATTTTTGATGGGGTTCCTATCCCAAAAGATGTGAGCTTTTATTGGGACCACATATCGGGGAGACCCCTTGAATATTGGCAGGTCCAACACCGTCAACATTTCTGATGCTATAAGGAGGGAAACTAGGTTTTTATGGTGGATAACATCACCAAATCCAATCTTACATCTTCCGACCAAGGCAATAACATTCCCAGGACCTCCCCTGCTCACATTCCAGAAGTTGGTGAATCTTCTTAGCTCGAACTTATATAAACTTGTGAAATCTCTTATGATTAGATACAGGCCATCCATTCTATAACACGTAAATTTGCAAAGGATATTGGATGAATTCCGGGAGTACACAACCTTCCTTATTTTCCAAAGAAAAACCCAACCACCCCTACCAGGATAATGGTTTCTACGATTGAATATTTGGTTTTCACCACCCTTGAAGAATTAGCCGATTTTGTGGAAAATACTGAGAAGTTAGAAAAACCTCCACCATACAATGATGGTGATGGAGATAACGTTGTACTCTCAGACAACTCTTTCTGTGGGTCAGGCAGTGAAGAAGAAGAAGAATAGCCATCGATTTTGACAAAGAGGAGGAGGAAAATGATGAAGATATGGCATACCAAGATCTGGATTGGATGTCTATGGGACCACCTGCGATACCAAGTATTCTACATAATATGCCAAGACATTTGGAGAAGCTTTTAACGAAGTACGACCCTAACAAAGCAATGAAAGCAAATGACCATATGGAAAAATTCTACCTACATCTACAAATTCTAGAGCTATGTTACAATGATGTTGCATGAAAACTTTTTCTGTGCACCTTAGATGGCATATCAACTATATGGTATCATAGTCTTCCTCTGAATTAGAAGGGGTTTAAGAAGATTTTTCTTGAAAAAGTTGTTGATGACAAAACCCTGACATGTTGTTGAAAGAGTTAGGAAATCATAAGATGGAGCACAAAGAAAAGGTGAAATATTTTAATCAGAGGTTTAACCATATTTTGAATAAATTCCGAACAAATAAAAAACCCCATTACTCCATTACAATCAATTACTACACATCTACCTTGCCAACAAGCATTGTGCAGTTCGTGAAGAGAAATGTGAAAGAAACTCTTGCAAAAAACTATGAAGAGGCAATCGCCGTTGAAAAGGAATTGCATGCGATTGGGGTCATTGTAGATGACGAACTGGCTAAAGACTCCAAAGACACAAGCAAAAAGTCTCAGGCCTCCGTAAACAAGGACAAGGAGAAAGAAGCTATCGATCTTGAGATCTCGAATCACACCATAAAGACTCTACCAAATGAGTGGGAAGAATTGAAACAAAGGTCAAGAGAGACCATCATGATCAGAAAGCCTCCCAAGTTCAACTTTCTCAGAATGACTACCAACTCTGACAACAATGGTAACCAACCGGTCAAGTCTGTGAAAATCACAAATGTTGTGTAGAATGTTGAGAGTATAGACATGGACCAGATCTATTCATTTCATCAAGAATATCATTCAGAAAATACATGCCCACAATGGAACTAAAACATGAATGCTCTTTCTACGCATTTTATTGAAATAATACTTTCTGATGAATAGACCGAGCCTGAGGAAGAAAAGGAAGAAGCGGCTCCAACTAAAGAAACTCCAAGCATAGGGCATGCAGTGAACACATTCCATTGCATACACATAGCTGAAAAGAGCATCACTGAAAAGTAGCCACTGAGTGATGACCCGAGATAGAAGTAGAACAATCGGTATAATTTGAGAAGCCAAGGGCCAACCAGTGAACAAGAGTTGATGAAGCAGAAATTGAAAGAGAATTTTTTAAGGAAGATTAGTTCGCCCGTAAACTCAACCCAAAACACTCAGAGAAAGTTTGGAAATATAGTTACAAAAAAAGTACTTCCGCAAGTAGTAAAATCAAGTCCATCACTCTAGAATTCACGAACCAAGTTTCTCCTCCAAACACTTCGACAATCTCCCCTACACTCAATTACAACATATTTGAAGAGATGAAGAAAGCCTGCGCGAATACTTCACTTTTTGAACTGATGAATATTGCGAGCAGTGGGACATTCTCCTATGTGCAATCGGATAGTCCTCCTCAGGTAATGACGTTTCTTCGCAGAAGGGATCTGGTAAGTCCTATGGTCCCCTCGAATATGTACTTAATGATTTAATGATGGATGCAAACACACTCTACCCTCCATTTCTGTTAACATTTGAAATTTTCAATTATAATGTACACAATTGCTTAGTTGATTCAGGTGCATCGGTGAATGTAATTCCAATATCTGTCGTAAAGAAAATCAACATAAAATGGGATAAAATAGATGCACATATCATTTAGCTAGATAGGACCCTTGTCCATGCAATTGGTGAACTCAGAAATGTTCTTATTATCTCATCATCTGATCACCTAGTTCATCAATGTATAAATATAGTAATTGTGGACATCCCAGAAGCATATAGTATATTGTTGAGCAAGGATTGGTCCAACAAGCTACAGGGATATTTTTCTATGGACTGGTCACATTTATGGCTTCCATGGAAGGGCAGAAATAATAAGATCTAGGGGAACTTAGAGAAGTACATGAAACACACTATTACTCCCTTCGATGGTAAGATTGAACTAATGTATTTCATAAATCTTGTCTTTCGAAATTGCTTCTTGTAAACTGATATGGCGCACTATCTTGCTAAGCCATCCCCAGTTCCACCAAACACACAGTTGGAACTCCTTCCTGGTCCAACTGATGCAAATGACATTTGTACAGTTAGTAGTTGTAGTAATATTAGTACTAGTGTAGTACATAGTCCTTATACATATAATGTTTGGAAATTATATTTTGATGGTTCCAAAACATAGGAGGGCCCTACAACTGGTTGTGTTTTAGTAGACCCACGAAAGAGGAAACATCTGATCTCCAACTGCTTGGAATTCGAGTGCATGAACATCACCACAAACTATGAAGCACTCATTTTGGGTTTGCAAAGATACATTGACCTCAATGTTGTAGTCCTCGAAATAATGGGTGACTCAGAAATTGTTGTACGATAGGTACATGATACTATACATTGTGTGTCACATCATCTTAAAAGTTACCAACAAGAGGTATGGTGTTTGATTTCACATTTACAAGCTTTCAATATTATTTTTGTTCCTAGAATACACAATAGAGCTACAGATGCATTGGAAAATGTTGTTGTTAGGTTATCACTTCTTAGGGACAATTTTTCTGTAGAACTTATTTATAAACCATCAGTCCCTAACAATAACACTAATTTACGCATTTTCAATGATGTCCAAAAATACTTCACTTTATGGAGAACATTGATGTATTCAAGGATGTATCTATCGACAAGGACGAGTGTGAGAAATAATTGTGCGAACAAAGAGAACCCCATGATGAAGGGCATGGTATCATTGGAAAAGTTGTATGACTTGAAAACCACTTTTGAGGGCTAGTCAATGCAAAAAACGCACAGTTCAACATTGTCGCATGAACAAATAAATCTTGGAACAAAAAATGATCCAAAGTTTGTTAATCTTGGTACTTGATGTAGACCGTAGGAGAGACAAGATTTTATATGCTTATTCAAGAAGTACTGATACGTATTCACATGGGTTTATGATGAGCTCAAAACACATGACACACATATAATCTAGCATGTGATCCCAATAAAAAAAAGGGGCCAAGTCGTTCCAACAAAAGCCGTGGAAGGTACATATGATGCTTGAGCCTCTGATTCAAAAGGAGTTGAGGAAACTATTGGATGCTCAGATCATATAACAAGTGTGACATTCTACCTCGGTATCAATCTTGGTCCCTGAGAGAAAGAAGTCTGGGGGAAATGCACTTATATGTTACTTTCCACAACTTGAACCGCACCTCAGACAAAGAAAATTACCCTGTGCTGTCTATGGAACTAATACTACAAACAATATCAGGGTCAAAGATGTTTTCTTTGTTGGATGGATATTCTGGCTACAACTAGGTTCTAGTCTCAGAGTATGATAAACTGAAAACAACATTTCACATGAGTTCGGGTACGTTCACGTTTAAGAGAATGCCATTTGGGTTGATTAATGTTGGTGCAACATTTCAATGTGCCATGGACATTGCATTCCACATACTGGTTGGACAGAGTGTAGTGGTATATCTTGATAATGTCAAGGTGTTTTCCAAGAAGAGATCCAACCACATATGCCATCTAAATAAAATATTCATGCAATGTCGTAAGTATGGGATATCCCTTAATCCAAAAAAGAGTATTTTCGTAGTGTCTGAGGGTAAAATCTTGGGCCATATTATTTCCAAAATTTGGATTAAATTATACATGGATAGGGTCAAAGCAATTACGCAGATTCCCTTCCCCGTGAACAAGAAATCTATGCAGTCCTTCTTAGGGAAAATCAACTTTCTCTGCAAGTTCATCTCTGATTATGATCAGATCATGAAGCCAATATAGGGGATGGTAAAGAAGGATGAAATTTACAAATGGGACAAAAGGGAAAATGATGTGTTCTCATGTATTAAGCAAGCCATTACAGAAGCACCTGCTTTGTACAACCCATATTTTAGCAAGTATTTTCTGCTCTACACTTTCGCTCCTGATACTTCTCTCGTCGTTGTGTTTACACAAAAATATGATCAAAACAATGAGTGTCCAATATCTTTCATGAGCGTTAGCCTTCAAGGACCTAAACTTAACTACCCCACCATCAACAAACAAGCTTATGTAATATACAAGGTGTTGAAGCACTTCCGGCCCTATCTCTTAAATAATCATTGCATCATCTTTGTTTTGCACCAAATAGTCTGATCATTGTTTGTTCAATAAGAGATGGGTGAGAGAAGAGCGAACTTGATGACTAGTTTACAAGAGTACAATTTAGAGTTCAATCTAGTTCATAAAATCAAAAGCCATGGACTGTGCTAGATATCATTAGAAGTAGTAGATGCAAAAGAAGAAGATCCTTCCAAATGGGAGCAGGGAAGTGAAATGTATAATTTTGAGAGAGCTTCCCCCACTACCATCACGAAATCTTGGTACACAAATGTGCGCCACCTTGATCAAGACACCATTCCCTCCAAATTATCTGCACGACACAAGAGGGAACTTAGAACAAAATAATTATCTTATCATTGATGCATGGGGTTCTTTTTATAAAGAATCATAACAGAGTGTTTCTCAGGTGCCTAGAAGTGCACTGTTTATATAAAGTATTGCATGATCTCCATGACAGACCAGCTGGGGGACACTTCGTGGGTAACACAACTATGCATAAAGTTATGTGGGTCCATTTCTATCGGCCTGCATTATTCAAAGATGCTCACGCCCATGCCTGCAAGTGTCCAGTCTATCAAAGGCGTGTTGACCAAATCAAGAAGTCAACCACCCCATTGCATCCTATCTTAGTGGAAGAATCATTTAAATAGTGGGGCTTAGATGTCATTGGAGAAATATTTCTACATTCGTCAAAGAAACATTGCTACATTCTCACTACTACAAATTTCTTCATGCGGTGGACAAAATTAGTTCCACTTAAATAAGTGAATGTCAGGGAGTCATCAAATTCCTTAAGCAGAATATCATTTCCAGGTTTGACATTCCAACTTCACTTGTTTTCGATAATGCAACATATTTTTCATCATTAAAATTATATGATTTTGCATTAGAAAATGGAATTGTATTGAAACATTAAGATAAATACTATCCGTCGGGAAATGGTCTTGTTGAGTCTACAAATAAGAACCTTATATGTATCATCAAGAAGACCATCTTCTCTAAACAAAGGAACTAGCACTCCACTTTGGTAAATTCCTTATGGGCTGATCAAGTCATTCCAAATCCCTCTCTGAACACATCCCCTTACTTCCTAGTGTATGGAAAAGAAGCCATCCTTCCTCCTAACATCTACTTTCCTGCCCTCCAACTTTCACAAGAATCCTAGGGCAAGCCATTTTTATTAGTTCAACATAGGATGGACACTATTCACAATCTAAAAGAAGAAAGGTTGAAAGAAAAAAAAAAATTCCCTTCACCAGAGTCATATCAAGATGTGGTTCGAAATAAGTCTGCAGCTAAGAATAACTTTAGTGTGGGTGACTTAGTCTTGAAATGGGAAAAAGCTCATGAGGACAAAGGAAAACACACCAAGTTGCAATCCATATGGATTGGACCATTCACTATTAACAAAAATTTTGGCCAACACACATATCATCTGCAATTACTAGGCAAGAAGATTGACTCTCTCCCTATTAATGGCCAATACTTAAAACATTATTTTCAATGATGATTTGGGGTTATTCCCTATGCTATGTACATAGTATTTTCTTGTTTATTTGGTTTCTGGAAAAAAAATTTGTCATGTAAATAAGTGTTGTGTTAGAAAATTATATTTTACAGAGCAATGGAACACATAAAATATTGCAGAAATATAAACACAGAAAACGCATAAAACAAGAGAGACACAAATATACGTGGTTCACCCAGTTTGGGCTACGTCCACGGAGAAACAACCAATTCTTCTTTTCATATTATCCAGCAAACTGAAGAGATACAACCTACAGCAGATCCATTGTAATTCCCTCTTCGCTCTCAATCTCCTCTCTCTTCCTCACTCAGAATATAGATCTACATAGACGCAATACAATTCCCTCATATATAGTGAGGGGTTGCCTTCTAGGGAAAAAAAACCCTAAATTAAACATAACTTCTACTGTCATATCTCCGCCTAATGAACGACCCAGATTGACTACAAAATTACAACATTTTACAAGGCAATTTTACATCTATTCTTAGCTTCGGGGGCGCTGCCCCCGATCCCCCCACTAGGGAGGGGGCTCCCAAAGGTCGCAGCCACCCCCCCAAACCCCCCTTGCAGCGAATATTTTACGGGTGGCATTGCTACCCCATTACGAACTGGGGTCCAATGCGATGATACCTTTGAATACAGAAGATAATCAGGCTCCACACCCAACAATCTCCCACTTGGAGACTGATTATAACAACTCCACCATTGCTTCATTTGCTGGACAATGACTCCACTTTGGACCTAGTTGTTTCTCATCTTCTTCATCATACTTGAAGACCAATTGAAACTGAGCAAATTCTTAGTTTCTCCCTGGTTACAACTTTTGTTAACATATCTGTAGGATTCTGGCTAGTGTGTATCTTTTCCAGCTTCAACTGTCCATCTTCCAACGCTGATCGTATGAAATGGTACTTGAGCTGTATATGTTTAGTCTTGGAATGAAATGCAAAGTTCTTTGTAAGATGTATGGCACTCTGGCGGTCGTTGTATAACTTGCCCAACTCCTGCTTCTTACCCAATTCATCTAGAAACCTTTGTAACCAAAACATTTCTTTACTAGCCTCTATAGTGCAACATACTCTGCTTCTGTTGTTGAGAGTGCAACAACACTTTGCAGTTTTGAGACCAAACTAATAGTTGTTCCACCTACAGTAAACATATACCCTGTTGTGCTTCTCCCGTTATCTCTATCACCTGCCATATCTGCATCAACATATCCCTATAGAAAAATGTTTGAACCACCAAAGCATAATGCTTGATTTGTGGTACATCTCAAATACCTGAGAATCCACTTCACTACCATCCAATGTTCTTTTCCTGGATTGTTCATGTACCTGCTTACAATTCCCACTGTATGTGCAATATCAGGCCTTGTGCAGACCATTGCATACATTTAGCTTCCAACTACTGATGCATATGGAACTTTAGACATATGAGCCATTTCTTCCTGAGTCTTGGGACACTCCTCCTTACTTAATTTGAAATGGCTAGCCAAAGGTATACTAACTAGTTTTGCATTCTACATATTAAACCTTTTCAACACCTTTTCTATGTACTCACTTTGAGACAATGTTAATTTGTGATTCTTCCTATCTCTAGTTATTCTCATACCAAGGATTTGTTTTACAGCACCCGGATCCTTCATTGCAAATGAGTTTTCCAATTTTCTTTTGAGCGCATTTATTTCCTGCATGTTAGAACCTGCAACAAGCATGTCATATACATACAATAACAATATAATATAGCTACCATCATTTTGCCTTTTGAGATAAACACAATGGTTAGAGTGACATCTAGTATAACCTTGTTCAGACATAAACCTGTCAAATTTTAGATACCACTGCCTTGGAGTCTGTTTTAAGCCATACAAGCTCTTCTTCAACCTGCACACTAGCTACTCCTTCCCTTTTACCTCATATCCTTGTGGCTACTGCATATATATCTCTTCCTCCAAATCCCCATGGAAAAATGTTGTCTTTACATCTAACTACTCAAGATGCAAATCTTCAGCTTCTACTAGACTTAAAATAGTTATGATTGAATTCATTTTAACAACAGGAGAAAATATCTCATCAAATTCTATACCCTTTTTCTGTGCAAACCCTTTCACCACAAGTCTAGCTTTATACCTTTTTCTACCTCCATCTTCTTCCTTCAACTTGTAAACCCATTTATTCTACAATGTTGTTTTACCTACAGACAACCTGACTAAGTCCCAAGTCTGGTTATGTGCTAAGGAGTCCATCTCTTCTTTCATGGCTTGCTCCCACTTCTTCCTAGTTTCTACTTGCACTGCTTCTTCATAGCATTCTGGTTCACCAGAATCAGTCAACAATACATAATATAATGAAGGAGAGTATCGTTCAAGGGGTCTACTTATCTTGGTAGATCTTCTAACACCACTTTCAGGTGTTTGAGGTGTTTGTTGTTGTTGTGGTTGTTGTTCTAGCTGTTTATCATTATGATTTTTAGGCACCATCACTTTTCCTGTGATCTCGTCAAGCACTGTGTATTCTCTGTTTTCTTTTTCCTATTTCTTTTCCTGCAACTGGTCCTTATACAAAACCTTTTCATTGAATATGACATCTCTGCTCCTAATGATTTTGTGTTTTTCATAATCATAAAAGCAATAACCAAAATCATTAACACCATATCCAATAAAGGTACATTTCTTTGATTTTGCCTCAAGCTTTGTTCTATTTTCTTTATTAATGTGGACAAAGGCTTCACAACCAAAAGTCTTTAAAAAAGAGTAGTTTATTTTTTTACCTGTCCATGTCTCCTCTAGAATACCACCATCTAAGTAACTTCAAGGCCCTCTGTTTATTAGATAAACAGCAGTATCTACAACATCTACCCAAAATTGTAAAGGAAATCCTGCATGCAATCTCATGCACCTTGCACGCTCCATGATTTTCCTGTTCATCCTTTCTGACACACCATTTTCTTGCGGTGTTCCTGGAACTGTCTTCTGTATATGAATTCCATTCTCTGAATGATACCTATTGAATTTTTTGCTGTAATATTCACCTCCATTATCTGATCTGAGACACTTCAACCTTTTTCTTGTCTCATTTTCAACCAAAGCTTTCCATTTCTTGAAAGTATCAAATACATCAGATTTATTTCGAATACAATAAATCCAGGTTTCTGGTTGCATCATCAATAAAAGTAACATAATAATGAAAGCCACCAAGAGATGATACCTGAGCAAGTCCCCATACATCTGTATGCACAAGATCTAATTTTTTGCTCTTCTTTTCTTTCCCAACTCTAAGAAATCTGAATCTCTTCTGTTTTCCATAAACACAATTCTCACAGAATTTTAAATCAACATGCTTCAAACTTGGCAACAAATTTCTTGAGTGAAGAATCTGCATCCCCTTCTCACTCATGTTCAGAAGCCTATGATGCCACAATGCCATATCTTCTCCTGTAGAGATTAAAGCATTAACATACCATTAAATAAATACAATGTACCAACCTTTCCTCCTTTCTCTATTACCAGGGATCCTTTAGTGACCTTCCAAGTTTTATTTGTGAAAGTAGTTACGCAACCTTCACCTCCTAACTGCCCTATTGAAATCAGATTTTTCTTCAGATCTAGAACATGCCTTACCTCCTTCAATAGCCACTAATTTCCATTTTGTTGTTTTATGAAAACTGTACCCATTCCAATGATTTTACAGGGTTTATCATCACCCAATTGAACCTGTCCAAAATCTCCTTGAACATAATCATAAAAATGTTTCCTATCAGGTGTGGCATGGAATGAGGCCCCTGAATCTACCACCCAGGCATCAATAATATTTTCTAATGAAAGAATCAAAGCATCTTGCAACACATCACCTGTTACATTCGCTTCATGATTAGTTTCTTATTGTGTGTCTCCTTCTTTTCCCTTTAGAGACTTGCAGTCTTTCTTTAGGTGTCCTTTCTTCTTGCATTTCTAGCACACTATCCCTAATCTGGACTTGGATCTGCCTTTTCTTGACTTACTGCGATATCTAGGGCTCTTTCCTCTTTCCATTTTTCTTCCCCTAGTCTTTGCAGTCAAAGCATTACCTGATGTCTCACCGGAGCTTTTCCGTCGCATTTCCTCACTAAGGATTGCACCGACAACATCATCAAACTTTAAAGTACTAGATCCAGAGACAGAGTTACTAATGGCCATAACTAAACCATTCCAACTTTCTAGAAATGAGCACAGAAATAACAGAGCCCTAACTTCATCATCAAAAGTTACCCCAATAGAACTTAACTGACTGGTAACTGTATTAAACTAATTTAAATGATCAGCAATAGATCCACCTTCTGACATCTTCATATTAAATAAACGCTTCATAAGAAATACCTTATTTGAGGCGGCGGGTTTTTCATATAGTTTGGCCAATGTCTACATTAAATCCTCTGTTGTCGTTTCCTTTGAAATATTAAACGTTACCAACGCCGCTAGGCATAGCCGTATTGTTCCAAGTGCTTTTCTATCTAGAATATCCCATTCTGTGTCTGTCATACTCGTTGGCTTCTTTGTTTTTATGCTCAATGGTTGGTACATATCTCTCTGGTATAAATAATCTCCATCTGCATCTTCCACAGCTAGTAGTTTTGGCCATTAAAATTTTCAACCCTAAACCTACCATCTTTCGCCATTGCTCCCACTCGAACCAGGAACACTTCTCTTCTACGAGTTTATTAGCCAAATAGAGCTTGGGCTCTGCTACCAGTTGCTAGAAAATTATATATTACAGAGTAATGGAACACATAAAATATTGCAGAAATATAAACACAGAAAATGCATAAAACAAGAGAGACACAGATATACGTGGTTCACCCAGTTTGGGCTACGTCCATAGAGAAACAACCAATCCTTCTTTTCATATTATCTAGAAAACTGAAGATATACAACCTACATCAAATCCGTTGTAATTCCCTCTTCGCTCTCAATCTCCTCTCTCTTCCTCACTCAAAATACAGATCTACATAGATGCAATACAATTCCCTCATATATAGTGAGGGGTTGCCTTCTAGGGCAAAAAACCCTAAATTAAACATAACTTCTACCGTCAGATCTTCGCCTAATGAACGACCCAAATTGACTACGAAATTACAACATTTTACAAGGCAATTTTACATCTATTCTTAGCTTCGGGGGCACTGCCCCCGATTCCCTCGCCGGGAGGGGGGGGGGCTCCCAAAGGTCGCCACCACCCCCCCTGGACCCCCCCTGTAGTGAATGTTTTATGGGCGGCGTTGCCGCCCCATTACGAACGGGGGTCCAATGCGGCGATACCTTTGAATACAGAAGATAATCAGGCTCCACACCCAACATGTTGTGTGTGAATGTGTTTTCTAGATTCTTTATGTGTGGTTGAATTGAAAAGAATCTTGTGACACTTCAGTATTTGGCCAACCTCCGATCCGTATTCCTTGTGTTGGTTTCATATTTAGGTCAATGAAGTTCCGATGGAAAACATGATCCATCCGCGATGAGAGTTTTGGGTCAAACCATGAACTTGTTTCTATTTAGGAAACCTTATGCCCATACTCGGTTCTTTGTGTTTCAATGTTCTCACGCTTATCTAATTAGTAGAAGAGGAGAAGGGGAAAAATATAAACAAACAAACCTAAATCAAAGGTCTCTATATGATTCTCTGAAGAAACAACCTCTCATGCTCTCAATAAGTTGGGATCCCTTTCCCGCCCATAAAATGAATAAGTGCCAATTCATAGTCCTATAAAAATAAATAAATAAAGGTGAAACAAGAGAAAGGATTCTTGTGTAGAGAGGTGAAGCAAGAAACTTCGTCAGGGTACTGACCAGGCTCACTGGCAACGAAGAAATGTTTATGTTCCTGTAGTGACTCCATCGGGGTACTGTTTAGGCCCGCTGGAAGTGGAGCAACACTAGAGATGAAAAATCATACTTTGAAAATCTAAATTTCACGAACTTCACTATCCTTCCCAATTGGAACATTGTGATATTATTGAATCCTATGTTTTGTTCAACTGAGAAGGCATAAAAGGGACCATGTCTATTCACGGGGTAAGTGGGTAGACCAAAGTAATATACATTATGAGTCAATACTCCCTAAAGAACCAAGACCCTGCATAAGAGAGTTAACTAAAGCGGAGAAGATGGAATTCTAGCAGTGTGTCACCAAGTGTTGTCGCTACTACAACACCCTCCAAAATTTTGGCCTACACTCAATTTTAGAGCCTTCCTTGGTCTTGTACATTTTTGTCACAAACATTGAAACTCATTCCATGTTTTTTCCTGAAGTGTTTCAGACACATTTGCAAGATATGAAAAATGTAATATTTTCACATGTTAGCTATCATACAATGTGTATAAGCCTGTTTTAGTGGTTTCAAGGGGCTAACTTTGTGAAAATGATTTAATCTAACCATGTAAAAATTTGTCGCACTCATTTCCAAAGTTTTAAGCATTGTTGCATGAGTACCGTCACGGTTGTTGGGCTAATTTATTAACATAAATTAACACAAGTATTTAATTATCAATTCGGGTTTGTAAAACTTGGAGGCAAATCCACAGTATATGGACATCAGATATAATCAAGTTTAGAAGATAAAATTTGAAGATTTAAAGAAGTACATATTACAAATATAAACCTATTTTAACAATTTCTAATTCATTTATGTAATATATGAGGGAAGAGGCTCCTAACTTAGGAGAACCAGGTTGTCCTTCCCTACAATACTACTTTCATGAAGATAAATCTAAGAGCACTAATTAACAATGGTTTATGATGCAGAAGATGTAAAAGAAGAGGCTCCTAACTAAGGAGGTCCAGATTGTCCTTCTTCACAATCCTACTATATCACAATCACCGTTGCTTCAACTCAGAAATGCAGAAATAACTTCAAATAAGAAATGGAGAATGAAATTTAGTTTTAGTTCAAGATCAAATAGAAGGGGAATTTAACTTAAATTCCTGTGTGTCCCTTCATATGTAGATTAGAATTAAACCAATATTCATTCAACAATCATCACACATCTAAATACATTTGAAACAAGAACTAATCTATGAAAACTATGAAAATTGAACCAAGAAGTGCACTTAGCTTGGTGTGGGGGCCCTCCACCCTTGCCTTGCACACTTGAAGAAATCTCAGCTACAGAAACTTCAGTAAATCAACCAAGCATGAACAACAAATTGAAATGAAATAGGTTCTTCAAATTAGCTTCCAACTCCAAAGTGTCTCAGCATAAAATTATACAAAAGTTACATACATAAGCCATCAAAGTCTTGGCTTTAAATAGAGGTTTTGTGAAACAAACTGATCTATATTATCTCTAACACTCATATCTACTCATATCCACCTATCTAGGTTGAACTCATCCAATTCATCCCAAGAAATATGGTCAATCCCATAAAATCTTAAAACTGCCCTATTTCCTAGAGATTTTCTGGTGACTAGTCAAGTTTGACCAGCCTTGACCGAGCCTAATAAAGCCTGTTTTGACCAAACCAAGTGGAGTTAACTCAGTCCTAGTTCCCAATCTTTCCATTCATACATCCAACTTGAGCCCAAGTGTCCTGCAAACATGTCATACACATAGCTAGTACGGGAATTTCTGATTCAGTCCAAAATTGCACTTGAAACTCAATTTTCATAAAAACTTCTAGAAATTGAAAAATTAAAATTAAACACCTGAATATGCATAAAATACATCAAAATGAGATGGATGTGATGGAAAATGGATGGAAAATATAAGGATTAAGTAAGTTTCCTTAAGCAAAAATAGACCAAAACTGAGGGCCAACATCTCCCCCTTGCTGATCTTCAAGCATGTCCTCATGCTTGCTTCTTCCTTTTGACCTTTTACTTCTATATGCTGACTGATCTACTGATGTACCTGTGGCTCTATCCCTTGAAGATGAAGCTTCCTCTTGAGCTACCAACACCACTTGACAACATTGTACATGAGCTTTGTTTTGGCATTTTGTGTAAATAAGAATGAAACTGGGGTCTTGTACTTGATTTTTTTTAATGCCAATCTTAGACTGGGAACTTTGATTTTGAACCTACACTGCCACCAAACTTCTAACTTTGATTATGCTGCCCAAATATGTTATGAAACCATCTCTACTAATTTGAATTTTAACTTATCCTGCCATCAAATATCTATTTAGATTTGGATTACGCTTTCACCAATGAACTTGGGCTACACTATCAATTAGATAATTGGAGTCTTCTGATTTGAAAACCATGTAACTATAACTTGGACTTGGATTTTCAATGACAACCCATTTAAAACAAATCTCTAACCTTGATTCTTAACTGAACAAAAAATACTCCACGTAATCTACAAAATAAGGGTTGAAAGAACTAGGAAAATATCCCAAATAATAATGAATTTGAGAAAAGTGCCTTCCATGAGCCTAATTAGGCTCATTCTGAAGAAGACCCATGTTTTCTTTTTTTCAAATTTCATTTTATTTTTCCCAGAAAAAGCAATGAAAAATAGTGGCCTTTAAAAAAAAATCGAAATGCATTTCTGGGACTAAATAAAATTTCATGATCATTAAATTTGAAATCAATTTCTCCGTTCAAATGCTTCTCCAGTATCCTTCTTACCTCTTTTCTGATGCCCTTGACAAAGAGATGAAACCAATCCTCAAAAATATGAACTTACTACTTCCGCAAACACAAAATTTTGACATAGAAAGATTATAAAAACATAATAAACATGTTTTTATTAATCTATTTCTTACATTCTATCCTCTGTTTCATCAAAATTTAAAAAAAATCCTTTGTCTCTGATGTATAATTCTCTGTTTTTGAATTGGCTGTGTAGAAAAACCAAAATTTTTATGTCACAATATCTTTTTGTTCTTCGAATTCTCGCCTCTCTTTAAGACAAAATCACCATGCTGTCATTCTGCAATGATCTAAGCTTACCGTGTGCAAAATTTTTCAAAGAGTAGTTCACTATATATATGTCAACTTTCATCAAATAACTCATGAGATGGCTTCACTATGTTTTCAAAATCCATAAAAACATTGCTCTCTATATACAAAAACATTTTGATCATGTTTGTATTCCTCCTTAACTTATAATGCAATCTCTGTTTTTGCCAAAATTCATCAAAATCCCTTCTTGGTTTCGAAAATTATCACTATGCACATAAAGGAAATGAATATTCCCATACAACCATACATGAATGTAATGAATTATGTCCACTGGGTTGAAAATAAGAAGAATTATGTTCTCTGTTTGTATAAAAATCGAAATCAAAAACTTTGTGTGTAACCATGCATGAGAAAATTACAGAATTCCCTGATCTAGAAGTGATTTTTGAGATATCTTTGAGATAACTTGAGTTCCTTCTTGCTTCACGAGATCTCTGTACTTAGGTGGTGTGTTTTTGCTACATGACTGCCAGATCTCTTGGCTTAAATCCCAGTCAACTCCGCTTGCTCCATTTTTCAAAAAATTTCACTAAATTCTCCTCTCTGCTTTTAAAAATTCTCTGATCTGGCAGTGACTTGAAGACGTTTCTGAGTTATTAAATCGTGTTCCTCTTCATTCTGCAGATTTTCTGGAATTTGTTGGCTTACCGTGTTAAACAAAACAATTTCAATTAAAAATCTTCTCTCGGCATTTCAAAATCTACAGGTGGCAGCATGTGGCAGCGTATATCTATGGTGACAAATCCTTAACTGAAGTTGTATTTCCATACTATGACATCTCTTTAAATAAAATTCTGAAACTATCCTCGTAATCCTCTAACTGTTGATGAATTTACGGGATTAACTCTTACAGGTGGCAGAGGATTTTACGCAGAATAGATCTGGAACTAAAGACATAAAATCTGGGATTCGATTTTAAATTTTGATGCTTACCTTCACTGAGACTTCACTACATAATTTGAGGGATTCTCTGCATAAATTACGGCTTGGCGCAAAATACTCCACCTTTAAATAACCCTTCAATTCTATACGCTGCTCAACATTCCTTTTTCAGCTATTCAAATATGGCTCTACGCAATTTTAATAGCTTATTCTTTCTCAATTCAAAGTTCTAGGCTTTTTTACGGCTTCAGTTGCTGCCAGTTCTACGTAACTACAACTCAGAGTAGCTCTGTGTAATTCTCTACAACTCACAACTTTCTTCTACATCTCACAGTAGTTCTGCGTTAGGCTACAGTTTTTCTTCAGCTCAGAATAATCTTTTTCTTGGCCAGGAATGTTTTACTATAGCTCACGGGGTTTCAAAAATGCTTAATTCTCTGGGTTTCAGAACTACAGACTTCTCCTTTGAAAATTTTGACCATTTTGATTTGACCCTCTGATGTCAATTTCAATGCTTTCGTGATTTGAAAATTTGTTTCATATTCTATTGTATGCCCATCATATGAGTATTATGATAACCTTTATACCCCAATAGTATTGCTCTTATGCCATTTATACCATTTAGGTCATGTTTAAAATTATTTCCCATAATACTAATGTTTTATTTGTTTGTGCACGTTTCAACTTATTGCATCCCATTCGATCCCTTTTTCTTTGAGGAAAAATACTTAGGGTTATGGAATGTTAGGGTTATGAATATGAAATGAATATAGGATGTACATAGGTAAATGTAGAATGATTTTAAGGTTATGGAATGTTAGGGTTATGGAATGAATAGAATATAAATATAGGATTATGTCTAAGTTAATGGGTATAGGATGAGAAAAATGTAATGAATGCATTCAGGTATTAACTCAATTTTAACAAAGTCTAAAAATTTCCACAAAAATTTGAGTTTACAAGAGAAAAATTGTACACTTACTATACTTGTACTTCCCTGATAGTATTGGATGAATGTTGTTGTTCTTTAACAATATCGGATGAAGTTGTCTTGTTCGAATATCGTAGATAGATAGAAACATAGAGCTTATTTATGCTTCCTATTCTACATTCTTCATTGATTCAGGTCCATTGATTGTTGATGTCATTCAGGTCCCTCTGCAATTGATTCATAATAACTCAGGTTTCTTCTGTCATGTACATTTTTATGCAATATATACATGTTTTTGCTAACATTTTAGGTCCCTATACAATTGATTTCAAAAATATTTCAGGTCCCAACTACCAACAATACAACCTCTGTCGTCAATTCAGCTGCACAACTAAGTTTCTTTTGTGACCTTCATCCTCGTTGATGGGAAGACTTGTCCTCAAGTTTTGTTTATTTTGGAGGATGATTCCTGCAAACTCAAACTGAAGAAATGGTAAAACAAAATAGAGAATTCATATTGGCCAAGCTGGTTGGTTTTCCTATATGAATTTGAGTTTGTATTATGCCACTTTCATGGATTTTCACAACCAAACTCCTTTATTATTTTTTATCTTTTTCTATATATTTTTTTTATTTTTTCCTTTTCTGGATGGAGGTGGGGTGTAATGGAGTAGGGAAGTATGAAAATCTTATGGAAATAGGTTATATTGAAGTCATGAGATAGTAGTAAATGGATGGATAATAGATCGCAGAGCATACAATATGGATGATGGATGAAATCATGAACAATATGGCTTATGAAAGGCTTCTTTCGAGATTGATGTGACTTGACATGGTACAGAACTTGACTGCTTCTTCTGATGATTAGCTTCATGTCTTTTTGCCTTGATCTCGATCATGTTGTAGGGTTTGTTGATGTTGGTGGTCAGCATCTAATAGCAAGCTTCAAGAGTTTGAGTTTCATTAAATGAACTCAACATCAGGTGAATTTTCACTTTGCTTTGAATTGAACATTTGCATTCATATTCTGGAATATGAATTTGACTTTGAAAATTACTTCATCCATGGATTTCACGCCTTCATTCTTCTTATGACTTGCAAAAACATAGCACTTGCCTGCAATACAACATTAGATGATGGAGGAAGAGAGGTTTATAGTCTCTCTTCTTCCAATAAACATGTAAATCATTACAAGCATTTCTTAGAAAACAAGTCCAAATATGATATACAAACAAAATGCATTTATTTACTCCTTGAGGAATGGTAGCCAGCTTAGACCTCCTAGGTATTTTGTTTACAAAATATTTGTTTTATATCCAATTAGAGTGATTCAAAATCCAATTTGAAGTGAATTCATATGGCTACCTCCTATATAAACAGGTTTGCAAAATGATTTAAAATGATATGGTAAAAACTATGAGTTCCATGTTTGATAGAGCTGCTTGTTAATTTTTAACTAGACCAACAGTCACTATTTGAAGTGTAAATTCGTTGATAAAAATCGGATCAATGTGATTCCACTTGGAGATTAAAGTAGATTAATTTTTGTCTTTCCAGTAGAAACAGGTTTTTAAAAATTCGTAGGCTTGATATTAAAAAATTGGTGATGAACAGACCTAGGAGGCAGAGTTTTACTATACTGTTTTGAAGACATGCAGTCACTAAATGTGACATAACTTTTTCCTTTCACCTCCAAATGGGATGATTAAAATTGTTTCTTAAACTAGACTTGAATATATATCTCCCATATAAACAAGTTTTGAAAAGAAGATGATTTGGTATGTCAAATATGCCAATGAACAATCAAGACCTAGAATTGTCACCATGCAGATTTTTCGACAAGCAGTTAGTATTTCAAGAATAACTTTTTCATATGATACCTGATTGAAGTGATTCAAATTGATTTGGAAACTAGATTCCAAGGGCTATCTTCCCTATGAATTTCAGATAAAAATGTTTCCATTAGACACCTCAAATATAGGTTGTACTAACTCTGTCCTCAACATTTCACTTGAGACCTAGTTTTGATTTTGATCACATTTTTATTTGTGATATAAATTGAAAACTTAAAAATGGATTCCAAAACTAGATTTCAAGAGATATGTAAAAAAAAACCATGATTTCAGAATGATCATATATGGTTACCCAAAATAGGCTTGCTCTTACTGCATTTTGCCATGTAGTCCTTCAAATGAATATTGAACAATGATTTGAAGAAATAGTTGGAACAAATTTATTATGGAAGTCTTATTGTAAATTCATTTGACTTGTTTATTTATTCTATTATGTCCTATTCTATTTTAGAAAAATAATTCATTCTCTCAAGTATAAAGAATTTCCGGTGCATCCATTTTCATAACAAGATCATAAGTAAACTCATATCCAAATTTGAAAAATATACTTTAATGAAATTTTGGACATGAAAATTTATTTGATCATAAAGATTTGATGAGAAAGAATGTTGAAGAATGGAGTAGTGTTGTAACCTATTCTTTAACATCATTTTTTAGATCTTGTCTTGTAAATGGATTTGGTAGTTATTTTTTTGATTTTATGTTTTTGTTGGGGGGTTTTGTTTTGGGAATCTAATTTTAGGATCTCTATTTCTAGGCATAAAGAAACATAACTAAGAGAAATGTATACTAACTAATTTTTTTAGTGTTTTTGTTTATCTTCTATTTGACTATGTTGATAATTGCCTCCCCGGCAACGGCGCCAAAATGTTGGGCTAATTTATTAACATAAATTAACACAAGTATTTAATTATCAATCCGAGTTTGTAAAACTTGGAGGCAAATCCACAGTATATGGACATCAGATATAATCAAGTTTAGAAGATAAAATTTGAAGATTTAAAGAAGTACATATTACAAATATAAACCTATTTTAACAATTTCTAATTCATTTATGTAATATGAGGGAAGAGGCTCCTAACTTAGGAGAACCAGGTTGTCCTTCCCTATAATACTACTTTCATGAAGATAAATCTAAGAGCACTAATTAACAATGGTTTATGATGCAGAAGATGTAAAAGAAGAGGCTCCTAACTAAGGAGGTCCAGATTGTCCTTTTTCACAATCCTACTATATCACAATCACCATTGCTTCAAACCAGAAATGCAGAAATAACTTCAAATAAGAAATGGAGAATGAAATTCAGTTTTAGTTCAAGATCAAATAGAAGGGGAATTTAACCATGGAAAATTTTAGGGGCTAATGTTCGCCCAGTGGGCTAATTTTCCATGATTTTTCCACAAAAAAGATTCGCCAATTTCCAATTTTATAAAAGACGATTCGCCCAAATTTTAGAATATAAAATTATTTTACCTTAAAAATCGCCAACATTATATAGAGACTATATATAAAATAGTTATAAATTTGATTAATTTTACAAATATATCAATAAACATTTATAATTTGCATATTAGGGATTAGTGAGATTCGCCAATGTTTTAAACTTCAAGAAAATTTTCCATCCTTAAAATTTTCCTTGAATTTAACTTAAATTCCTGTGTGTCCCTTCATATGTAGATTAGAATTAAACCAATATTCATTCAGCAATCATCACACATCTAAATACATTTGAAACAAGAACTAATCTATGAAAGCTATGAAAATTGAATCAAGAAGTGCACTTAGCTTGGTGTGGGGGCCCTCCACCCTTGCCTTGCACACTTGAAGAAATCTCAACTACAGCGACTTCAGTAAATCAACCAAGCATGAACAACAAATTGAAATGAAATAGGTTCTTCAAATTAGCTTCCAACTCCAAAGTGTCTCAGCATAAAATTATACAAAAGTTACATACATAAGCCATCAAAGTCTTGGCTTTAAATAGAGGTTTTGTGAAACAAACTGATCTATATTATCTCTAACACTCATATCTACTCATATCCACCTATCTAGGTCGAACTCATCCAATTCATCCCAAGAAATATGGTCAATCCCATAAAATCTCAAAACTGCCCTATTTCCTAGGGATTTTCTGGTGACTAGTCATGTTTGACCAGCCTTGACCGGGCCTAATAAAGCTTGTTTTGACCGAACCAAGTGGAGTTAGCTCAGTCCTAGTTCCCAAGATTTCCATTCATGCATCCAACTTGAGCCCAAGTGTCCTGCAAACATGTCATCCACATAGCTATTACGAGAATTTCTGATTAGTTGCACTTGAAACTCAATTTTCATAAAAACTTCTAGAAATTGAAAAATTAAAATTAAACACCTGAATATGCATAAAATACATCAAAATGAGATGGATGTGATGGAAAATGGATGGAAAATATAAGAATTAAGTAAGTTTCCTTAAGAAAAAATAGACCAAAACTGAGGGCCAACAACGGTCGTTGAAAATTGTGTCTTAAGTGTCGCACTTGTAATAAGTTGTCGCATTGAGGGAAATTAATTTGTCATGTGTCCTAGATGATATATGTTTTTTTGTCATTAAGTATTCTAAGTGTGTGATCAAAGTTGAAGCCATATCACTATTCACATCACCATCACTGATCTCGCACTTAGCTAACTTTTGAAAAGCTTCCCAACCAAGCAACTTAACTTCACCCAGCCTCCATGAACTACACATTGCACAATCTCAGTACTCTAGCTGTGACCTTTCCTCTTGACACTGCGCAATGCACAGTCCCCGCTTCCTAGGACTGCTACACTCCACAGTTCCAGTGCTCAAGTCTCGACCTTGGCTCCCGAAATTGTGCAATCCATCTTCCCAACCTAGCCTCAACTATGCATTGCAAAATATCTAGCCTCAAGCTCATCCCTTGAGCCCCTGAGTTGCACAATTTCACAATGGCCCAGCCTCCTTTGCCTCCCAGAACTACGTAATGTGCTAATCTAGTGCCCATCCTCTCAGCCTGTCACACTGACCTCCATAATTGCATAGTTTTCTTCCTCATCTCAGCCTGGACTATACATTGTGTAGTATAAAGGCTCAATGTTCACCCCTGACTTCTTGAACTGCACAATTGGGTAGTCACTGAGCCCCTCTCCCATCTTTTCTCCTAGTTTCAGCTCGGTCAATGGATCAATATGCACTATCATAAACTAGGAGGTTTTTCGAATTAATGTTGTACTATACCTAGGGGGGATAATATGGGGTACAGAGGGAGGTACCCAAGGGAATAATGTAATAATGGGATGGACCATAGTAATAAATAAAGTGGTTAACCCGTATCATGTAAGGGACCACAAGTAGTTAGCAATAATGTAATAAGGCCATTGTATTAGATAGATGGTATTGAGGGAACCATGGTAATGACCCATGGTATTGTATGTATGAGGCCTATATAGAGACTAGAGACTCCCCATTGAGATATGTGAAGGAATATTGTATGGACAAGCATATGGCTTGTGGAGTGTTCTCCTTCCTTAAGGAGTGAATGTATGGTGTTGCCCTACCTCAAGGGTTTGATCAATAAAGAAGCATTTCTATCTATATTTAGATCTCGTTATTTCTCATGATTATTTACAGTTATTGGGTATATTGGTAGCATTTCATATATTTGCAGTTCAGATCCATAACAAGTGGTATCAGAGGACTTTCTTGGGCAAAGCGAAATTTTTTTATTTATTTTTGTAGACATTTTTCTCGGTGACGAGTTTGCAGAGTAGATTTGTATGTTCTGGTGTAAAATTTGTAGAAACTAATTGCAGATCTGGGTTGTTTGCGAAAAAATATCCAATTTCAAACAAAAAAAATTGACTGAATCGGAGTCTGGATGAGGGAGATATCGCTAATTTAAAAATCAGTTGTGCTGCAAACATTTTTCGTGGTGGCAAGTTTGCAAATCAGATCTATACGTTCTGGTACAAAATTTTCAGAATCTAATTGTAGATCTGGGTTGTTTGTGAAAAAATACCCAATTTGAAAAACAAAATCGGCCGAATTGGAGTTCGGATGAGGGAGATATCATTGATTTAAAAATCAACTGTGTTGCAGACATTTTTCCAGGTGACAAGTTTGCAGATCAGATCTGTATGTTTTAGGGCAAAATTTGCATAATCTAATTATAGATCTGGGTTCTTTGTGAAAAAATACACAATTTCAAAAAAAATCGGTCAAATCGGAGTCCGGATGAGGGAGATATCGCTAATTTAATCTTCTTCTTATTTTTCTCGAAATTTTTGTGATGACGGGACAGTTGTTGCGCGAATCGGAAATTCTAATGCCTTAATTTGGATTTCTATGACATGGGTAGATGCAGATTGGTCATTCCATTTCCGAAAATAGGTCATAATAGGTTCTGAGCAATATTGACCGAACTGTAGCCATTTTAAATTTTCGCCAACAATATGTTTTCAGGAAAAAATGATGGGCCGAGTATTGAAAATTTTATACGAGAGAAGAAGAGTGACTTTCCAGGGTATTGGAAGGAAAAAATAAGGTACTATTTGGAAGATGAGGCTGCTATATGGTGGAAATCACTTGACAGTGAGTTTATGAAGTTAGGTAGTGCTAATGAAATTGAAAAACTATTGTTGTACAAATGGTCTCACACTGGAAAGAAGACAACCAAAAAATCCTAGCAAAGATCTTATTTTTACAAGAAAAGATAATGGTCCTACTATTGAAGAACTCATAAAAGATCTTAAGAAACACTATCCAAAATCTTGGACAAGTTTCCTATGGCTTACTTTGAAAGAATAGGCTACCATATGGTGGCACTCACTTAGCACCTAGGTGTTCAAATTTTCAGATGAAGAATTTGAAAAAGTCCTTTTGGACAAATGGTCTCATACTAGAAAACAGGGGGATGAGACATGTAAGGCGTTATTTTCCATTGGTATCTTCTTATTATAGGTTCATGGATATATTCAGAAGGAAAATATCATTTTGTCTATAAATCCTAATTGCAAGCAAAATTTTATAAATGTTAATTTGGCAAAAAGATTGCAAATTCCAGCTAAACAAATGGAGCACATACAGGTTAATAATGAGCAAGTGCAAGTTTATAAAGTTTTGAAGATTTCTGTGGACAAGTATGTATTGCATTCTGATTTTTATGCTTCAGATATGGCTAATGTGGATGTGGTTTTTGGATACCCTTGGATGGAATCTATGGGTACTATCAATATTAATGTGTAAAAGAAATTCCTGAAGCTCTGGTATAAAAAGAAGAAAATTACATTACAGGATATTTCCATCAATAAAAAAGTAGAGTCCACGAAGGCTGAAGCAGAAGATGTTCCAGGGACTGACACATCAGATGATGAGCCCTTGATGGTTGACAACCAAACACAAACATCAAACCAGGTATGAGAAAAACAGGTAGAGTCCAAGGAGGCTGAAGTAGAAAATGTTATAGGTACGGATACATCAGATGAGGAATCTGTGGTTGAAGTAATATTGGAAGATAAGAAACAACAACAGATGCCACAACATGTACCAGATACCAATCAGGCTCCATTAGGTGGTGAATTAAAGAAAGATACACTGTTGGTTAAAACTTCAGCATATCACCACCCACATCACCCCATAAGAAAACAACCTACAAGATGGCAATGAATTAGCAACAAGGACAACAACCCCCACATGACAGATAGCGAGGGGCGACGATCCACCCACAACAAATCAACACAGAAGAGCTGCCAGGGTCAATTTCCATCTCAAGTGAGCGAGGCACCAGCTAGATCGAGGGTTCACCTTTCTCTTGGATGGCTAGATGCACGTGCATGGTACCAATGGACTACTCTTTTGAGTAGATCTTATTATTTGTGTTCTTCTTATGTTTCAGGGACGAAACATGTTTAAGGGGGGTGGAATGTAGTATACCTAGGGGGAATAGTATGGGGTACAAAGGGAGGTACCCAAGGGAATAATGTAATAATGGGATGGGCCATAGTAATAAATAAAGTGGTTAACCCGTATCATGTAAGGGACCACAAGTAGTTAGCAATAATGTAATAAGCCCATTGTATTATATAGATGGTATTGAGGGAACCATGGTAATGACCCATGGTACTGTATGTATGAGGCCTATATAGAGGCTAGAGACTCCCCATTGAGAGATGTGAAGGAATATTTTATGGACAAACATATGGCTTGTGGAGTGTTCTCCTTCCTTAAGGAGTGAATGTATGGTGTTGCCCTACCTCAAGGGTTTGATAAATAAAGAAGCATTTCTATCTATAATCAGATCTTGTTTTTTTTGGTGATTATTTACAGTTATTGGGTATATTGGTATCATTTCATATATTTGCAAGTCGAACTAATGTCATCTTGTCATGAGTGAATTGCAGATGTAGGTACCTTATCATACCATGGAAAGATGATGGAGAAAGAGGTGAAGAAGGGAGACATGCTAAAGACATCTTTATAGATGAATAATCAAGTTGATTAACACACAAAAGGGAAACAAGCAAGCCCCTTATAAGCCTGTAATAATACGCAACTTGAAAGGATCACAGAAGCATAAAAGACATCACAAGCTAATATGCGAAATAGTTCATAATTTAAAAGTCATGGAATTATACAAAAACACACATTCAACAAGATTCATACCAATGCAAACGAAATAGTTCATAAGCATAAGCGTAAGTGAAATAAAATACAACACAAATACAATAATAATAGTCCTACTATATTTACAACATATGCATGAAAATATGTCTGCTCGGAGCTTTTATTAAGTGAAAGTTCCATTCATACATACACCATAGATGAACCACTAGTCTCAATAGTGGAACGTGAAGCCAACATCTCCTACTCCTCCAAAGAAAGATACTCGCTCTATGCTACGGAGAAGCCAAGGCTCTCACAAAAATCCCAAGCTCCTAATTCTAACCCTAATTCTAGCCAAAATCTTGGCTCCCCAAAATCCATTTACATGAGTTATGAGGTTATATTTATAAAAATAGGGTGTGACTCTTCAACTCCCCTTTGTGACTCTTAAACTTCCCTCTTAACTCTTCAACTTCTTTACAAAATAACTTTTCAATTACATCATGACTCTTCACATTACACAATTGACAATTGGAATTTCACCTACAATTTAATTACAAATAATATTACAATTACTCGTACCCATATGAGACAATATTGGGTAGAGCCCACTAGACAACCTTATAAGAAAAAACACTATCATGTTTGAATTTGGGGAAAATCTAGCTCAATAACTTCCTCTTGATGTATTTCGATCATGTATCAATGCCAAGATTGGTATTGTGCGATAGAACCCTAAATTATGCAATGGTGTCTTGTTGGAAGCAGAATCTTGCCTCCATGGAATCCGGGTACAATGATTTGGAACCCGTTTGAGCTTGCTTTTAGAGTAGGAGAAAAATTTTGTTCACTTGGACATGACCACTGATGTACTTTTGCATGATCTGTTTGTTCAACTTTAAATCTTCCTTGGTGGCAATCTGCCTATGATGCTCCAAGTATTCTTTGATCTCCTGCCTCACCTGGTTCCTGGGTTTTGCTTCAATGAGTGAGCCAAGTGATGGGATCCTGTGTGAGTTCACAAAGAAATCCATACTATTTTATAACCGTGCTATGAGTTCTGAATGTTACCAATGAATGAGGTGAGATGTTTGTTGTTCTGGATGAGCATTCGAACTCACAATTTCTACAACTCTGCCCATTGCTTTGTTTTCTTTCCCAAGTCAAGCGATGCCCCTTTGTATTGCATTGACAATTCATGTAGGGAAACGGTGGCACCTTGCACTTTCCTAAGAGTTTAGAAAAAGTCTTTACACTTTTGTTGTAAGCCATACAAGTGGACAACAACCCATGGTAACAATATCCTCATAAAGATTCCTCATGGTATCTCCAAGTGTCTATACTTCACCCGGTATCATTGCCTCTATTTCCTCTAGATATGCCTATGTGTAAGCTGCGTTCTAAGATGCTATGCAGAAATGTTCAACCTCTTGCCTGGGAGCCTGCAATTTCTTTGCCACTTTCTTGTCATCTACCATCAAATACTCAGTGTTCGCATTTTCTACACCTGTAAAGGCCAAGTTGGTTGCGGAAATGGCATTGAGATTATTCCTAGTGTCCACCACAATCACCATTTCTCTAATAAATGCACGTTGTGCAAGGTCATCCAAAAAATAATTCCTACGCTCTTTACGATATTCTTCTAGATTTCATCGTATAACATATTGTACATGTCCACAACCAGATCATCATAAGAGGAACAACTTCCTCTTCCATGCTTGGAGCTAACTTTGCTATTGGAGGGCTTGGATACTAAATGATGACCTACTATGTGCTAGGCATCATGTCAACATCTTGATTCTGCGGCTTTGGTTCCTCCTCCATGTCTATGATATCAATAAATTCTTCAATCTATTGAGCAAGCTCCTGGTCCTGCATCCTTCTACTCTCCTCCTTTGGTTTTCAATTCTATTCTTTCTCTTTAGCTTGTTTCTGTGTTGTTTCTTTTACTATTACGCTTCACCTTTCTTCTTCCTCCTGCTTCTTCTTTTCTTATTGTTCTTGATTATGATTTTCTTCCTCCAATCTCTTCTGCTCTTCCCTCTTCCCTCGTTCTTCTCCCTGCATCCTTTGTTTCCTCCTTGCCTGTTTTGCTAAAGTCACTTTCATAATAGCTAGATCCACTTTCATCTTGCTGCTTTGTTCTCCCCCTAGATTGTATGCAACCTTCCTCTTTCCCTTATCATGCGTGGGGTTTCTCCCTTCTACTGGTACTGCTTCCAGAGTAGCTTCCTTCTATGGAGTCACCCATAAATTTATTACAAAGCTGACCGGATCATGGGACTTGAAGGGATTATAAAAATTCTTCCATGGATCCTCCTTTAGCCAGTGAAATGTCTCGCTTAGCCACTGAAATGGATTCTCGCATAGTGGTATTTGAAAATACCATGGGAATCGTATGAATTAAAGTCTCGAGTACTGAACGCAAACTTATCTATCTCCTTTCCTTCAAAATTCGTGACTTACAATTTCTTGATCTCGTACAATCCAATTTTTATATGATGAGTTGGACAAGGTGCTTTCTTATTCCTATGAAAAGCTACTGAAAACCCTATGGAGAGATGATATGCAAATTCTTGCATGACAAGCTTATCGGTGGCATACCTTGGTAAAATATTTGGCAACTTCTGTCCACCGAACACTCTAAGGAAGGTGTCATCCAGTGAGGCAAACCAATCTGCGATCTCCGGTACAGCTTCCATTGCCCCACGTGACATGCAAGGTGCTTCTTCCTCAAAGATCACCTTATATAGCTGAATGAGGAAGTGGTCAGTTATCTTCTCCATAACTCCTCTGTGGATGAAATCTGAGAAAATATTACAATATATGTCCACGATAGGGTCCCATGGTGTCAAAGTCCAATCTATGCTAGGGAATGAATTGTGTGCACATATTGCATCTGGTAAATATGAAGACATGTAGAATCTTGTTTTCCCACCCTTGGGAGGATTTCAGGCATTCACTACATGCATACTTAAATGTTGAGCCAAAAAGTATGACCAATTGAATGACCTCCCCTCGTTCACCACCTGGTTCAAAATATTTCCGACCTTTTAGGAAATCTCTCCATGCTCTACTGACCGTAAATTCTGCAAGCTAGGGTAACCAAGAGCTAATAGGGCCTCATGAGATACTTTGTCTTGTATGTGTTGGTGGGTGTGTCAAAAATTTGATGGCTCTTTCACCCATCCCTTAACAGTGTCCCTCATGCTCACATAGTTTTTGGTGGCATAGAAGTATGAATACATGAGTGTTTCTGGCTTGGGAAAATGGTACATAAGATGGTAATCTGGTGCCAAAAAAGTAGCAAGATTCTATCCGCTGGCATTGCTCAAATTCATAGTCTTCACATCAATATGTGAAACAATCTACCTGATAACATCTACACATGGGAAGGTTGGATATTTGCATGCAACCTTGTGTAGTCCAGATCGTTGAACACTGACATATACCTACTAGTCCTCTAGATCTGCTTTGAACCTCTTTGCTGAAAAAACTTCATTCACTTTCTACCTTGTAAGATATGATTCCTTTTCCACAAATAGTTGAGTGTCTGAATACACTGACAAGTTTATTGGCGTACTCTCAACTGCTTCCCTAGTAATTTGTTGCCTTGAAGAAGGGGAAGTAGGAGAAGGAGAAGCTAATACAGTTTCTTCAATATGCTGCAGTGAAAATGGTGATTCTCCTGTGAGAACAATTCTAGAAGGCCCTTTAGAATTCCTAACTTATGAGGACTCTTCTTCCTCATTAGTTGTTGTGTTTCTTCTTTTCATGACCTTGAAAGTTTTTTGTTGTAAATCTGATCCTAATGGTGACTAATTTTTCCTTGGTCATTTTAATTCTTTCTCTATGGTCTTTGGAGTCTCTAACACTATATGAATGGATATTTCTTCCCCGACTTCCTGTAAAATATTTTCCTCCCATTCTTCTTTATTGGAAAATTTCTCAATCCCTAGTTTAGCCACATGAACATAAGGTGTTGATTTCTATGCAACTCTAACTATTGATATAATCCACAGTGGGTCATAAGAACAACTAAAACTCAACTTGAACTTCATCTGTTTCAATAAATTATCTACCTCTCTCCCTGTAGCTCTTGTGTTGGTTATGAATGGGCCAAACTGTGCTTTCAATTTAAATTGATCTTTTTGTTTTCTAGAAACAAAATGAACATCTTCTACATTCATCATTTGTCTAATATATTCAAGAGAAAAAATTCTCATTTGGAGGAAGATAGGAAACTTGTATGGTTGTAGCTCACGTCCATAAATCCTAATTTCTATAAAATTCTGGTATAAATACCAGTCTCCAACCTTTAACTATTCACTAAGATGTAAAATTATTTTAATTTTAGTAGAAGTCCTAGGAACAACGTCAGCATTTAATAAACAATTTTCTACATACAAGAATTGATTAACAAAATCACTAAAGGAGAAATCTTCAGAAGTATTTCTGACTAGTGAAGTCTAGTGAATAACTAACTGTGGGATGCCTGTAATATCCATCTTCTGCAAAGGAAACTTGAATATTTTTTATTGATGATATAGGAATAGGTAGATTAAAATTGATTGATGCTTCAAAGAACCTTCAATACTGAACTTAAAAAACTACTCATGAATAATTTATTAAAGGATCTGACTGTGATTGAACACATATGAAGGCTTTTTACCAGAGGAAAATACTAATAACAATCCTAAAATTACTTCCTCGACCCATTGGTCACTGGGGTATCCTAATAGACAAGAAACTAAGGAAATGACCTTCCTAGACATCTCAAGGAACATGGCATTAGAATAAGGAGGATTGGTCCTGGGTAATTCATAATTCTCAAGAATAAAATATTCAAAAATATGAGCTCTTTAGAAAATGAAAGTTTTTGGTAAATCTCCATTAATGCATCATTAGAAAACATAAGTAGGGATTCTTGAGAATTCAATTGAAGGGATTGGAAAAATGACTCAGGGGTTACATAAAACAAGGTTTCATTATTTTGAGCAATGATAGATCTTTGACTTCGGAGATAGTGAGCTTCACACCAGGTAGCGAAATATGTAAAATGGTAGGTATGAGGGAAGACAAATTAAGGGAATAGGGATTCCTAGAATGAAAATTCATCACTAGCATCCTAGTATTTTTGAAAGGCCTAATTATGCAGTTCATAGAGGTCAAACTCGCAATTGGTCTCTACCTTTTTAAATTTAGTGTCAACTAAAGGTAATTCATCTAAATTTATTATAGAAGGAATCATTGGACTGTCAACAAATACTTTGGATTTTCCTTTATGAGAACCCATTAAATAAAACATAATTGTTGGGGATTAGTAGAATAGTTACCTGGAAATAGGATGATCGTAAGTTGGAAAATTGATGTCGTTCACTTGCAGATTCGAGTTGGAAATATTGACTATAAGAATAATGTAACAAAGAAGGTAATTTGCAAAAGGGACAGACCTTAAATCAAATGTTGATAATAGGAAAAATTGGCTAACGGTAAATGGCGAGGGGGAATTAAATATTTTGAACGTTGGTAGGAAATTAATGCATAATTGTTATTTGATAAATCTATCAGGGAGATGGTAATGGTTAAATGTAGTGAAGTTTCTAGCGATAGGAGAAATTGGCGAGAGCAATAGCGGAAGGTTTGAGTGGAATAATGGTGGTTTATTAGGGGGTTGTTTGTGGTTTTTGGCAGGGGGTACTGCAATGGATGTGGGGCTACCACCTACCCGAAGGCGGGATCGGGAAAATCACTTTGGAACCCCCCCCCCTCCATTAATTGTCGACAATGTCGGGGGTCTCGCAAATGATCAGGGGTTGTTGATCTAAGCGGACCCGATCTCATGTGTTCAAATGAAATCAATATTTAAATGTTATCCGAAAAATCGATCAAATCAATTTATTACATATAAATAATCCTTTTAAAAATGCTAAGGATTATTTAAAATAAAATAATAAAATAAAAATGATGCGGCATTTGAATGTGAACACAATACTAGGGATATTATTTTATTATGTTATTTTTTATCCCTTTCTTATTCTTTCTTTCTTTTGATTTTTTTTTATTTCTCTTTCCTTTTCATCTCTTTATTTATTTGTCTATCTTTTCCTCTCTCTCTCTCTCTCTCTCTCTCTCTCTCTCTCTCTCTCTCTCTCTCTCTCTCTCTCTATATATATATATATATATATATATATTATTTTCAAAAATAAAAGAAAAAATACAAAATATTACAAGGGTAAAAATAAGTTATAACATTGTGCACAAGCAGAGGTTCCTTGTAGCTTCAAAAGTCTTTCTTCTTCTATCCCCGTCATGACAACTGAGTGATCTGATCCTTTTTTGGCCTCAACCTTTCCATCAAACATATGAATGGAGCATCCTTGCTGGCAGATGTGTACCAAAGACAACAAGTTTCTCCTCAACTCTGGGAGATATAGAGCATCATGTAGAAGAAAGTTTGGAAGACTAGGCAATTTGAGCATGATGGTGTCAAGTGCTTGAATTTTGACTTGTCTACAAATATAGTGCTCCATCAACATTGTAAGTGAATTCTTCAAATAAATATCTCCTAAAATTCATGTGGCAATTTGCTCCTGAATCAAGCAACCAATCATATTTCCATGATTCAAGCAAGTGAAGCATTGAATAAGTCTTCGATTACTCCAATGTTGAAATGGGTCACACCGTAATGGGCAGACTCAGGTGCCTTACCTTTCCCTTTGTTAGTTGCTTTACCTTTCCCTTCATTTCTTTCCTGCTCAATTCGGTCCCAAGGAAACTTACAAGTGGAAGCTTCATGTCCATCTCTATTGCATCATATGCAATGAAGATCAAACTTTTCTCCTTGGAATTGTCTGCCCCCCCTTCCTCCAAAATTCCTCCTTCCTCTTCGTCTTCAACCCCCTCTTCCTATAGAAGAATCTTGTGCACGATTCTTCTCCTTTGTGCCAGGCATACAATTTCTTTAGTAGAATGATGAGTTGTCTTCTTCCCAAAGGCCTTCTCTCTCTCATCAAACTTCTTCTCAAGGGAGTAAAAGGTAATATCCTTAAGGTTTCCACTTTCTTTCAATGACTCAAGATAATGTGAACAAGTTGGATATAGTGCCTTGACATAAGCTATGAGAGGAATATCTATCTCAACACCAGTGGATTTTATATCATCCATAATGGATCTTACTTCTAATTCTAAGGCAACAAGGTCATCATTTTTCAATTCAAGACTAAACAACCTAATCACCAATTGAACAACTTCAAGTTTAGAGTGTGAGTCATACAATTCCTTCAACTTCTTTAAGGGTTCAAAAGCATTTTAAAATGGAGAGATATGGCGACTCACCTCTTCATTTACTGATGCTATAATCAAGGTATAGGCCTTGTTGTTCTTGTTTTCCCAAATGGCAAGCTCCTTGCCTGAAGTGGGTTTTTCAAGTGAATTGTCTCCTACACCTTCATAGACTCCTTTCCAAAACTCATTGAAAATGAGAGTGTTTTTTATCTTCTAGGACCACTCAGGATAGTTCTCCTTACTAGTGACAACCACTCCCACAACAGATATGAGTGAATGCATTCTTAAAAAATGACTATGTGCTTCAAAATAATTATAGTAGTTGCAAGTCTTTGTAAAATAATTTGTTTTCTTAAAAAAAAAATCAATTAAGAGTGTAGGCTCTCAATATACTTCCATCATATACCTTATGTAGACCATATATGTAATTTGATTATATGAAGCTTAACCATACCATATATGTCTTATTTAAAAAAAAACAATGCATTTATAAAAGAGCTAATGCACTTTCAAATAACGCACTTCATACCATACATGTGGAGTATTAAACAAATAAAACACATGGTCATACAGCTATACCTTGACTAGTCAAGAACAAGACTGCACCAAGCCATAATTACGTTGCACTGTGGAGGAAACTTCTTTGTGGAATATTACCACAATTGACGAACACTCACAAAACATTCAACTCAGCTCCAGGAAGTATATCGACAGTCATTGTTGTCACCAATTCTCTTTGTGCAGTTAATGGGAGACTGTGCATATTTTAATGGGAGACATACGTTGTTGCAGCGGTCTTGGACACACAAGATTTTAACACACAATATGTTGCTCGTACATACAATTTAAACAAAGCAGAGACCGATTTTTTAATGGACTGGCTATCACAGGTTTCATGGATTTAATGCATTCAACTAGGTTCTGGTAGAGGGACAAAGGATCGGTGTAAGCTTCACTTGGAGTTGAGGGGATAAGCATACCACATGAGTTTTTTATAAAAAAAATTCCACACAGACACAATACTGCCACCAACTTCAAAATATTTTCCTCATTCAATCAACTATAACTTTTTTGCACTCAATCAAATATTTTCCGCATATATGACATTCACCAATCATCAAACTTGTCAAGTTAGTAAAAGACTTACCACATGCTAGACACCACATAATTTGAACTACAATCACACCATTAAACACGACACCTCTAGGAAGGCACACCAGTCTTCACACTAGGTTGCAAATCAATGCCTCAATGCAAAAATACAACCTTTTCAGTAGTAGGATAGAATACGACATGCAATCTCTATCAATGCATTCAACAACAATGCATGGGATTTTGCGGGGATATGACAGAGGCGTTAGTTTGCAAAAGATGCAGAACAAAGGTAGAAAGGAAGCCAAAAATGGTGTTGGATCTGATACCATGTTAGGCCAGGAAGTAACTCCTCCAATCAAATTGTGTTATTGCATTAAGATGGATCATAGATATATACATGGAGAGAGAGACTCTTGGGTTTGATCAAATAAGAAAAATTAAGAAATCAATATTAAAGCGTGCATATCATGATTAATATGTTGTAATGTACAATCACTTAAAAAAGGCATTGATGACGAGTTAGAAGAACCACAAACAAGCAATCTCCATCCGATTAAAATGCCTCCTACAGAAAATTGTCTAAATTGTTTGTAAAAGAATCATGGATCCAAAAATCATGGACACAAATCAAATGTATATTCAAAATCTAATTGTGTAAACCCCAATGATGAAATATATACCCAAAGTATAATTGTATAAACACTAATACTTAATCATAAAATTGTGCCAAATCTATGTGAAAAATTATATATCCAAACTCTAATGATATATATCTAAGCTCTAATTATATAAACACAAATCAAGTTTATAGATATATATATATATATATATATATATTATTGAATTTGTAATATTAGGGTTTATCACATTAATATTAATATTGGGATTTGTTGTAGCAGCTACAACCATCCTCCAAAATTTTGCCTTAGCTTTGTTTTGAAGCCTCCCTGCCAACCATCCTTTGCAGCATATCTTGCACTACCCAGGTACTTGTGGTTTTAGTTGAGTTTCTTTAGCTTATCATCTTGTGTTCGCTAACTTGTTTCCCTTTCACCCGCAAGTTGACCTCCCATGACATGGTCTTCAACTGATTCTTGTGCTGACTTGGAGAATTGCGTAGCACTGGAGGGAAACCAACCTTTCTCTTCAGAATTGTGCAGTACATCAAGGCATCCAACTGCTCTCCAAAATTGCGCAGAGCATGCAAGCTGCCTTCCCCTTGAAAATTGCACAGAGCATGTAGGCTACCTTCCCCTTGAAAATTGCGTAGAGCAGCCCATCACAAAGCATGCTATCATAATTCGCACAGCTCTAGATGGAAGCCTTAGCTTTAGTCCAGAAATCACGTAGAGCATGAGGGATAGCCAGAGCCACTCAACCCATAAACTGTGCATAAGTCATCCTGAGACTTGTTGTCTGTTGCATGTGCTCATAGGTTGATGGGTTCCCTCTAGGACTGTGCAATCTTATTGTTGCAGCTAGATCTTCAAGGAGCTATTGCTCCATGATCTCATGCCTGATTGAGATCACCAGACAACAAAATATAATGGCTAATGCAATCTAATAATGGCCCCTCAATCCAAATTTTCATGCATGCAAAAAGCAGTCAGATCTATGCTATAGATAAGAGATCACACCTGGAATCCTCGCATGTTAGGGAAAGGTTTTGAGTTCGATGTAGATCTTGCGCTCCACTTGAGTGATCCAACACATCTGCACGAGATCTCTATCCCTACAGATCCATGACATGAAATGCTAAAACATGGCCACAAAGACATACACAATGGATCCATGTGGTTCAACAGATAAAGCATAGCCACTAACAAATACAATCATGGATCTATGTCACAATATACATCAGTAGGACTATGGACACATGATAGACAGAGAAGTGTCTCAAGATAGCCCTCAAAGTACATAAATGATACATAAGTCCAATGCAACCTGGGAAGGATGCCATATAAGAGTGAGATGCCTCTAGCCTGAGGTCTTCAACATAACCTCGATGGTACGAATATACACCATGCAGATAGATGAGCTGAAGTTGAGCATGGTAGAAACCGCCTGATTACCAGTCAATGAGGTAAACCAGTAACAGACACGGGGCAATCCACCAATGAGGAAAATGGATCCCAAGGTACCTAGTACAATCCACTAAGTGTGAATAGATGAGTTGATGTCAAAAACTAGTGAACTCGATCAATCATGAGACAATGATGAAAACTCATTTTCGATCACGAGGAAGACTGCCACTGAGGTCTACAAGCTCCAAGGTACTACTAATTCCTAGATCAAGCTCCTAGATAATGAGCTGAAGTCGACAAGAGAAGATCCATTTAAGGAGGGCCTTAATGCATCCCCCATCAATCGACACGGAACAAACCAAGATGATGTGATGAATAGATGAAGTCATGAAGTATAATTGACACAAGGATGGTCGACTCAAAAAGGGCAACATGCTACTATAGATGGCCGAAACAGGTTGAGATTTCCCTTGAACACATAGCAGCACAAAACAAGAATGACTTGGCAACATGACTAATGATCACCAGGTGATATCATGAAACGATGCAGGAGGCATCGAAGCACGCTCCATATTACTAGAAGAGTAACTAGTCAGAGAAGTAAAGAGACTCATATGGAGGGTACGGCTTCTGGGCAAGCTAAAACCCAATAGTAAGATAATGGGATAGACAAGTGTCGTGTTCAAGGGTGACACAACTAATTCTGCCACTTTGATGACTAATGGAAAAATACGTTCCCCCCTTCTATTTTTTATAAGTTTTTTTTTTGTAAAGTTCTCCCCCAAGCCCGAAAAAGAGATACAAGTATATAAGGGGGAACCTCCTAGCCACGATAGACTAGGGTATTCCTTTTTCGCAACTATTCTATCCCAGTCCAGAAAAGGGTTAAACTTATATTGGGTAGATGAAACTTTTGATACTTTAACGAGCATGAAGTAGACAAGTTCACTCGACAATATTTTCTAAATTAAGGAGTCTAAAAAGAGCTTAATGGAAACTCCTCTTGGAGGAACGAGTGGTATAGAGGGTATCATTTGGTTCTGGTAATGATGGAACTGCTTATGACATAAAGAGGACAAGAGGTGAGATAATAGGGCCACTCACCGTAGCAGTTCCTCCAAGAAAGGGTAAACACCAAGTGAAAGCGGGTGGTAGCCCAAGCAGATGATGATGATGGAAGAGAGAAACCAAAGCTCATCATGCAAAAGTAAGCTGATAAAAAATGGCAATCACAAGGGAGAAAAATGGTGGAATCCTCTTGGGGTACCCCTAGAAATATGACGAAGAAGAGGACATGAGGATCAGGTTCTAGTTCATTGAGGCTTAGAAGGAGTAAAACATGTTTGCATGGACACCACCTTGGAAAAAAGGTGCTAACTAAGGTATCCATGACCAAGGAAGATCTACCACCAAGTTATGACATGCATAAAGGAAGTGGCGAAAGTCACAACTTGACGAGGTTACACCTAAGGCATAAATATGGCACTCACGGTCATAATGCAATGGTGATAGTGATACATGATCTACCCCTATATGCCAAGCTGAAGAGAAACACACCTAAGGTCCAATGGATGTCGCAATGGAAGCACCACCTTGTCCTATAAAAACCATTCAGAAAGACTAGACCCATGGTTAAATCACATAATGAAAGACATAAACATGAATGAGATAAAAACAGGACCATGTATTTTTTGGTTTGTTTTTTGAATTTTATAAGTTTTTGGAATTTTGGCATAAATAAGGAATAGAAAATACTCGCATTACACACCAAACCAAAACAGGTAAAGAGTCACATTTCTTTGTACAATATGTACAAGCACAACACAGTCTAGTAGGTCACACCAAAGTGTGCCCACAACTGGGCACAGGCCAAGGTTTTCCATACGTGAACTCATGGAAGGTAAATATACCATATGTCTCACCAATGTGGGGCCATGCCAAAGGAAATCAAACTGCCCAATCCAGAAAGGTTGACATAAAGGGGGTATAAGATGCTTATCAAAAGGTGGAAAGGAAGTGGGAAATTCAATGGCAGGTTCAACATTAGAATCCCAATACTTGACTCGGCTCATGGGTGGAAACTCCAAGGAAATCCGGGAAGGTGCCCCCTAAGTCAATTCAAGATTTAAGTTACTAGGCTCTACTCATTCTTCATCGGGGAGACTAAAGGAAGAAAGAGGCATAACCTACCTATGATGATTAGTGGGTAGATCCATGACCACCAAGTTGACTAACCGAGGAGGATCATCATCAAGGGAGTCATGCGGAACAAGAAGAGGGGCGGCCTGTGTGGGAAAAAGAACCTGATCATATTCCATATTGGGATGGAGTTTCTGACCAGCATCAAGAGGTACTGATAGAATTTCCAAAGAGTCAATCTCTTCCACAATAGGTGGCAAAGGGTGCTAATTAGATTGTGCAACTTCCATAGAATCAGGTGGCACCACCTAAGGATCAGGAGGTCTATGGGGTCCACGGGTGCCGGAAGAGATCATATGCATAGGAGTTGTGGTAGAAGTAGAAGGAGTGTTAGGCGGAGGGAGTTGACGAACGACTCTCGTAAGGGATGAGATTTTAAATAATCCCATGCCAACACTGTCATACTAACCAAGGTTATCTCTCATGAGTGGCACAAAATTTCCAGTGGTGGAAATATGAGCTGATGGCATTCAAAAGTCAAGTTGATTGATAGTGACAATTTTGCCTTAATGAGGAAAGAAAAGTACAAGAAAAACAGATGAGACGACTGCGGTCATTTCATAAAACCAACTACGACCAAGTCATAATCTAATGTGGTGTCGACAACCTTGACATCAACATGGATAGTTTCCCTCCTAACTCAATGGAAAAATTTGGAAGAACTCCCTTTGGAACAAAGTTGTGTTTGTCAAAAGCTTGGAGAGTCGTGTTGGACGTGGTGAGTGTTAGAGACCCAATAGCCTTCAATCATGATGCCTACATGACGTGTGGAAGATCCCTCATCCACCAAAGTGTGATGAATATTCCTATGGGAAACACACACAATGATTTGGAAAGAAATCTGATGGGAAAGTCGAGGAGCGACTTTATTAGTGTTAAAAGCGATGAGACTAGATTCAGATAGGTCAACTCCACCAATGGCAGACAACAAAGCTTTGCGTTGCTGAGGGCAACTTTGCAATACCTCCATGGCAAACATGGCACAAGGAGCCTAGGCTAGATCTTCAACAATATTGTAGTGTTAAGCAGCCCTGGTAGAAGGATTGTGTGTTGTCTTTGGAAGAACACCCTTGGGAGGGCGATAGACGAGTTCCACGGGCTTATCTAGAGTGAGAGGCCAAGTGGAGGGTAGTGGATTTGATGAGTCCTTCGATGGGGGACTCGAATAAGGAACACCATTAGACTTGGATCACATGGTCGTATTAGGATCTTCCTTGCACATGAAGACGGATTAATTATGAGAAGATGACCCCTTGTTTCCCCTTTGTGGAGGGTGAGAAGGTTGAGCAACCATCTATTGTTGGGGTTGCGCAGGGAATGGATGGGTTAAAATAGCAAGCTATTGAGTAGACATGGTGAAAGAAGCATATGGACCTCAACCATTCAAGGTCATTCTTGAGTAAGATGATCACCTTGACAAATTTTACAAGGGAACTTGACATTACGACGAAGTTCACTAGTGCCCCCTCCCTGACTCTGAGGGTTGGATTGAGACTCCTAAGCATTTTGATTCTTTTTTTATTTCACTTATTATTCTTCTTACCACTAGATTGTTGATTTTTCTTCGGTTGAGTGGAATTCACTGTGAGAACATTAGTGGACAGCTCAGGAGCAATTGCTTTAGCAGAGCCAGACGCACTTGCTGGGGCTTGAGATGTAACAATCAATTTCCCAAGTTGGGCGGCAAGTTGGCTCACGGAATCAGAAACAGACCCAATCACACCATTGGCATGTGGGTCAGGAACATGTTTTGGAGGGTCAACAGAAAGCGTAGGGGCATTAGGTAGCACTTCATAAAGCATACCCAACTGTGAATAGATAAGATCCAACTGTTGGGCAGCTAAAATAGCTTGTTCCTCAGTAAGGGCTCAAAACATAGACACATCCTTGGAAATTTGAGGTTAGAGAGATCGAATGAACCATTTACATAAGATCTCATCAGGTAACTTGGTTCTCACCAACCTCTTGCGATGGTGCCACTCATGAATATGATCAGAGATTAATGTGGCATCATCTTGTTTGAAATTATACAAGAGGTCAGAGTCGATATCATACCGAGTAGGTAACTGGAAATGTGTCAGGAAAGTTTGAGCAAGGGAGACAAAGTCACTGTAGTATGAGGTATCTAACTTAATGTACCACTTTGCAGCATCCCCGGTCAACGCAAGTTGGAATAAGTGAAGTTTAACATAATCATCCACTAAAATACCGCAAATGATAAGTGGTAATGTGCATGGATGGATTCTCCCCAGGCTTTCCTTCAACCATGGGAATATCAGATGGTAATTTGGCGAGCATAGGTGGCCACCAAGGATCATGATATATGGGGTCATTAGTCAATTTCGCCAAATCTGGTAAATCAAGAGAAGATAAGAAAGGATTTTGGAGCTGACTAAATGGGTCATAGGAGGGAGAGGCCCCTAACCAACTATGTGGTCCCCCCATATGAGGAGTGGAAAGATGCACCTGTTGGTGAAGAAAAGGGTTCGCCCCGTCATAGGACTGATGCAGGACAACATGACTGGTAAATGGAGGTTGCCCCCCAGGGTAAGTACCACTAGAGAGCAAATGACCCCTAAAAGCATGGATGTTGATGGGGTTGTACCCAGGTATGGGAAAAGGACCACTCTGTGCAGTAGGACTGACATAAGGAGGATACCCTGTGTGAGAAACGGTACTGACAACAGGGTTGCCCCTAGGTAAACTAGCCCCCAAGTAGAAGTACTGGTAGGTGGTGCCCCTCCAAAAAGAGAACTATACCAAGCCTGTGACACAATAGAAGTGGCGTTGCCCCCAAGATGACCAAGGACGACGGATGATCCTCCCCACATATTATTGGACGTAACCATGCCTAACTGAGGGACAAGAACAATTAGTTGGGCAAAATGCGGGGTAAAGATTCCTTAACCTACCAGCTGACTAGTCTGGGGTGTCATGGTCGACATAGGAGATGGTGTGGACATGGAAATGTTCGAGAAATTTGCAAGATTCATAGAAGAAACTGGTGGAATGCCCCAAGATGAAGTAAGAGGTGTGGACGGAGGAGTGGGTATAGCCACACTAAGAGGTGGCAATGATTTCACGGTAGTTGATACTATAAGGACATCCCAGACTCCGCCATAGTGTAAAGTACAGAAAAAGGCACGTGAATCTAGGTAGGTGTGGAACCATGAGGGTTCAATCACAATAAATCAAGTCCCAATGGATCTGTCAAATGTGGGTTGGTAGGAGCATCAGAGTCATCTGCCAAAATCTTGATAGAAACCAAATCAGTACTAGAAGGACCAGGTATAAAATACACGACAATGTGGTGGTCTAAGTATTGAGAACCGATGGGTACTCTCTATGTAGGGGTAACAAGTCCACCTCGTTCAGGAGGCAAACCATGAATACGACGCGACCGTCGATGAACAAATTCAGCGAGGGTGGTAACTTATGATTTGAGTACAATTATGTTAGTACAAACACCCTAAGGCTAAAACTACTGAGTCAGACCAAAGAGCACACACTAGAAACATCCTAGAAGATAGCACATGCAAACCAAAATACAAAGAAGCTGGCGGTGGAACAGTTATACTAGCGACTTGCTTCCTAGTCTTTTTATCTACGAACTCGGTGCAAGTGCCCTTATTTTCCATGGGGCACCCTCCGAGAGGACTGAGAGAGTATGACTAATATATGTCCCAGGTATAGAGAAGACGAACCCGACCCTGGACCAGTGTATAAGCCTTAAGAAGATAGGTCACTATGGTCACCATGTACAATAACACGACCTGGGGGGCCAGTTGCAGGACAAATCCACACGCAAGGGCAGGAAAATTAACCCCAAAAGGAGCTAAGACCGAAATCCCCTTGAGACTTTCCTCCCTATTTGTCCCCAAGTGAGATGACATTGTTTGTATGCATGTAGATTTCGCTATACTGCGCCACCCAAAACTAAGCAAAAGGGGTTGTGCCAATTCGCCTAGCCCAAGTGTTACCTCATGCTTGACCCTTTTGTGAGGAGGACTTCCCAGACTGCACTACTCCAAATGGATTTAACTCCCTACTGCAAGATGCTAAGTTAATTTTGTAGTCTTGGAGTAGTTAACTCACACTACTATCTCCAAGACCCTAGCCCAAGCTAGTGTTGGTGTACTACCAGTGAAAATAAAAGATGAATTTAGTTAATTTTATTATCACGTTGATTTTAGTCATTGTTGTTTACACAAGTGGGATGTAGCATGAAACTAAGATGGTGTGAATGAATATTAGTTAGTCACCCTAGTGCAACTATATGCAATTTTCAATTTTCAATTTGATGAATGCTAGGAGGGTAAGATCCTTCTAACACACCAGTGGCTATAATGATGCACCTCTAAATCTTCTTGAAAGCAAATTATCCCAAATTTTGTGAATTAATGACCTAAAACAAACCAGGAAGGAAAACCAAAACAATCTGAAAAAAAACCAAAGGAAAAGACTCCCAAGAAAGAACGCAAAGCACTCTAGAAGTGTCACAACTAGGAAAAACAAAGCCCAATCAAAGAAACACATTGAAAGAAATCAAATCGAAAGCAAAAAGTGAATAAGGGGGGGAAATGTCATCAAGCTAGGGCTATAGTATAATGGCTCAAGAAAGACCTATGTTCTACAATGGTCAAAACCAGACCCTAGATATAGGAAGGCCTAAAAAATATCATATGAGAGTGATACAAAGAAATGAAAACACACTCAAAAGAACTTTCCTAGATGACAATTGCACAACCAATCACAACACCACTAATTGTGACGAACACAAACAAGAGAAAGAATAGGTAACTTAAAAACAAGTGACCAAGCCACACAAAGTTAAAGAAAGACCAAAGTGGGATATCAAAGAGATCTAAGTAGTTACCAAAAGCAGCCAAATAGATCTGAAACAAAGATCCAAAGATGAGAACACTAGTCCTCAACCAAAGAACACAAAGAATTCTTTAAGAGAAACCTTGAAGAACATAAGCAATGGATGATCCCAACCAATAAATAAGAAATGGCTCATATCTGATAGAGATTAGTAGCAAATAGAAACAAAAATAAATAGATCCAACAAATAGTATCAAGTTTTGAAGAACACACTTGAAAAATCAAGAAAATAAGCTGAAAGAAAACCCAAAAATTGGGGAAAACAGATAGAAAACATGCTGATTTTTCAACCAGCCATATCTTCCTCATATAGAGTCTTCTATTTCAGATGGATTTTATTTTTTTTTACGTAAAAAATCAAGAGGATTACAAATATGTCATTATTTTCACTTAATTATGTATAGAAAAGAACATAAATGAATAGAAAAAATCAGTTGCACGCGAGGGTGGAAGAAAAACAAACTGCCCAATTTTCAATTGGCCATAACTTCCTCATACGGAGTCCGTTTTTTGTGAATTTTTTTAGGGGGGTAAAAATCTAAGAGGAATTCAAATCTGTGGTTATTTAAATCAAATTATATACAGAACATTCAAGAATTTGATTTCAATTCTCAGATTTGTTATTCCCTCATATAAAAAACAAAAGTAAAACTCTAGATCTAAGATCAGCTTAGATCTGAAGCAAGTAAAATGAAAGGAGATCAAAATGAATCCAAAAGATTATAGAGAACTCAATGGGAACAAGAGAAAACCAAAAAACATAAAGAAGAAGAGGAGATCTCAAACAAAGAGGGAAAAATAAAAATGCTCTCATTGAAAGCACCAGTTTTGTTGCAGCTAGATCTGCAAGGAGCTATTGCTCTATGATCTCATGCCCGATTAATATCATCAAACAACAAATATAATGGCTAACGTGATGTAATAATGGTCCCTCATCCAAATGGTCATGCATGCAGCAAGCAGTGAGATCTATGTTATAGATAAGAGATCACACCTGGAATCCTCGCATTTCGAGGAAGGGTTTTGAGTTCGATGCAGATCTTGCGCTCCACTTGAGCGATCCAACATGTATGCACAAGATATTTATCCATGCACACAAACACAACTAAACAAGGGAAATAGTTGATCTTCCTCGGAAGATTGTTAGATCAAAAGCAATAGATACTATCATATAATATACTGAACACAAATTCATGTAAGGAAGGGAACACAAATTTTTATTAACCATATAAATGGAACTACATCAAATGTATATCATCAACACAAAGAAAATCCTCTCCTCCAACTTGCAGTGTGGCCTCCTCTCCCAAGGCGGTAGAGCTCTCGCACTGTTGTTTTTGGTCCTCCCCCCTATTCCCTCTTGGTGATATTATAAAGGCTCATTCCATCCTCTAGGAGAATGTATCTAGACACCTAGAGGATTGAGAAGTTAGGAAACTTCTACAATAATGGGCCCATAGCCAACTCATACACAAGTGGGTCAATTTGATCTCCTTGGGAATGACAAACTCTAGAAACCTTTTGCACAATTATGAGTTTTTTTTCTCAATTATCTCAATTATGAAATAAATATTATATCATAATTATAATATTTTGGCAAAATAATTATGAGAAATTGCTTAATTATGTAATTTAACCCTTTTAACATGGGATAAATCTCACATAAGTAAAAGAAAAGGTGAAAAGGGGATGCATTTAAGCAAAACAACCGAGGTAAGTTGATATTGGGTTTCTCTCACTATAATGGAGTGAAAAATACGGTTATAACACTTGCCTTTCATGCGTGGGTAGCTTTTTCCTAAAAAATAAAAAATCATCCTTAGATTTTAGGGATCTATTTTTAACAACTGGAGGTTACATGCAAAAGTCATTTTAGAAACCTCCCGCCAAGTGTCACTTTTTCCTAGAATTATGGCATGTGTGTCATAAGCCTCGATCTTGTCAAAACTATTTATTCGATGCTTTAAAACTCATTATTCACTTTGATCTTCGAGCTCTGGCATTCCCAATGCATTTAGGAACCTTCGACACAGTTATTGCACATTTTTCCGGGTTAGTCTACTTTTCATGTCTTTTTCTGCGTTTCTGTCACTTTTTGTATTTCGGTTTGTATGAGTGTTGTTTGCTTGGTTTTTTTGAATGCTTGTTGTCGTTTTAATCCATGTTAGTTTGTATAAGCATTTTTTCAAGTTTTTCATTGCATTTCCTTGTTGTCGCATGCATAACATTGTTTCTGCACTTATGGTCATCGTTGCAGCGACTCGCTTCACACACCTCATTGTTTTCCCATTTTACTAAATCCTGCACTCACTGATTGCATGCATGTTCATTCACTCATTCTTGCACCCAACTTCACACATGCATTCAGTCCTTACTATTTTCAATCGCCCGTTGGTAGGTTTGAGCTGCCTTGGCCCGGACCTTGCCTTGCCCGGCTTGCGTTGTGCATTTCTAGGATGGAAGGATTTGCCTTGCTCCCAGAAATTACACAGAGCCTACCTCACATTGGCCTCCCAGGATGTTCTCTACACAATTCTAAGAGGTAGTGCCTCAAGTGGCTCCCAGAATTACGCAATGCAATTTTCTTGGGTTGCAGTCATGTTGATTGAAACTGTGCATTGCACAGTTCCAGTCATTAGTAGGCCAAGTTGGATTGTGCTCTTCGTAGTTTCAGAAGTCAGTCAACTCACTAACAGTCAGAACTGTGCTCTACATAGTTCTAGCAGTCAGTCTCCCATCTTCCTAGAGAAAATTGTGCAAATTTTCTAGTCAGTCACCCAGGTGTATTGCATATTAGCCCTCAAGTTTCTTTTGGTTTTCAACTGACAGTTTTCTTGCCATGAGTGTTTCTCTATCTCCAGGTATCACAGGTGTTCATCAGTCTCTCAACAACACAAGTACAATGGCTTCCAAGAGAGAAGGGTCAAAGGACATGGTTGAGAGCACAACTAGAGATGTGGTCAAGCAAGTGTCTATGAGCTTGCCCATCTATGAAGACACTAAGTTGTTCATAGACAAGGAGATCAAGATCAAATGGCAGGACATCAATGACATCTTTTCAGGCACCTTTGAGGAGAATTTGGAGGACCGCAGAGTCTATGTCAACATGCACAGGTCTGGCTTGTATCGGGTTGCATGTGGTATCCCGCATTTCCATGCGCAGACATGATCCATTGGATTGTATCACAAACTGATCCAGAGGCAATGGTGTTGAGCAGTGCCAGTGGAAAAAAACTTGCTATCTTCAAGGAAGAGAACTTTCAGGAGATGTATCACTTTCCGCAGCCGGTGAACACAATGGATGCACCCTTCACCAATCCCAACAAAATTGCAAACTCAATAGACATCTTGAAGAGTTGGGTGAGATATCCATCTAAGTTTAGGATAGCACCCAACCAGGTATACAAGACAAATATACTACGAAAGGCTTATCAGTTCTTGGTCATCTTTGCATGTCGCTTATACGACCAAGAAAGTACAGAGACCTTCCCACAAATTTGGGTGATTGTGTTGGATCAACTGGCGAATGAAGCAAGACCTTTCAATTGGTACAATATGTTGGCTCTTCAACTAAAGGGGCAAGTAATAAATTCCTGGAATTCATCCAAGTGTCAGCAAGCAAAGCTATTTATGTTCGCCTACATTCTTGATGCCCGTTAGCAATTCCCTGGCTTGGGTTTGGCACGAACACTTTCAGAAACCTTTGTGCACACCTATTGCAGGTTTTTCTCCAAGTGCAGCTTCCATGGAGTTATACTATAGCTATTAGACCACTTCGTCACCCCGGTGTATAGGATGATCTTTGAGCAGGATCCGCCTTGCATGTCACAGGCAATGATGGAGGCATTGGTTAACATAACAGATTGGTATGCGTCACCCCTTAGCACATTCATCCAGATGTACATCACGAAGAAGGTTCTACATGTTTTACCGAAGTTTTCCATGGAAAATTTGGCCATGCAAGAGGTTTCATACCACATCTCGAGAGGGTTGTCAGCGAAACTGCACATGAAGAAGAAGACATCTTGGCTCGATCTTCCTTTGCGGAACATGTTGTATGAGATCTAGAATCTCAAGCATGTTGAGGCCAAGATGGAGGAATTCAAGAAGTTCACCTTCGACACCATAAGTTTCAATCCATATGACTCACATCGCTTAGTGGAAGACTATTGTGTGAGAGTATATCATCCATGGATCCACAGGGCATTCCATTAGCCTAAGGGAGACCCGTGGAGATACTACTATAACTCCTCAAGGCTCAATGAACCAGTCAGAGTGGCTATAGAATGGTTAGTAGTGCACAAGGCAGCAACATCTTAGAGGGCAGCAACATCAGCAACAACAGAGGGCACCGGAATTGTGCATGACAAAGGCAAGAGAAAGGTTGCCGACAGTGCAAAGGTGGAGCAAAGCTGCAAGTTCAAAGCATATCCACTTTTATTAGGATAAAATTTGGAGATTGAGGCAAAGATGTGACAATGCATGTTGGGCATGGAATCCCCCCAAGGCATGTTTTGGGGCTCAAAGCCCAAGTTTTGATCCGATATTATTGTAAAGACTCCGCGAATTGCAGGCGTGGAGCACAAAATGTATGATAGAGTCACAGGGTTGTACGCCCTAGTTTTGTAATGTAATGTCGGCCTGCCCATGGTCTGTGAACCATGGGATTGTATAAATAGAGCGAGGCTCTAAATGTAAAATAAGGCAATGGAGATAGCAGAGTAGTAGAGAGAAGAAAGAGTCTAAGTGACTAAGTGTGTCTTTGGGTCATAGAGTAGGAGAAGGCTCTGCAGCTGAGTGCACATAGGCCTAGTAGTCCACAGTTGAGTGTGCGGACCCCTACAACTGAGTGCACAGGGCGAAGTCGAGTCTGTAACCGAAGAAGAGATTAATAAAGAGAATTTTTATCATAATTCTGTGTATTTGTTCCTGGGTTAATGCATGTTTTATGTAAATTGCAAATATACTAGTTATTTACTACGCGCACCTGTATGAACGATTTATGTTGTTAAGTATAACCTAAAGCACACAAGTAGGCTAAAATAATCAACTAACATTGGAATACTAGTAAGGACTAGGGTAATAACAACATTTGACCCCTGAGTAGGGCTGCACGAAGGTAGCATCTTAGGCTGCGACGTATGGGAAATTGTGTGTAGCGACGTGCATGCAGGTTCGAATCGCGGACCACTTGAACTCATTAGACATCTCCAGGGTGCGGAAACCTAGTTCTAGCACCCTCCCATACTACTTCGGGTGAGACCTCAGTCCGCGCTCCACGGACTGTTGTCGAAAGGGCTAGTAGTACCAGGATTTGTTTGGCTAAATCACCTCCGAACCTAGGTTAGGCCCCAATAAGCCAACAAATGGTTCCATTGCCAGGACCAGGATCTACATAAGAGATGTCTAATGTCGTTCACTGGAATCTGACAAAGAAAGAAATTGAAGAGTGGTTGGACAGAAAGATTCACGAGTTCGCAGTGCAGGAAAACAAGAATCCGCGAGTATCGGAGGAACTGTGGTTAGAGCACTACTTATATACGGAAATTCACGAAATTTTCTTTGCGTCTTTCCCCTCTAAGTTGTACGAGTGGATTGCGAAGCTAGCAGACAATCAGGGAAGGTGTAGGCTCAACAAACCTATTGTGTGGACTCCAGAGTTGGTTCACAGACTAGAAGCATCAGAAGATAAGATCGTGCATGCTGTGGACCATTGGCTCGATCAAATTATAGGAGGGTTTATGACCGAGTTCATGGTAGATATGTCAGTTAGCTATAGTGAAGCGGAACGACACTTCCTCAAAGGACCACGAGGTAAGTACATTAAATCTTTGAACACTTGGATTAAAATGCTACTATGTGAAAAGCGGGTTATGCAAATAAATCAATGTTTGGGGCTATGCGAAGTGGGAGGATCTACAGAAACGAAGGTAGCGAAGAATTGAAGACTAGCCCTTGATTTCACCTCTGCGGGAGAGTGAGGAGGAGCTCGCGAAAGTTTCACCAAGAAGTGTGATTAGTCTAATAAGACAGCGAATTCCGCACATACCACCCCCACCCACACCACCACCAGTTTCACCATCCTCACCCCCATCTTCACCCACACCACCTCCGCCACCACCACAGTTCAATATGGCGAGTGCAATAAAGTTGTGGTTTTCAAAGGAGTAGGGAATGAAGACCTAGACCAATTTTGGTTCATGGTAAAGGCTGTATGGGAAGCGCAAGGAGTCACGAATGATAATATAAAGAAGGCAACACTGGTCAGCGCTTTGCAAGATCGCGCACTGACATGGTACATTAAGCATTCCAATGACAATCCAAACGCAGGAATCGCGGATATCCAAGCTGCGTTAAACAGAGAATTTAGTAGGCCAAAATCAAAGACACAGTTGATTATCAGATTTAAGGAAATCGCGATGCTTCCAGGTGAAACCCCCTGGGAGCTAGATTAAAGACTGAAGTGTATGATTCGTGAATCCAACATGACCTTGACGAATGGGCAACACCGTGCATGGTTTGTAGCATTGCTAACGCTGCATCTAAGGAATGCGTTATCACAACAGAAGCTATCAACTCAGGCCGAGGCCTTGGAGATCGCAATGAGACCCCAATACAAGATCCTAATTTGGGAGTCCAATAGATCCACGCGTAGTTGAAGAACTTGTGTCTTGAGATGCAAAGCCTGAAATAAGACAGTACAACTCGCCCAGAAGCACGTGAGGAGGTATGTTGCATAAAGTGCAAAGTCCAGGGACATGACAAGGACCATTATCCAGTCTTCACGAACTACCTAGTGGAAAGGGAAGGCCAAAGTACCCAAGGACCTGGATGAAACTAAGAGTTCACTCCAGACCCCGCTCCTCCCAAACAGCATTATGTTTGAAGGCACGCACCTAGCCCGCGTGCCAACCATGAAGTTTGAAGATTGGGACCTCGCTGACCGCAAGAAGTTCCCTCGCCGTGATACCGGGAACCTCATGAAGCAAAACACCGCAGGGATGGTGACAACGTTAGAGCCGCGGAAGTGGCTGCGCGGAGTGGAAAAGGTCGGGCTGCTGAACTTACTATGGTTGCCACATTTCCACTGTGTGCCAATAACCATTTTCATCATTAGGAAGCTGCTCTGCCTAGTGCATGATGGGTATCTATGGCTAGAGGAGCCTATCCCCATCATGGAAGACCTAATTCACTGTGTTTCCCAGCTACCCTACAAAGGAAAGGACCCCGCGACCATATCGGAAGGAAAGGGTAGTGATTTGGCCCTTGCGAAGGCCATGAAGACGAATTACAAGCTGGAGCAGAAGAAGAGGGGCTACACCATCTCTAGCATCAAGGACAAAGCGGTACGCGTGGCAACCCAAATCCTGGCCGACAAAGTTATGCGAAAGTGTCGTGCAGACAAGGTACCTGCACCGGTGATCACACTGGCCGAACAGTGCACGGAGGGGGTCCAGTTTAACTGGTTCGAATTCCTCTGCACAAATTTTTTGGAAAATTGTCACAAAGCCCAAGAGCACGGTAAAACCTTCCACTGTGCATGGTTGTTTCTATCCATAGTGCTCGTAGCAGGGGAATTGTCGGACGATAGTCAATTCCCCATAGTTGACAAAGAATTATCGGAGGCCCCGAATTACGCTTCGCTCTAGGCCATGAAGGATGCGAAAAGGATACGTGACAACAAGATGTTGAAAATGCAACAAGATGATGGAGCTTAGTGAAAAGAAGTCGCCTTCACTAAATGGTCCCGCAGGCTATTTTTGGCGCAAAGTCTATTTTTAGACTATGTCTATTTTTAGACATATGGATCATGGTCTATGAGTGGCAAGATGCTATTTATTGATGATTGCTCATGTTGGTAAAAATAGATGGACTTCTATTTTTAGACATATGGGTGTAGTCTATTTTTAGACTGCCAGTCAAAAAATAGAACAATCGAATATTATTAGCTCTTAATAATATTTGGACTATAAACATTATCTTATCCTCTTACAGCACTTCAGTTCAAGCTACGGATGTGGCACATGCAACTGCCAGAAGGAAATACGCTTTTCCTATGGGTTAGTTGAGCTATTGCATGATGGACTTCAGTTAGAACTCAAGTGATTGAGTTTAGTGGAGTTGATTGAGGAGTTGATGGAGTTGTGTTCAGTTTGACTTAGTTGAACTAGTTGTATTTAGTCTAACTGACAAATAAACTAGAGATGAGTGGTGTGAATTAATTATTAATTAATTCACTAATTATTAACTCATAAATCAACTAAAGAATACATAAGTTAACTCAGTGCATGGACAGTTCAGTGGAGACAAGTGTTAGAGGTGAGTGAAAGGGCAAGACAGCTGTCAGTTGTGACTATAGTTGTGCATGAGATTTGCACAATCAGTGGATTGAGATTGCCATTGAGGATTGCGTAGTACAGAAGGAAGATTCATGAGTTTGGATTAGCCATTCTCATCTATTCTCATGCAGGATTGCGCAGTGGAGGCAGGCAAGCAGTAGAGGAGATTTGAACCTGTGATTGATTCAGATATGAGCTAGTTTGTGTGTAACAGGTGGAGATAGTACTGAGTACTTGCGAGGAGTATTGTACTATGTATTGTTACATGTTCTCAATCAATATAATATACAGATAGTTGGGGGTTTTCAGCTGTATGCTTTCCCCGTGATATACTGTGTTGATATGTGTGATTGATGTTTCAATGTGAGCATGCAAATGTTTCTGATTCTGCAAAATTGATAATCAATGGTAGAGGAGGTTATGTATTATGCATGCATTTCGCAATAGTGTATAATCAGGATAATCTTTGTGAATAAGTGTCATATTATTCAAATTTCTACATGGTATCAGAGCAAAGTTGATCATCAGATCTATTATTCAGAAAGTGATTACATTTTATTTCTTCAGGCAAAGTCTGTAATCGGGCCAGGTAGCCTCTAGATTCATCCTTCTTTTGGAAGGTGAGATATCCGGTGAATGCCCATACAGTCAAGCTCTGTACGAGAAATACCTTGTTCTCATGAATTTTAGATCAGAAGCGGTTGAGTTTTGAGCTAATGGAATTCGAATTTGCAACAGTGTTTTCTTGGTGTCGAAGTTGAAATGTCTTTCAACGGATTGCGATTGGAGTATGCCCTTGAAGGCAGCTCGAATTATATTGCATGGAAAGACAGGATGGAGGCGGTGTTAGATGACAATGGGTTAAAGGAGTTCATAGATGCTAAAATCCCAAAGCCTACTGATGATGTTCATGTTGAGGCTTGGCAAAAGAAGACAGCAAAGCGTCGAAGGATTCTGTTGGAGGGCGTGAAGGATCACATCGTATCAAGCCTGCATGGAAGGCTTCTCCATACTTGATGTGGAAAGCGTTGACAGATTTATTCCAAAGCGAGAGCGACCAGAGGAAGTTGGCGCTCAAGGATAAACTCAGAAACATTAAGTGTGAGAAAGGAGACAGTATACCCAAGCATCTCACGAAGTTCATCCAACGCCGGGATGAGTTGGGAAGTGTGGGGGTGACTGTCGATGATGAGGACTTAGTGAGCTTGGCTCTCCTTGGTCTTCCGAAGAGTTGGCATTCCTATCAGGACTCTGTCAATGGTCAAGAGAAATTTCCAGGATGGGAGAGACTTTGGTCTGATCTTGTGCAAGAGGAGATCAGGCGGAATACCAGGGACAGATCTTCATCAAAGGCATCTGATGAAGAAAATTGCACTTTGCCTGCCAAAGCAAAGAAGGGGAAGAACAAGAAAGCTTCTCATTCTGGTGCGAAAGGCAAAAAGCATGACATGTCCAAGGTGAAGTGCTTTCACTGTCACCAGCATGGACATTATGCCACAAATTGTCCGCAGAAGAAGAAAAATAAGCAAGCTGCTTGATCTACAGCGGGAGAGGCCTTAGCCTCGCAGTTGGAGCTATATTTTTCACTGATCGCATGCTTGGTATCAAGTGTGATGGGATTGGTATGGTTCTTGGACAGTGGTGCGTCTTTTCACATGACAAGAGAACGAGATTTGTTTTCTAATCTGGATGAGAAAGATCTTGGAGTGCACATCGAGATGGGCGATGATGGTAGATATAGTGTGACCGGTATCGGTACCATTTCCTTTGAGAGGGAGTCTGGTAAACCCTTCGTATTGAAGGAAGTGATGCATGTTCCAGGATTGAAGAAGAATCTTATCTCTGTGGCGATGTTAGAAGACAAGGGATATGATGTTGTTTTCAGCGAGGGAAAGGCTTTCCTGCGCAGTAAGACAACTGGAGAAACCCGGAAGATAGGGGTTCGAGTCAAGAACCTTTATCAATTGCATGTAGATGGTTGCACAACAATGGCATGCAAGGCAAAAGGAGTGGTGAGCCGGGATGATGGCGAGCTGTGGCACCGGAGATTGGGCCACCTTCACCATGGAGCCTTGAAGATACTGCAGCAGATTTCCACTGGGCTTCCTAAAGGCACTCTTGCGCAGTCAGATCAGTACAAGGGGTGTATTTTGGGAAAATTTGTGAAAGCCACCTTTCACGAGAAGGATAGTCACGCCACGATGATCCTTGAGAGAATTCACACAGACGCGTGTGGACCTTTCTCAGTAGCTTCGACAGCAAAGCACAGGTACTATGTGATCTTTATTGATGATTTCTCTAGAAAGTGCTGGATCTTCTTCATGTAGAGGAAGAGCGAGACATACTCAAAGTTTTGTGAGTTCAAAGCACTGGTCGAGAAGGAATCGGGGAAGAAGGTGAAGGCTCTTAGGAGTGACAATGGTGGTGAATTCATCTCTGGTGAGTTCACGGACTTCTGCAGCGTAGAAGGGATTCGAAGAGAGCTCATAGCTCCCCATAACACACAGCAGAACGGGGTTGCTGAGCGGAAGAACAAAACGATCATGGGTGTTGCACAGGCGATGTTGCATGATCAGGGCCTACCCCTTCACTTGTAGGCGGAGGCATGCAATACTGCAGTATATGTGCAGAACCGTTGTCCTCACAAGATACTTGGCATGAGTACACCTGAGGAGGCTTATTCTGGTAAGAGGCCTGATATTTCCCATTTGAGGATTTTTGGTTCTCCTGTTTACATGCATGTGATGAAGGATGCCAGGAAGAATCTGGAGCCGACCGCAGAGGTTGGGATATTTGTGGGGTACACTGATACGCCCCACAACTATCGTGTGTATTTGCCAGACAGTCGCAAGACTTGTTATCACTGAAAATATTTCAAAGGAAAAGGAGAGCAGAAATCTTCATCAAATTCAAACAAGGCAGCTCCTCAATTAAGCAAGGTATTTTCTTCCAAGTTGTTTTGTCTAAAGAAATTTCAAAGGAGAAAATGTCAAAAGAAAGGAAAATATCATCATCAGTACAACCATCACCAATGTACAAGAATGACAGAAACAAGGCAGCCAGCAGTCAAGAAGAAAGACAGAGCTTTGAGGAGGATAAGGAGAAATTTTGAAACTAGCTACGAATCCACGTTTTCGTAGCGCAGACAATGTAAAAATCCTGTTTTGCGCTACGAAATCAGTGTTTTCGCAGCGCGCTGCGAAACCCCTGTAGCAGCCTGTTTCAGCTGAAGAAACTCTGTTTTCTGCTTTTACTAGTCAATTTCTAAAAGCTTTCCTGAGCATCTGAGAACTTAATTTTGCAAAATGAAAGAGGCTTTTCTTCCTAACATGCTGCACTACAAAAACCTCTTTCCGTTTCTTTAAATTCGTTCTGAGGTGGGAGTAATTTATGGTTAAACTTGCGCTACGAAACTGCTGAAAGTCAAGCTTTGTCTACTGGTTTTAGTAGTGTTTTTCAAAATCAGTTTCTGGTCACATGAAAGGCTATCCTGGAATTCTGAAGGAGGTTTCTCTTAATAACATGTCCAGCTACAATAACCTATCTCACTTTATTCATATGTGTTTTCAGTTGGGAGATAAGAAGCTTTCATTGAGACCCTACTTTCAGAAAACGGATTTTTTTCCTGTTTGCCACGTGTTTTTCAAGGACAGTTTCTGGACAGCTGGAGAAATGTTTTCAAAAACCAGGAGAGGCGTTTGTTCTGGACTACATGGGCTACAAAAACCTCCTTCAGTTTCGTAAAATGTGTCATGGATGAAGAGATAAAGGCTCTGCAATTTTCAAGGATCTAACCCTAAAAACAGGGAAACATGTTCCCTAATTTCTAGGGTTTCTCATCAGCAGTTGGGTGACCACGTGGGAGGCTTCATCAATTCGACCTCATGGAGTGTTAGGTGTCAAAGAAGGCTTTAAATGTTTAGATAAGTTTGTTGTAATCATAATAAGGAGTTACACTCCTAGTTGTATTAGGTCTCTAGGACTCCTAGTTAGCTGTCCTTTGCATTTAATAGTTAGTTTTGAGTGTCATTAGGTGTCAGGTCAGGTAGAATTCGAATTTTCCTCATCCTAGAAGAGGAATCTAAGTTGTGTAAAGAGCTCTATATATAGCAAAAGAGCTGATGTACAAAGGGTTGGAGATTTATACAAAAAACAGAGTTTTTATATTGGCTAATGTAAAAGACTTTTGACAGTAATAGAAAGATTACTTTTTCTTCCCAAGATTCATCTTGTGTTCAAAGGCTCAGAATATATGTGGTTTGTCTTTATCCTTTCTGTTTTACAGCTCAATAGACATGCAATCACTCTGAATTCACCTAGTGCTCAGACTTCCTGTGTATGTTTATGAGTTGAGGTTCTTTTTGAGAAATGTTCTGAGTGTTTAAACATTATATGCCTTGGCTTCCATGATTGAGTAGTTAATAGTTTACTGCAGAGGTGTTTGACTCCATGAGCCCAATGGAAGAAGTGTTATTTTGTTGTTCCAACCAGCTTATTTTCATGTACTGTTTGAAGAGTTAGCCATCTTTTCTTGTTATTAATCCATATCAAAAATCTGTGAGAGAGCCCTCTCTGACTAAGGAGGCTAAGCCTTAGTCTAAAGCCTGGTTTGAAATAGTTGCATGAGATCTTGCTAAGTAGCAGCCCTTAGTACACGATTTTGTGATAACAAGACTGTTGTGCGATGGGATATAAAATTTCAAGAGGAGAAAGCCATGAAGTGTTTGCTTGAGAGGGAGCCACACTTGCATGCAGATGAGGAGCTATTAGTTCCTAAGGATGAGCTTCAGGATGTGGATCAGCCACAAGATGAAGTTCATGGAGTGGAAGAGACCACTCATGCAACGCCAACCATTAGAGGGCGAAAGCGCACTACAGAAGTTGAGCGACTGGCTCAAGATGCAGAGAAGGTTGTAGGACCACCTACAGCACTGTGCAGACAGAGACAGTCACCTGATTGGTACACTGGATACATGGCTCTTGTGAGAAAATGTGTCGTGACTGAGCCATCCTCTTTCGAGGAAGCTGTGGAGGATTCTGCATGGGTAGATGCCATGGTGGAAGAGTATGATTCGATTGTCAGAAACAGTGCATGGGAGATTGTCCCAAGACCAAAGGGGAAATCAGTGGTGGTTTCAAGATGTATCTACAAAGTGAGGCAGGCAGCTGACGGGAGAGTGGAGAAGTACAAGGCAAGATTTGTTGCCCGAGGCTTCTCACAGATAGAGGGGATCAATTATGAGGAGACATTTGCACCTATCACAAGGTATTCTTCCATACGAACTATTCTTGCTCTCTCAGCGTAGATGGGGTGGCAAATCCATCAGATGGATGTGAAGACTGCGTTCCTCAACAGAGTCATTAAGGAGGAAGTGTACATAGAGCAGCCTGAAGGTTTCGAGATCTTCAGCAGTGAGTTGCATGTGTGCAGGTTCAAGAGAGTGCTGTGTGGGTTGAAACAAGCATCTCGTGCTTGGTACACATGGATAGACAGTTATTTCACCGGACTTGGATTCTCCAAGAGTGAGGCCGATCCTAACCTATACTAGATTGTGGTGGAGGGTAAGTTGATTATCATTGTACTTTATGTAGATGATTTGATTTTGACGGGAGATGAGCTATTGATACTTTCATGTAAGGAGGATCTTGTTAGAGAGTTTGAGATGAAGGACTTGGGCCTCCTTCATTATTTCCTGGGATTGGAAATTTGGCAGCGCAGTGATGGACTATTTGTTTCTCAGGGTAAGTATGCCCGGGAGATACTGGAGAAGTTCAACATGCATGGCTGCAAGCCTGTTGATACTCCTCTTCCTGGAGGTTGGAGGAAGGAGGATCAACAGTTGGTGGGGTCGCTTATGTATCTGGTCAATACACGACCTGATATATGCTATGTTGTTAACCAGCTTTCACAAGCTATGGTTAAGCCAACCAAGCTCTTCTGGAAGGCAGGCAAGCATGTATTGCGTTATCTCAGAGGCACATCGGGATATGCATTATGGTATAGACAGGAGGATGAGGTGAAGCTATGTGGCTTCACGGATGTAGATTGGGCAGGGAGCCCAATGGAAAAGCACATCGACATTAGGTACCATCATATCAGAGATTGTGTGCAGCGGAGAATCATGTTACTTTCGTACATTCCCACGGAGGATCAGGATGTTGATATCTTAACGAAGGCGCTCACCAGGAGCAAATTCGAATACCACAGAGACAGGATAGGGGTTGCAGATAATCCATATCTTGTTGAGAGGGAGTGTTGAAAATGCAACAAGATGATGGAGCTTAGTGAAAAGAAGTGACCTTCACTAAGTGGTCCCGCAGGATATTTTTGGCGCAAAGTCTATTTTTAGACTATGTCTATTTTAAGACATATGGATCATGGTCTATGAGTTGCAGGATGCTATTTATGGATGATTGCTCATGTTGGTAAAAATAGATGGACTTCTATTTTTAGACATATGGGCGGAGTCTATTTTTAGACTGCCAGTCAAAAAATAGAACAGTTGAATATTATTAGCTCTTAATAATATTTGGACTATAAACATTATCTTATCCTCTTGCAGCACTTCAGTTCGAGCTACAGATGTGGCACATGCAACTGCCAGAAGGAAATACGCTTTTCCTATGGGTTAGTTGAGCTATTGCATAATGGACTTCAGTTAGAACTCAAGTGATTGAGTTTAGTGGAGTTGATGGAGTTGTGTTCAGTTTGACTTAGTTGAACTAGTTGTATTTAGTCTAACTGACAAATAAACTAGAGATGAGTGGTGTGAATTAATTATTAATTAATTCACTAATTATTAACTCATAAATCAACTAAAGAATACATCAATTAACTCAGTGCATGGACAGTTCAGTGGAGATAAGTGTTAGAGGTGAGTGAAAGGGCAAGACAACTGTCAGTTGTGACTATAGTTGTGCATGAGATTTGCACAATCAGTGTTTTGAGATTGCCAATGAGGATTGCGCAGTACAGAAGGAAGATTCATGAGTTTAGATCAGCCATTCTCATCTATTCTCATGCAGGATTGCGTAGTGGAGGCAGGCAAGCAATTGAGGAGATTTGAACCTGTGATTGATTCAGATCTGAGCTAGTATGTGTGTAACAGGTGGAGATAGTACTGAGTACTTGCGAGGAGTATTGTACTATGTATTGTTACATGTTCTCAATCAATATAATATACAGATAGTTGGGGGTTTTCAGCTGTATGCTTTCCCCGTGATATACTGTGTTGATATGTGTGATTGATGTTTCAATGTGCGCATGCAAATGTTTCTGATTCTGCAAAATTGATGATCAATGGTAGAGGAGGTTATGTATTATGCATGCATTCTGCAATAGTGTATAATCAGGATAATCTCTGTGAATAAGTGTCATATTATTCAAAATTTCTACACAAGATCTTTTGGGTGCTCATGGAGATGAACATTCGGATGTGGATCAACTGGAAGCCACGCTTGTCACCCACGGTGTACAACATTCTGCATATTTTTGTAGACTTTAAGGCTGATATGCACAACATCTTTATCAGGGCATGCAAGGATATGGAAAAGCAGTGGATGAAGCTACCTTTTGTAGCCACGGTGCCATTTTCACTGTCTTGGAGGCATGGCCCTTGGAATGGCGCACCCCAGATCTTGCAGAAATCGAGAGGGTGGCAACGCAGAAGAAGAAGGACGATGCCAAGCTACGCGTCACACAATTGGCAGATAGAATGCGGAAGGAAACAGCAGCAGCTGAGGTATGGGCAGCGCGGGAAGTGGCACAGAAAGCCACCGAGCAGAAAAGGATGCAGAAGTAGCAGCAGCAACACAGGAGGCAGAGGAAGCAACTGTGAAGGTGGATGAGGGCTAAACAACACCCTCACAGGGGCAAGAGGTAGAGGAAGCAGAAACAGTAGAAGGGAGCACAAAGCCAGGGACCACGCCCACACAGTTGAAGCGCCCATACACGACAGAACGAGCAGGGTCAAGGAAGAAGGTCAAGGCCTCAAAATTGGCCATTGACCCGATCACCCTAACTGAGGGTGATCTGCATGACATCAGCGAGATGGTGCACGATGTCACCAATGAGGCCCTTCAGGATTTTATGCAGGAGCACCAGACTGTGTTGGGGGCTCTCAGAGCGCAGTTGCAGGAGTTACAGGTGTGTCCCCCTCAGGTGGGTACCCTTTCAACCCACCTTGCAGCAGGATCCTCAACAGCAGAGCAGATGCTACGTGCACGGATGGCAAACACAATAGTGTTGCCCGAAGGGGCCCTAGTGACAGCGAAAGAGGCCGATAGATTTTTGGTTAGCATAATGAAAGGCCTTGGCCTTAATCTGGCTGCCCTTCTACGTGAGACACTATATCTATTATAGGAGGGGATAACGGCAGAGCTGCGCGCTAGGGAGACTCGCGCAATCTAAGTCCTATGTGAGAAAAAGATAAACATGGAACAAGTCAGGTTGCAGCGCGACGAATAGGTGTCATAAAATCAACACTTGGTGCAGGTGGTAGAAGACGCTTGCCAAAGCGTCCTAGAGTTGGCCATCCCAGCAGATCTACCAGTGGAGGCGCGGATCCATAGGTTAGCAACAGGAGTACGTGAGGCCAAGGAAGAAACGACTAAGGTTGAGCTAGAGCTGAATCTTTAGATCGTCGAGCTACGGTTAAAGGCACAACAATCCACTCCCCCGGAAGTTAGAGAATAGCGCGCTGGCGTTATCTTAGCGGGATTGGAGGAAATGGGAGGTGCAGTGCGATACTACACCAGCATGTTGGAAGAAGCACTTGAGGTTCTCACGACTCTGCAAGAGGACCCCAACATCCAGCACTTGGAAATAGAAGTACGAGAACTCCAATAGCAATATGAAAGTGTCCGAGGAACTATGCAGACAGTGGTCCTCACCTAGCGTCTTGTGAGGATGTAGCGGGCTAAGGCACTAAAGGAGCAGGTGGACGTGGCTCGACATAAGGAGGCAGTTCTAAAAGCGCATGTCCAGTCTTGGATCAATGAGGCTTTCACTATCATGATAACCATAAAAGGAAAGCTCGCGCATATACAGGGGATCTATGCACTGATGTAGAGAAGCACTTCAGACATAGTGGTCTCAGAACATCGGATGCAATAGATCCATCAAGCAGCATCTCAGTGCGCTTCTGACCTCAGCATAGTTCGTGAATAGTTGGAAGGACTCCATGCAAAGATAGCCGCGGTGATAGAGTGACTCGAAGGTGAGTCACGATGTTTGTGTTGGGGGTCTGTTGGGCATGGAATCCCCCCAAGGCATGTTTTGGGGCTCAAAGCCCAAGTTTTGACCCGATATTATTATAAAGACTATGGGAATTGTGGGCGTGGAGCACAAAATGTATGATAGAGTCACAGGGTTGTCCACCCTAGTTTTGTAATGTAATGTCGACCTGCCCATGGTCCGTGGACCATGGGATTGTATAAATAGAGCGAGGCTCTAAGTGTAAAAGAAGGCAATGGAGATAGCGGAGTAGTAGAGAGAAGAAAGAGTCTAAGTGACTAAGTGTGTCTTTGAGTCATAGAGTAGGAGAAGGCTCTACAGCTAAGTGCGCAGAGGCCTAGTAGTCTGCAGCTGAGTGTGCTGACCCATGCAGTTGAGTGCGCAGGGCAGAGTCGAGTTTGTAACCGAAAAAGAGATTAATAAATATATTTTTTATCTTAATTCTGTGTATTTTTTATGGGGTTAATGCATGTTTTATGTAAATTAAAAATATACTGGTTATTTACTATGCGCACCTGTATGAACGATTTATGTTGTTAAGTATAACTTAAAGCACACAAGTAGGCTAAAATGATCAACTAACATTGGAATACTAGTAAGGACTAGGGTAATAACAACGTTCAACCCCAGAGTAGGGCTGCGTGAAGGAAACATCTTAGGCTACGAGGTACGGGAAAGTGTGTGTAGCGACGTGAGAACAGGGTCGAACCGCAGACCACTTGAAATCATCAGACATCTCCAGGGTGTGGAAACCTAGTTCTTGCACCCTCCCATACTACTTCGGGTGAGACCTCAATCCATGCTCTGTGGACTATTGCCGAAAGGAACAGTAGTACCAGGATTTGTTTGGATAAATCACTCCAAACTTGGGTCAGGCCCCAACAAGCCAACAGTGCAACAGAAGGATTTCACAAAGACAGAGGGAGAAGCAAAAATTGGAGGAAGCAGAGAGGAAGTTGTAGGAGTTGAAGAAACAACTAAGGGAAGAACAAGAGCTGTGCAGAAGAGAGAAGGAAACGCAATATGAACAAGAACAATAGGAGGCGCAACATGCACACATTGATGAAACTGCGCGAATACAGGTTATTCATTCATCAAAACTATTGAAAAATAGCAAACATGGTGGGTAGTCACAGGAGTAGGACTTTTTTTAGGAGATTGTACAGATGTTGGAACAGATGGACATAGATGTGGTTTAGCCAGAGAAATATCAGGATATGGACCTCGTTCCCAAGGACCAAGAGCTCGATCCACCGGCCTCACCAAATCCGTGAGCAGAGCAAGTCCTAAGTGATCAAGGAGACACTGAAATCCTTGAGGACAATTCGTAAGTAGACGTGCACAACATATCCTTCGATGAGTCACAACACAAAGTTGTGCAGTCGCACAGAGTGCCCACTCCAGATGTCCATGTATCTCCTACGCATTTTCCGGAATGAGTGATAGTGTTTGATGTGTACAAACATCCATCCGCATTAGTTGATGCTATAAAGGAATATGCCAAAGCCACTAGCTAAATTGTGAGATTCTTGATAGTTGAGAACGAGCGCATGGCTAAGGAGTTGCAAGTGGCCAAGAAGAAAGAAAAGAAAGCTACAACATTCGCCAGAGTAGAGTTGAAGAAAGCAATACTTGATGACGTATTGTCTCTCGTGACAATCATGTGGAAGTTGTACTTCAAGTTCGTCACCTTGCATAAGTTAGTTGTCCATATTAATGGTTGGTAGCAGCGCTGTGCTAGGAGAGCACACATCTTGACATACATACACACTGTTGTTGATCACATGCAGATATGGACAATGAGGTACAAGGGAGCCCCATTGTTCTTGCCAAAGATGATGAAGACAAATGCAATGGAGTTGAAGGAACACATCTAGAGTCAGATACAAAACTATGAGGAACTCCCACAGCTCATCACTAGCTTACAAGCTTCACATGCACGAGTGTTCAGGAGCATGGATGTCATTGTGTGCACCCATGCGATCCCATCCATTAACACACTCATTGAGGCAAAAGCGAAGAACCAAGTCCGATTGCAACTGGACATGTACTTTGAGCAATTGATGTGCATAGCCACCAGTGCGGATTTGTAGATGAGCGCAGACACTATGCACCAGTGTATCGTTGGTCTGGTTGCACTCAAGACCATGATGTGCATGCTATATGACGAGTTGGACAGAGGGAGAAGAAAAAATTGGAGGCAGAGAAGAAGTTGCAGGATTTGAAGCAACAACTAAGGGAAGAACAAGAGCCGCGTAGAAGAGAAAAGGAAGCGCAACATGAACAGGAACAACAGGAGGTGCAACATGCACACATTGATGAAATTGAGCCAATACAGGGTATTCATTCATCAGAACAACTGGCAGATCACAAATAGGGTGAGCAGTCGCAGGAGTAGGACTTTGTTTAGGAGATTGAACATATGTTAGAACAGATGGACACGGATGTGGTTCAGCCAGAGCAAGATCAGGATACGGACCTCATGCCCAAGGACCAAGAGGTCACTCCACCGGCTTCACCAGATTCGGGAGCAGAGCAAGTCCCAAGTGATCAAGGAGACACTGAAATCCTTGAGGATAATTTGGAAGTAGATGTGCACAACATATCATTTGACGAGTCACAACACAGAGTTGTGCAGTTGCGTAAAGTGCCCACTCTGAATGTCTATGTATCTCCTGCGCATTTTTAGGAATGAGTGATCGTATTTGATGTGCGCAAATATCCAGCTACATTGGCTGATGCTATAAAGACATATGCCAAAGCCACCAGATCAAGTGTGAGATTCTTGATAGCTGAGAACGAGTGCATGGTTAAGGAGTTGCAAGCGGCCAAGAAGAAAGAAAAGCAAGCTACAACATTTGCTAGAGCAGAGTTGAAGAAAGAAATACTTGATGACGTATCGTTTCTCAAGATAATCATGCGGAAGTTGTACTTCAAGTTCGTCACCATGCATAAGTCAGTTGTCCATCTTAATGGTTGGTAGCAGCGCTGTGCTAGAAGAGCACACATCTTGATAGACATACACACTATTTTCGATCACATGGAGATATGGACAATGAGGTATAAGGGAGCTCCGTTGTACTTAGCCAAAGATGATGAAGCCAAAGGCAATGGAGTTGAAGGCACACATCTAGAGTCAGATACGGAACTATGAGGAACTCCCATAGCTCATCACCAACTTACAGGCTTCACATGCACGAGTTTTCAGGAACATGGATGTCATTGTGCGCACCCATGTGATCCCATCCATTGACACACTCACTGAGGCGAAAGCAAAGAAGCAAGTCCAACTGGAGATGGACATGTATTTCGAGCAGTTGATGCGCATAGCCACCAACACAGATTTGCAGATGAGCGTAGACAAAATGCACCAGTATGTCGCTAGTTCGGTTGCACTCAAGGCCATGATGCACATGCTATATGATGAATTTGAAAGAGGTGCCAAATCAGTGTACCTGGATGCAACAGAGGCAAGAGTTCACTTTTAGAAGGATGTCACCACAGAGTACACGGACACCATAACAAACTACCAAGCTTGGCATCAGTTCGCCACCATCGATCACCAAGAGGATGTCGACGAGTTAGTATTCCCATAGCTGTGTGAGTCTTAGTGATGTTTTGCATGGCTTACTCAAGGCCATTTTTGTCTCACATGGGTACATGTGCAAATTGTATTGTAAACATGTTGTAAAGTGAAAGACCAAGTGTCAATACTAGAATGTAAATAGTCACGTGTAAGTTGAAGAGTCATGAGGGTAGGCTAAGAGTCACAAAGGGGAATGTGAAGGGTCACCCCACCCTTTGCTATATATAGAACCTCATAACTCATTGTACGGGATTTTGGGAACTAAGCTTCTAATAGGTATAACTTAGAGAAAGCTTGGAGTGTATTGTAACGAGCCTTGGCTTCTGCACAGTGCAGAGCGAGTACATCTCTTTGGAGGAGCAGACATCAGTGACTGTAATGTTCCACTATTGGGGCTAGTGGTTGTCATGGTTGTATGTATGATTGAATCTTTCACTCTTTTAATATAACAGAGCCAATGCGTTTCATGCATATATTGTTATTGCAGTTCAACTATCCTGGTTACTCTAATGATGTATGTACTTGTAATTCACGCATGTATGTATGGACTATTTCGTATGTGTTTATATGAATCTTATCGAAGTGTCTTGTTGGTATAACTCCTCACTTTGGATTGTAGGCTATCCTGTTTTCCATATCGTGATGTCTTTCAAATCGTGTGTTCCCTTTCAAGCTGTGTGCTATCACATGCTTCTAAGGGGCACACTCTTCTCCCCTTCTATGTGTTAGAGCCTTTCATGCACATTCCTTGACTTGCTGTAAGGTCACACCCCTTGCTTCAAACAAGGACATCTTACTTACCTCTGCGCGTAACCTCAATCAAGGCAATACCGTACTACCCACTGCTAGGACTCCTACTCCAAATGTTCTGAGGCCTAGTTGGGACTTCTTACCGAGGAGATCCCTTCACATGTTGGTAGGTCCAACACCATGAACACGATTATAATATTAATAAGGTTTATAATATTAGGTTTCAATGTTAATTGAAAACTTACTCACTTAATTGAACACTTATATTTACTTATATTAAAACCCCAATATTAAACTCATTACTAAAACTTTAATATTAAAATTCAATATTTTAATATTATAAAACCTAATTATTACTTATATAATTATTATAATTATATAATAATTAGTATTAATGTTAAATCCTTACCATACATCTAATAATTATTAATGTGATATGATATACACTTATTTGCATATATCAACCAAATTTAATAATGCAGTTGTGGATGTAATTAATATAAAATGAAATGAAATGACATTTTAAGGTCCACGAGACTAAAAATAGTCTATGAGACCATTAGATCCTTGTTTTTCCCTTTTTGCAATTCAATCTTTTTCGATTCAAATTGATGACGAGTTGGCCCAACCTTCCAATAATCCCCTCGCTAAAAATACAAATGTTCTCATAACTTTCTCTAATATCTTTGAATGCATCACATTCCAAAATGAAATGTTTTTCCGATTCCACAGCCCCAGTAAGTTGGTCCTTAATTGAGCAAGAACCTTTGCCCTCCACGAAATGCTAGCTCCAATGAACTCTTTTTCTTGTAAATCACACGTAGGGTTGAATTCCTCAATGTAATATTTCTTCTTTCTACCCAACTCTTTTCCCCATACCTTTTTACGAAACTTCTCCATGTATATTTATAGTATATCAACCATATTTATTAATGTGATTGTGTTAGTTATATAAATACCAATTATTAAAATATATCCAAACTATAATTATATATCATAAAATTATATCAAATCTATGTAAAACAATAGTATATCTAAACTTAAATAATATATATATATATATATAATATTTAAAATATTAAATCAAATTCAACGCGATGTATATCTAATAATTTTTTTTATTTTTTTTATAAATATTGGAAATGAAATTTATCCAACAATTATGCTGGTAAGACCATTAAGTTAAAAGAAATTTAACAATTTAATGATTGATTAAAGCAGTGAAGGATGTGAAGTTGTCGTAACATTTATTTGAAATCCATGGCTAGTGTTGTCTATGGAATAACATCAACCGCCAACTGTCGTGGATAGTGAATCGAACACAAAATATCTCGTCGCAGTCAAAAAAGATGAATGGTCTGCGGGGAAACGCGTAAAATGCGGAATGGGTACACCACGAAATTACCACGCACTTGCTTTTTATGTCGGTGGATGCCACCTGTTTTGGTCGGAGACTTAACGTCTCATCACCAAAAATCATATCATGGGTTGGTGGATGCAAAGCTGGTTTGCATAAACGATTGGGTCGTGGACAGTGAATCGAACACAAAATATCTCGTCGCAGTCAAAAGAGACGAATGGTCTATCCAAAGCATTTGGTCGACGGAGAAACGCGTAAAATGCGGAATGGGTACACCACGAAATTACCACGCACTTGCTTTTTATGTCGGTGGATGCCACCTGTTTTGGTCGGAGACTTAACGTCTCATCACAAAGAATCATATCATGGGTTGGTGGATGCAAGCTGGTTTGCATAAACGATTGGGTCCCAACTGAAGGAATCATATCATGGGTTGGTGGATGCAAGCTGGTTTGCATAAACGATTGGGTCCCAACTCAAGGAATCTTATCTTTGGTAAAGCAGATTTGCGCGCATGCAGATGGGTTGGTGGATGCAAGCTTGTTTGCATAAACTATTGGGTCCCAACTGAAGGAATCTTATCTTTGGTAAAGCAGATTTGCGCCAAGGAATTGAACGCAGGCCTTCCAAAGGCTTTATGCGTACAGGAACTGATAGATGGCAATGGTCAATAATGCTGTGACACGACGAAGGGGAAATTGCCAGGAAACTTGATGCTTGCTGTGACGAAATTGAAAGGAAACTCGATGCTTGCTGACAGGACGAAGGGAAAATTGGCCCAAAATATTAAATCAAATTCAACACGATGTATATCAAATGCAACGAATCATATGATGGGTTGGTGGATGCAAGCTTGTTTGCATAAACTATTGGGTCCCAACTGAAGGAATCTTATCTTTGGTAAAGCAAATTTGCGCAAGGAAATGAACGCAGGCCTTCCAAACGCTTTATGCGTACAGGAACTGATAGATGGCAATGGTCAATAATGCTGTGACACGACGAAGGGGAAATTGCCAGGAAACTTGATGCTTGCTGTGACGAAATTGAAAGGAAAATTGGCCCGAAACTTCATGCTTCCCAATTCCACCGTTCAGATTACGATATAATTCAATATATATCGCTACTTGGTTTGCTCAAGGAAATGAGAAGCTCAGTAATCAACCACATTCCAGAGCTGTTTTGTTTTCACTCGTGTGCCCAAACATTGGGGTGTTGATACACACACAAGAATAGCAAAGGCGCAGCTGGTAAGTTGCTTGTCCTCCATAATCTTTCTGACGCAAATATTGAGTCTCACCGCACTTTCTCGATCTCTGCAAAATATCTTCGATCTTACTTTTCTGTTATTCTGTATCCAATGGCAAACGTTAACTTTCCCCCCGCCCGTGACGGAACATCCTCCGCATCCACCTCCCAGGGCAATACCAACAGCTATGTGTATCAAGTGTTTCTAAATCACCGCGGTCCTGATGTCAAGCAAGGACTCGCTGCCCAAATCTACCGTCGCCTTAAATCTCTAGGATTATCAGTTTTTCTGGACCAGAAAGTACTGGAACGAGGAGAGAAGTTAGATCCCCAAATCGAAGGGGCTATTCGAACAGCCTCTGTTCATGTAGCGATATTCTCGCCAAATTATGCTCAATCTAGATGGTGTCTCCATGAACTCGTACAGATGTTGGAGTCGGGGTCCACAATAATTCCGATCTTCTACAAAGTCGAGCCCGCAGATCTTCGGTGGACGCGCGGCGGAGATCGAGCTTATGCTAGAGATTTGGGCGAGCTTGAAAGGAAGAGAGCATCTGATTCTCAGGAACCACGGTACGACACCAAGACCATAGAAAAATGGAGGAATGCTCTTTCTGCTGTGGCGGATATAGTCGGTTTTGAGCTGAAGGACAAGTAAGACCCTCCAACTCTCCCTATTATTTGAGTTTTGTACTTTGCTGGCTTCATAATTATATAACAGATTATTTATGTAGATATTTCTCGTTAGTCGATTAACTGTGATTTGAATATTGTTCAGGGAAGAGTCGCAGCTCGTCGAGGAGGTCGTCCAACAAGTTGCGAAAAAGTTTGGCAAACGGCCTCTCAACGTCGCCAAATATCCTACTGGCCTCGATGAAAAAATTGAAGATGTGGACCGGAAATTGTCACTGCAGCGGAAAAACGAGAAGGTTACAGTTTTGGGAATTGTAGGTCTTGGCGGGGCCGGGAAATCTACCCTGGCTAAACAATTCTTCAACCGAGAGAGATTAAAATACAATCGATCTTGCTTCTTATTTGATATCAGATCCAAATCTTTACCTTTCCTGCAGAGTAGCCTTCTTAACGATCTGGATCAGTCGAATGAACAGATAAATAGCGTCGCTGAAGGGATAGAGAGGCTCAAAACAGTTTCTGAACGGTCTCTTATCATTTTAGATGATATTGATCATATTGATCAACTGGATGCATTATGTGCACCGGTTAGAGATACTATCGATGTAGGTAGCTTAATTTTAATTACATCTCGCAATAAGGATGTACTTATAAGCGCAGGTATTGGAGAGTCATCCATTTACACACTGAAAGGTCTCAATGGAGAGCACTCGCAAGAGCTCTTTTGCTGGCATGCCTTCGGTCAAAGCAGTCCTGTTGTAGGATTTGAAAAAGTGGTTGAGAAGTTTTTGAATGTCTGCAATGGTTTGCCCCTTTCGCTTAAAGTGCTTGGGGCGCTTCTACATGGAAAAGACGATTTGAAGCTTTGGAATGCGCAATTGCGCAAAACCCCCAAAGTACTTCCCGAAGATATACGGAGCACACTTAGAATTAGCTATGATGCTCTAGATGAGGAGGAAAAGCAAATATTTTTAGATATCGCCTGTTTCTTTATAGGGGAAGACAGGGATACCGCTATAAGAGTATGGGATGGATCCAACTGGGAAGGGTCGCTGGGTCTTTTGACGCTGGAAAACAGATGCCTGGTGGAGGTGGACAGTGAGAACTGTCTCAGAATGCATGACCACCTTCGAGACCTAGGCAGAAAGATAGCTGAAGATCCAGAATATCCCCGTCGTCTTGGGCATTTCACAGAGAATCTTCTTCATAATATGTCTGGCCAATCATATGTAAGTATTCTGAAGCTTTCGACGGATATTCAAAATAGCTTTGTGTTATAAAAATTGTCTCGCAATTTTGAATTCTTAAAACTAACAGCTGGGGTTGAACAATTCAGGTGCGTGGAATTAGCATGGTTCACGGGAATGGCCCTGAACAACAATCTTTTGAAAACTTTGCCGGCAGCTTCAATCTAAGCAGGTTGCAGCTGCTTAGGACTGAAAGTGACTCTGTTGAACGAATATTCAGCAGTGAACAGTTACCACCGCTAGTATATCTGCACTGGAAGAACTGTCCGAAGTCCTCTTTAGCTCCCTCGATTCCATCAAATAATTTAAGAGTGTTACATATAGAGGGGGATCAACTGGAAACACTCTGGCAACATGAATTTCAGGTGGTCATTTGTTTTCTTAACAGATCTATTTACCTTTTTTAATAGTGTATGAATTGTTGTACTAGCGTGTTGTTATCGTATGACACAATGCGAAAAAGCTGTAGAGGCTCAAACTCACTTTAATAATGCATGTGAACATTGCAGGCACCTCTGCAATTGAGAGAGTTGCATATTGATGCTCCCTCTTCAAAGGTTCCAAAGTCCATTGGAAAACTGAAGCACCTTGAAAAAGTTTTTCTGAACACTCGTTATCTTGAAACTATTTCAAATGAATTTTGGAACTTATCAGGACTCCAAAGTCTTCACTTCAGGTTCGGCCTACTGCAGACGCTACCAGAGTCTATTGGGAACCTAACGGGCCTCCAAAGCCTTCACTTAAATTGGTTCAGCAATCTGCACACACTCCCAGAATCGGTTGGGAACCTGACGGGCCTCCAAAGGCTTGACTTGAGCAGGTGCTACACTCTGCAGACACTCCCAGAATCGCTCGGGAAGCTGACGGGCCTCCAATGTCTTAATTTGAAAGAGTGCTCCTCTCTGGAGACGCTCCCAGAGTCGATGAGAGAGCTGACGGGCCTCCAACGTCTTGACTTGACCGGGTGCCGCGATCTGAAAAGGCTCCCAAAGTCGATGGGAGAGCTGACGGGCCTCCAACGTCTTGACTTGACCGGGTGCCGCGATCTGAAAATGCTCCCAAAGTCGATGGGAGAGCTGACGGGCCTCCAACGTCTTGACTTGACCGGGTGCCGCGATCTGAAAATGCTCCCAGATTGGGTGGGAAACCTGACGGGCCTCCGACGTCTTGACTTGAGTGGCTGCTACGGTCTGCAGACGCTCCCAGACTCGGTGGGAAACCTGACGGGCCTCCGACGTCTTGACTTGAGTGACTGCTACGGTCTGCAGACGCTCCCGGAGTCGGTGGTAAACCTGACGGACCTCCAACATCTTGACTTCTTCGGCTGCCGTTTCAATCTTCAGATGCTCCCAATGTCGGTTGCGAACTTAACTGCGCTCGGCCATATTGATTTCGGTGGATGTTTCTTTTCAGCGATCCTGCCCTGCAATGAACAGGGAAGGCCTTGGATAACTAAGCGAAAGCGAACTATCAGAACGACAAGAAGTATCAGAGAGAGCAGAGACTCAAACACAGAATTTAGAATTCAACGTTCGCTGATCAAGTATTTATACAAGATAGAGAAAATTCTGGAGATTGATTAGGGCAGTGACTTCTTCAGAAAGCTTGCCCATTAATTATCAATGGATTCTAAAACCTGCAATAAAACTTCTGTTGAATTCTAAGTGAGGGGAGTTGGAATTAGTTCCTTCCAAAAAAAACCCCGCTAGTAAAGAAAGCTGCACTTCAAATGCTCAATGCACGAACTTTTTGTAATATGTGGATGCGAGGACGAACATGGTCCTGCAATTAAGATTGTTTTCAAACATTTCATTTATTAATGTCAAGATGGTTTATTTTATGATGCATAAGTACAACTATAAGTGGTTCAAAGGTCCACATAAAATCTGATAAGTGATTTTATTGGAATTTTTTGTGTATTAATCCTAAATCACATAATTCACATTTTAAGGTTATAAAATATCATTATTTTAAGTTATTAAATTAACCTCGTAAAATTTAATGAAAAAATTAAATGTAAATGAACATTCGAAATATTTTCCTGTTAAATTAAATTAAATTTAAAAAAAATTATATTAAAATTTATTAGTATTATTATATTTATAAATTTATTAGATTGATATTTAATTGTACCAAAAAAAATTATTATTAAAAATCCATTTAATAATAAAAATCCAGCCCATAATTTATTTATGTAATTTTTAATATTTTTTCAATTACCTATTAATAAATTTAACTAAAAATATTAAAAAATATATTTTAACTCGAAAGATTTTCTTTATTTTAATTCTTTATCTCTATAACTCTAAACTCTTTATTATTTTAAAAATTTTAAATAAAATTTTATATTTGTATTTGTATTTTCAACCTTTAAAGCTCTCAATTTATATTTAAGTACTTATCATTTTAACAAATTTACATTTTAATATATACATCTATAAGTTTACATTTTAATATATACATCTATCAAATGTATAAAGACAAAATCAAAAGTTTTAGATTTGTAGAATTTATATGTATTTTAAGTTTATTTTAATTTTTAATGTATATTATATTTTTCATTATTAATGGTCTATATAATATAGAAAGCTTTATAACATTATATAAAGTTTTTTTTTAATTTTTTAATTAAAAATTTTGTGTAGTTTATATTAAGTATGGTATTTTCAATCTATTAAAATTGGTGTAAGTTTAAATTTTATATGTATTTATATATGTATATGTAATTAATTTAATAGATATTTATGAGGTGTAGATTAATTAGATTGTGTGGGCTTTATTTTTTATTAAATAATAGTTCAAAATTTATGGGGAGAAGTTGATCTTGAGAACCACTTGCAAGAGATAAAAATGTCTCAATTAGTAATATTGATGGTGCCTTTATATCTATTTGGAAAAATAAATTCATTATGCATATGTTGTATTATATTGAAAAATATTTAAGTGATTTTATATTTAACAATTAAGTTAGTGAGAGCTAGATTTTCATGTATGGCATCTTCACTCATTGTAGAATAGAAACTGCACGTAATTTTTCATATATATACACCCACTTGTAAGTGAGAGAGATATTACTCACAACTCAAAAAGAGTTTTTAAAAAACAATTCACTCATTAGGAGTGATCGGCTATAAGTAAGATTTGAGCTTAGTGGAGAGGATAACAATTTGTCTTTTGAAACCAAATTGAATATAAAAATAAATTATATATATATATATATATATATATATATATATATATATATATATTTCCAACTTTACAATGTTACAAAATTTTCATGTAACCATCTCTCTTCATGACCACATTTGAGTAATGGTAAAAAAATTTCCACTTCTCTGTAGACTTGATTTTTTGGGTTTCTATATATTTCCAACTTTACAATGTTACAAAATTTTCATGTAACCATCTCTCTTCATGACCACATTTGAGTAATAGTAAAAAAAATTCCACTTCTCTGTAGACTTGATTTTTTGGGTTTCTATACTCATTTCAATTCAAATTAAATCACATTATGTGGGTCAAAGTTTACGCACAACTCCCTTGTCATGCTTACATTGGGCCCATTTGAGGTATTACTTCAATAACACAAAGTTGTGACTCCTCCCTTTGAATGATTGATCCAAAGAACTCTTTTGAAAGTTCCTTTGGATAGAAAGGAAATAGGCCATTGGGTTGTTTTTAAGGATCACTAATTGGGCACTTTCGAAATATTTGCCTAATGGAAGGAAATATGTCATTGAGCTATTTTAAAATATTTCCTGTAAGGATATTTGAAAGATCAACCCAATGTAAGGAACACTACGGGAATTTTGAGGTCTAAAATGGGTCTCCTACAGAAATTATAAAATAATAGTAGAATTAATAAAATAATATTAGATTATATCATCAAATTTTAGAGAGAAAAAAGAAAAAGAAAAATATTTTTTAACTCGTATTTGCGACTTATATCCCTAGGGGTTTACTCAAATTTTGAGGAGAAACACTTGTTGGATGCATAATTTGATTCCTCATTCAAGGAGTACCCATGTTCCATACTTTCGATGGACTCTGCTACAAAAAAATGAGAAATACATTAAAACGTGATTGCAATCACGATTGTTCATGTATTTCTCATTTTTCGTGTAGCAAGGTCCATCAAAATTATGCAACTTTGGTACTCCTTGGATGAGGAAATAATTTTGCATCCAACGAGTGCTCCCACTCAAAATTTCAGAAAAACCTTAGGAAGATAAGTTGAAAATACGAGTTGAAAAAAATAGTTTTATTATTTTATTATTTTTAATATTTTTCACTTTGTAGATGTAACAGTTGTGGTGAAAATTCCATGTAATAAAAGTTAATAAAGGAAAACATAATAAACATGGTTGATGGGACACTTATTCCAAGTTAAATGTTGGGCAAGGCATCCTAGTGGATGTTCATTTGATTGTTTATGGCTAAGGAAATTGGCAAAGGCAATGGCTAAGGATTTGGAAAGGGAAAATGGCATTTTTGGCACATTTATTTATGAAAATAATGGAAATTAGGAGAAAAGGAAGGTGAAAGGTCACATGTTGCATGTCAGAAGGAAATTGACAGAAAATAATGGAAAATGAAGAAAATAAAGGCCGCGTTCATAAAAAGGCTTATGAGAATCAGTTGGTAACTTTTTGTCAATTGAGTTTTGGAGCTCTCTCATTATTCTCTCTCTCTCATTCTTGGACACTTAGAGTTTTCTTGGAGCAATTTTGGCATTGGAGCAAGAAAGGAAAATAAGGCAAGAGGAAGCAAAGATTAAGCAGGGAAAGGCAAGATCAAGCAACTACAACAAGCTTCATTGTAGGTATCGACTTGCATGTGTATTTTTCTTGCTAGACTTGGCATGCATGACATTGCATGTGGTTCTTTTCTAGCATGGCATGGGTTTTGTTAGGTGTAACAGTGTTTTTCAACCTAGCCTTGCCATTTCTGAATAGCCATGGTGTGATGGGGTTCTCATGTTTTGGTTGAGCTGGATTACTGGATGGATTCAAAGTTGAGTAGGGTGGATCTCTGAATGATAGAGCACATGGCTTAGTGGTCCTTGAACCAGACTGTGGATCATGGTAAATCCACTGGCCTAGTGACCCCTGAGCCAGACTGTGGGTTGCGATAAAGCCAGGATTATGTTGCCTCGGTGGGTCTAGGAATCCTTTCTGGTGAATGGCAGGATATACGGTAAAGCCAAGAGGTGGTTTTCTCTCTATTAGGCCTAGTAATTCTGGGTTCGGGATATGTGGTAAAGCTTGGAGAGTGGGTCTCAGTTTAGGGCCTAGAAATCCAGGTTTGGATTGCGGTAAAGCTTGAGAGGCTAGGAGACAGGAAAATTCCTCACGGTGTAGGTGGATAAATTCGATGGCATCCATGCTTTTTTGGCCTAGTGACCAAGTGGAGTTCATGGTAAAGCCTATTATGATGTGTTCATTGTGCTGGCCTAGTGATACGAAATGCATTATAGTAAAGCCTGGTTTCTATTGATGAGGGTGAGGTGGTTTAGCCTCGGTATGACCTGGTTGGTTATTTTAGTTTGATTCCCATATTCATGCTTGGAATATGGTACAGGGGTGAATGGTTGAAGAGAGATTTGGCTCAACCATTCTATGGTCGGGTGGATCGTGGTAGCCCATCTTCGGTTGGTTTATTGCATTCATTAATGAGAAATTCATTCCCTTGATTTTCATGTGTAAATGTACTGATGTATATGTGGACTCTATGGTTGATATGTTTATGATATTTTTGTCCCTATTATGTTGGGTATATGTATGTTTTATGATAGCAGCTATGTATGGCTCTCAACATGCTTTTACTTGTAAATGAATGGATAATGTATCTAAGGCCTAATAGATGATAATTCAATAAATGACATGAGTGAACAATGGTTCATAGTGATTCTCACATAAGTATGAGATCCATACACTTAATTCTGTTGTTTACACCTGTAGGTTACATGTTGATGATATGTTTGGCGAAATTCCTGTCATAGCTAGTAGGGGTCTGGTTACGGTCTTGTTCAACTTATTTCTTTGGCATCATTTTTTCCTGTACTTTTAATGATTTTAAGCTATCACTCCATTTTGGCTAGTGACCTGGGCTCTAGGCCTGAAAAAGTGGATTAAATCCCAGGGTTGCTGGCACAAAACTAACAATTTTAGTTTCTAGTCGCTGGCAGGCAAGCCTGTGTGAGCGACTTTGGGTTTCTTGACACTCTTTTTCCCATAGCATGGGAGCGACTGAGGCCTAAGATGTCCATAATAGTAGTGGGACCCAATGATAACCTATCTGAGTGGATGACTTGTCTCTTGAGGATTCTAAAGCTGATGTTGGATGACTATGTGTGATGTTTTTGTTGATTCCACTTCCTTAAGGTCACATAGGAGGTCGAATCTAATCATAGTAGCCTCTCATCTCATGTTTACCCCAATTGGCTAGTTACTTGAGTAAATGTGGGAGGAGGGTGTTACAGAGTGGTATCAGAGCATGGTTCACCCCTCAGACTGGATGAGCAGTGTGCGTTGGTCATGTATGCATGCCAATTGCATGTGTGTCTCTTACACTTACATTCCATGTGCTTGTTATATTTTCTTATGGTCAAAGTAAGGTTGTCATGGAGAATTTGATGATTTATTTTGTGGAATGCATCGTCATGAGTATATGAATGATTACATATTGTTAGATGTTGCTTACATGTTGATTGTATGTCACCTACTTATATCCTTGTATGTCAGGTGCATTCTTGAATGTTTTGATTACATGTGTCAGCCTTGTAGGTTGATTACAAGAATTGATCGCTTATGCTCGACTACATGGATTATGCGTATGTGTAGTTGATTATGCATTGCTTATGCATGTTGATGGTTACATGTGGCAATGTGTACAATGGAGTAATGGTTGTTGTCATGCATGAGATCATAACATGCATTGTTGATATGACCTTGCATTAATGACTAGACCCTAGCGAGAATGATATTTATGTGTTAATGCACTTATTTGTTATACGGCTATATGATGTTGTGATTATGTTATACATGTATCATGTTGATTTGCTGATCTAACATATGAGGTATCCTCCCCGAATTATGCTAAGGGGCATTGATTTATTGTGATTTGGTTTATCTAACATATTATGCATTGTAGGAAAAAGATCAAATGGCTAGCAAGGTGGTAGACTACATAGAATCTCCCTATGCATCAGATGAGTAGTGTGGTGTGAAGCACACTTCTTTTTTGGAAGATACACTAAGAAGATTGAAGGAAGAGATAAGGAGTTGTAACGAGAATAATGACCGATCATACAGGCACAAAGGAAATAAACATAGGTTAATGCTATACTTATTCAAAGTTTGTCAGACTTGCAGTGATAAGGGTTACTTCATATCATCCATGGACATGAGGATAGAACTAACGGGGAATATGGAAGTAGGTCTCCTGGTAGACAAAGGTCAGATAGATTTGAAACTGTGAGAGATGGAAGATTATTGGACACTCTGGATAAAAGGGGCGATGAGTACATGTACTATTCTACTTCTGGTTCTGATAAACATCATGATCATCATCGCTATCATCCTTATAGGAGGAATGATAGGGGATACTTACCAGATGAATTTAAGAAAGAAAAACCACCTGCTTTTGATGGATATGTGAAGAAGTCGGAGGATGCAAAGGCTTGGATAATTGGGATGAACAAATTCTTTGAGTTTCATGAGTACAAAGATAACATGAAGGCCAAAGAAGTGACCTTCGACTGGAAAGGTAAAACAAACATCTTGTGGGAAGATGTCAAGTGGGTCAGAGACATCATGATAGAAGAATTGAGTTGGTGGGAGTTCAAGAGGCTTTTCAGGAAGAAGTACTTGTCAAAGAGGTACTACGAAAGTAAGGCCAAAGAATTCTATGAGCTAAATATGGGATCAGTGGCAGATGAAGAGTACACGACCAAGTTTCTGGAGCTATTAAGGTATGTATCGTATCTTACTTATGAGAATGCTAAAGTTCAGTGATTTGTTAGTGGTTTTCCATTAGCATTTAGAGATTGGATTGAGTATGATGAGCCTCAGTCACTTGAGGAATTTATTAGGAAATTGAAGCATTGCTATGAACAATCAAATCATAAGAATGAATATCAGCAAGGATGGAAGGGAAAAGACAAAGGTAAAGGTAAATAGCAGCCTAAGAGGACAAGGCTACCGCATGCAGATGAGAAAGAGAATGTGGCATCGAAAAATAAGTTTAATGCAACTAGACATGGACACGGGTCACAACAGCAAAAGCATAGAGGTGAGGGCACTAGTCGGTTGGAGTATATGACAGGTAGCAAGGAAAAATTAAGAGATATTGTCCACAAAATTAGGGTGGTAGGCCTAAGATATACTGTGCATAGGAGGCAGAAACTGTTAGGGATGTTGGTCAGAGTATTCCACGTATCTATACAATAGTTGACAACAGGTAGGAAGAAAAACACGCATCTATCATTCAGATGGACGGTAAGATTTGTGATCAATTTATTTGATTGAGCCTGGATCTAATTATAGCTATGTTAGTCCTGACTTAGTGCATAACTGTGGTTTGAGTAAGGACTTGCATGCAGAGTCTTGGTTAGTGCAGTTGGCTACAGGTACAAATAAGAGAGTTCATCATTGGGTAAGAGCTTGTGCATTTTATTTGAATGGTATACCTACTGCAACACATCTAAATGTATTACTGTTTAGATCATATAGTATGTTGTTGGGAATGGATTAGTTGTATCTTCATAGAACCAAGGTAGACTGTTATGACAAAGCCATTGAGTGTGTTGATGACAATGGGGAACTAAGAGTCTTGCAGGGCAAGAAGAAAGCCACATCAGTTAGGATGGTGAAAACTATGCAAGCAAAGTGTAGCCGTAGGAAAGGGTGTAACTTATTTGTAGTGCACTTTTCTAGTAATAAGGGTAAGGAAGTTTGGGATATGGATGTGTTGAGAAAGTACCCAATTTTACAATAGTTCAAGGATGTATTTCTTGAGGACATTACAGAGTTGCCACTTCACAGGGAGGTATAAATTTCTATTGACTTAGTGCTTGGGGTAGCTCTAGCATCAAAATAACCTTACAAGATGAGCACATCTGAGTTGGTTGAGTTGAAGTTGCAATTGAAGGAAATTTTGGACAAGGGATACATTAGGCCAAGTGTATCACCATGGGGCGCACCAGTATTGTTTGTAAGGAAGAAAGATGGTACTATCAGATTATGCATTGACTGCAGGCAGTTGAACAAAGTGACTATCAAGAGAAGGTACCCTTTGTCGAGGATTTATGACTTGTTCGATCAGCTGAAGGGAGCAGCAGTGTTCTCCAATATCATCTTGAGATCGAGATACCGTCAGGTACGCATAAAAGAGGATGACATTTACAAGACTGCGTTCAGGACGCATTACAAGTCTGTTGTCATTCCATTTGTCTTAACTAATGCTCTAGCTACATTTATGTGCTTGATTAATAGTGTGTTGCATCCATATTTGGATAAGTTTGTTATTGTGTTCATTGATGATATACTGGTATATTCTAAAAATGAGGAAGAGCATGCCGAGTATTTAGCAACAGTGTTGAGGTTGTTGAGAGAGAATAAGTTGTATGCTAAGCTCAGCAAGTGCAATTTCTTTCAGACTCTGGTGCACTACTTGGGGCATGTTGTCTCCAAGGAAGGCTTTGCAGTAGATCCAGAGAAGATAAGGGCCATCATGGAGTGGGTAGCTCCTAAGAATGTGGATGAGGTGAGATCTTTCATGGGTCTAGCAGGATATTACAGGAGGTTCATCAAGAAGTTCTCGTAGATTTCTTATCCTATCACATCATTGCAAAGGAAAGGTAAGAAGTTTGAATGGACAGAGGAGTGTGAGGCTAACTTTGAGTAGCTTAAGCAGTTGTTGACACATGCACTAGTGCTGCAAATTTCATATTCGGACAAAGAGTTTGTGGTATGCACAGATGCTTGCAAGAGAGGACTTGGTGGATTCCTTATGTAGGATGGATAGGTGATGTGTTATGAGTACCGAAAACTAAATGAGCACGAGTAGAACTACCCAACTCATGATCTTGAGTTAGTAGCGATCATACATGCATTGAATATGTGGAGGCGCTATCTTCTTGGCAGGAGGTTTGTACTTATGAGTGACAACATTCGGTTGAGGTATTTGTTTGACCAACTGAATCTGAACTCCAGGCAGGCTAGATGGTTGGCAACGATCAGTGAGCTTGATTTCAAGATTAGGCACATCAAAGGTAAAGAGAACAGGGTGGCATATGCTCTCAGTAGGTGGGTACAGGTAAATCACTTGGCAGATATGAGCTCATATGGGACAAATCTATAGGATAGGATCTTGTAGGAAAGTCAGCATGATGTCAGATATATGGAGATTGTGCACGGGTTGTAATAGGGTATTGGTAGAGGTACAAGTGGTAGTACACATACAGGTACATGTGCAGGTATAGGTATAGGTGCATGTGTACAGGGTATGGATTATTGTCTTACAACGAATGGATTCATCAGATTCAGAGACAGGATATATGTGTCAGATAACAATGAGCTCAAGAAGGTGATCTTGAGAGAGTTTCATGTGAAACCTTATTCAGGTCGCCCAGGTTATCAAAAGACATTGACTACAGTGAAAAAATTCTATTATTGGATGAATCTGAAGAGAGATGTAGCAGAGTTCATGGCTAGATGTTTTGATTGTCAGTGAGTGAAAGCAGAATGTAAACATCCATATGGACTTCTACAACTGATTGCGATTCCAGAGTGTAAATGGGAGGTCATTTCCATGGACTTCATTATAGTTTTTCCGAAGACAGTGAGACAACATGATTCCATCATGGTTATTATGGACAGGTTGACGAAGGTTGCACACTTCATTCCAGTGAAGTATACATTCTCAGCTAGCGATGTAGCATAAGTATTCATCAGATATGTGGTTAGATTGCATGGTGTTCCAAAGAGGATTGTGTCAGACAGGGATGAAAAGTTCACTTCCAAGTTTTGGAAGGAGTTATTTTTAGGTTTGGGCATAGAGTTGGCCTTCAGTACAGCTTATCATTTGCAGACAAATGGACAGATAGAGAGGGTCAACTAGATATTAGAGGACATGTTGAGGATGTATGTGATGCACCAACAATGAAAGTGGGAGGAGTATCTTCCTTTGGTAGAGTTCGCATACAACAACAATTATTAGGGTTCATTGAGGATGAGTCCTTTTGAGGCATTGTATGGGTAGAGTTGTAACACTCCTATCAGTTGGAGTGATCTGATTAGTAGGGTATTGATTGGACCAAATATGTTCGTAGACATGGAATGGGAAATGCAGGTGATCAAGAAGAATCTAAAGGCAACATAGGATAGGCAGAAGAGTTATGCAGATAAGAACAGGTTGTTCAAGGAGTTTTGGGTCGGGGAATAGGTGTACTTGCGCATCAAACCAAAGAAGATCTCCTTACGGATTGGATCATGTGCCAAGCTGACACCATAGTTTTGTAGACCCTTTAGTATCATTGGGAGGATTGGGCCAGTAGCCTATAACCTTGCACTGCCTCCGATAGTGAAATTCCATGATTTTTTCCATGTATCTTTGCTTAAGAAGTATGTTAAGGATACTGATCATGTGATTGATCGGTCTGTATTGCAGATGGAACCGAATGGAGAATTCCAGCCATAGCTTTAGTGTATATTACAAAAAAGGTGTTCATGCTCAGGAACTGAGCAATCAAGCAAGTTAAAGTGCAATGGAAGCACTTTGGGCCCGATGAAGCTACATGGGAGATGGCGGATCAAATGCGGGCTATGTATCCTTCCTTGTTTGCCGGATGAGGCAAAGCAGTTTTGGCTTAATGTTTTGGTGTGATTTTGGTATATGTTTTGATGATTTTTCTATATGCACATATGTATATGGATGTAAATACTTCCATGAGCTAAGTTATAAAGCTCCAATTAGTGGTGTGGGTGTCATGTTATTACGATGTCATGCTATTATGTTGTCATGATGGTTTTCTTTCAGCAGGGTGATCATTGTAAATATTGCATCAAGCTATGTTATAAAGTTCCATGGGTAGTATGTTTTATTTTCAACGGTTTTGCTAAGGTCTTCATGTGGTATAACATCGAGGATGGTGTTTCCCAAGGGGGAGGGTTTGTAACAAATCTGGTGAAAATTCCATGTAATAAAAGTTAATAAAGGAAAAAATAATAACCATGACTGATGGGACACTTATTCCAAGTTGAATGTTGGGCAAGACATCCTAGTGGGTTTTCATTTGATTGTTTATGGCTAAGGAAATTGGAAAAGGCAATGGCTAAGGCTTTGGAGTGACAATATCGCAATTTTGGCACATTTATTTATGAAAATAATGGAAATTAGGAGAAAAGGGAGTTGAAAGGTCATAGGTTGCATCACTAGTACAAAATGGGAGATTAGTGACTACGCGACTAAAAAAGTTAGTCACCACAATTATTTCAAGTGAATTACTATTAAATTTGAGCAATTTTAAGTGACTGAACCAAAAATGACTAACTTAAATGACTAATTTATTCTAGGGATAAGATATATGACTAGATATTAAGTGACTCAACTAAAAACGACTAACTTAAATGACTAATTTAGTCCATGACTAAAATATATGACTAGATAATAAGCGACATAATTAAAAATTAAAAATGATTAATGTAAATGACTACTATAGTCCAAGAATAAAAATATGACGAACTAACAAGTGGTATAGGCCAGTAGGTTTACGTGGGGTTTAGTCCTCGCTTGGTCACAGTTTTAAACATCATGGGGAGGGGCAGAAGAGTGGAAGCCACTTTGGGGGAATTAAACTTCCCAACAATGTCTAGACTTGACTAAAGCCTCGCACAATCTTGGTGATAAGCATCCCATTCTAGGTGTACCAATCTTCTTACAACCAATAAGTAGGCTGACCCCAGCCTAGGCATTACCTAGTTACCAAAAAAAAAAAAAAAAAAATGTTTGATTACTTAAAAAACTAGAATATCATCATGCTCAAAAGCTTAAGATACATGGAGGTTTATTTATGCTCCCAGACCTTAATGTGCAAAGAAAGGATGGGAGGACATGAAGGGCTTATCAACAACAAAATTTAAAAATTAATCTAGTGCCTATGTCAATTTTGTTTTTGTTAACAAGTTACTAGAAATTTTATGCATTACTAAATAATTTTGATCCATCTTAGTCTAGATCCATCTTAACTCTAGATTTACCAAATATTTAGAAGGATCAAATCTCTTTTCACTCTAGATAAAATTTACACCTCAAGAAATTAGATCCTTCTTAGCACTTAGTAGATCTTGAGTTAAAAAAGATATATTCTACTATAGAAAAAAAATATTCCCAATTTCAACTATTATAATATGTTTGACATCCAAACTTTTTACCTTTATGACATTATACCTTGTAATGTAAAAAAAAATACTATATAATGAAGGTTTTCAATTACATTATATATATATTCAGTCTGTTAATTAAACATTTTAGAATATTATTTTAAAATGATTTTTTTACAAAATAAAAAATTTTCATATTTAGGCGCCATGTAGTTGAAATATGAAATTGAGTCAATGCATAGAGAAAGCATAAGCGTGCTAACTCTAAAATGTTTATTGATCTTTGGAGCAAGGGGAAAATGAAGATGCAGTGAATTTAACAAGATGTGCCTAGGGTTTTTGCTTCTTTCTGTTGTTGTTTCAGGGTGTTTGGTGAAACTAATGAAAATGCTTTGACCGGATTCAGTGTTGGGGAAATTGTTGTTTTGGTTTTCTTGTGCTTGAGATGATCTGTATTTGATCTGGTTTGAATAAATTGGTTAGAATCTTGACATGATTTGGTGAAATTAGTGGAAATATTGAGACTATTTGATGGAATTAGTTGAAATGTTGGTCGATTACTTGATCTTTTGGTGTTGTTGATGGTTAATCTACTCTGCAATGGATTTGATGCGGGAAGTGAGTTTATTTCTAAGGAATTGGTCTGCAACTACTGAGACTTTCTGGTTTACTTCGATAAAATATTGGACAAAATTTCAGCATTGTTTCTCTGACTTCGAATCAGTAGGAATTTTGAGATTAAAAAGGCTTCCACACTTGCATATTCTTTATCGTTTTCTTTCTAGTTTCCCTTAGCCATGCTTTCCCCTTGGATTTGGTCAATATGCAAGAAAATTTGGTATCATTGCTCTATGATTGATTTATAAAAAATATTATTACTAGTTAATTTAAACTGAGATAAAGGTAAGTGGTCTTTGGTACGGAAAATGGTCAAGGATAATTGATGAGCTATAGGTATAATTTGATAAAATTTTCAGGAGGAATGCATTGCATTTAAATCTAGTCCACACATTGAGTGAGGTGATGGCACAGGTGGAGAAATGGTAGATTAGCTCTTGAACACACTTTGTTCATAGTTAGGTCTTGTTCAGGTACTGTGAAGAATCAAACCATTTCTCCTTCGTTTGTTTTCTTGCACTAAAAACTAATGATATAGGAAAGGGTTTCTATGTTTGAGACCCGGTGTCATGATCATCCTTGTAAATGAATTTATGGTAGTAGTTTTGTTGTCATTTGTTTTATAAATTGAAAATGGTAAAGAATCATTTGGATGTGAAGTAGGGTTATAGACTAACCTCATGGGTGCACTTCCTTTGTGAGGTGACAAAAGGGGGAAATGGAGGACATTGGAAAAGCACATGGCCAGAATAATATTTCTAGAGATCCTGACAGTTTAAAAGTCGAACTTGCAAGACCATAGTGAAAAGTCGTTCTTCCTCAAAGATGGAACAACCCAACATCACAGCAAATAAAAAATACATTTGAATGTTTTTGCCTCAACAAGCAAACATTTCACTTATAATAACTTTTTCTTTCCAAATATTGAATTCTATAGACCTGCACTTTTTAAATTTCTTTGTCTAAACAGAGTTTTAGGTACTATACAAGTGCCATAAATCGTACATTGTTCAATTCTTTGCCTAGTCTAATCTCATAAAGGAGAGTGACTTGCACATTTATCCTAAGGATTTCACCTCCACATCCAATGTTATTTGGTTTTTTTCTTCGACACAAAATGATTATTTAAGGTTCAATAATCTTGGTGGTCATCTCGTTCCTTTGTGGTCTTTGGCTTGAAGGACCCTAGAAGATTTGATAGTTCCACTTTGTTATAATTTATAATATCTACTTCGAGTTGCATTTACAAGTTTATAATACAATTTTAGTGTCACTTTATAACCAATTATCATGAATTCTTGTGAATAGAGTTTGAATGGTTGGGGAGAGGAACATTAGTAATCATGAACACAAATGTTGGGAATGTCGCAACGAAAATTCTTTAGTCACTGATTATATGTAAGGGCACCACTTTAAACTCTAACATGTTAAGTAGAAACAACTTTTGTTTCAATCTTCTATCATCGTTCAATGTCTTATTTGAATATCGAAAATATATTGATTATAAGGAGCAACTTCACAATAAACAATGAATGTTGAGTTAGACAAATAGCCATTTTTTATGGTTTAACAAGAATATTTTTTGGTGAATTATTCCTCTTGCACTCTTTCATTTAATGTTATTTCTAGGATCAAATCTCTAATTATTAATGGGTAGGGAACCTTGTTAGGATTCAAGTTTTTTGGCTTGTTTTTCTCTGTTAGAAGTTCTTCCCAAAAAACACCTCGAGGCACTGCACTAAATAACACATACTTCCATTGATTTATATCCTAAATATGAGGAATATCTATTCCACAATTTGCATGCAAGGCTTCAATCTGGTTGCATCTCTTTTGAGCATGCCATTTGAACAAGCCAAAGCACAACGAGAATGGATTTTTGCTATCAGTAACACCATTTGAGGGCATCAATGAAGAGTAGTAAGGGGATAACAAACTCCTCCCTAGATTGCGATTCAAATCTACATAGCACTAAAAAACCAGACCTGAATCTTTTCTCTCCATGGAAGAGCTTGACTCAATGTGATGATAGTCACAAGATGTACAATTGGAGGTATTAACTACATGTTGGCCCTTGGGTTGCTTAGAAAAAATGTTGAATCGTAGCCACGACTCAATCCTTGGCATTGGAAAGCATCCTGTTGTGCACTTGTTGGATGGTGATGAACACTCAGACTAGAGTGTAGCCAATGCAGTGTGGACTATGATTAACAAATATGGGCACATAGACCTCCTTGCCAATAAGATTGTCATTTAATGTGTCGAGCCCTTTTTCAAGTTTCCATTGGCTCTCCTCCAATCCACTTTCAGGACTAAGGGCCAACAACTATCAAAAGGCCGAAATCAATTTTCCCTAGACTGCATTTTGTAGATATGAAACACCCCACTTTACCTTTAAATTGAGACTCTAGCTTACTACCCAACCAAGCTCCAATGGGATTAAGTTTTCTTGGTTTGTTGTTTTATATTTTGAACTTTGTTGGGGTTAGCCGGGTTGGAAGTTTTATGCATTCAATTTCAAACATGAGGAGCTAGTTCCAGAACTTGCATCGTAACTAGAAGAATTACATAAATGAACAAACGAGCATTCATTTCAAGCTTGGTTTCCCATTTAGTTTTGAGGTTTTTATCGATTGTAGAATTGACTTCTCAATAGTTGATGAATTGTGGCAGGGCTGATAAAGTTAGGGGTAGCAATTTTTCTCTTTGTTGATTGTTTGCATCATATTAACACTAGATTGCATTACCAAGATTATAGCACCACTAGAACATGTGCTATGTGAAAGGCATTGATAACTTAATTCTAATGTGAAGATACGGAAAACAAATCATTGTTCCCTATCTTACCTAGATTGTAAAAAAATATTGAACAGAATAATATATATCTGGTTAATAAACATGTTTCCTGCTATAGATATTAGGTGAAATCTACTACATTGATTGGAGCTGTAACAATAGTGATTTTCATGATGATGATCCCAAATCTAGCTCACGTAGTAGTAATGATATAAGCTTTGAGAGGCCAACCGTAGATGGGGATTCTGAATGCTCAAATTATAAGGGACAATGGTTGCCTGATGCTGAGGGGATGGTTACAGACAGTGCCTGATTTATTCTTGACAGTTAGAGAGATAAAAGTGTGCTCTACATGCAAAACTTGTTTTCTTAAAGCTACCTTGGTGGCTTCCAAAATGTATACAGTTGATCCCTAGTCAAGGACACAAATTGTATGATGTTGAAAATCAAGTGCTTGTGTTCCATAACAATCCAACCAAATTCTTGGAGTAGTAATGACTCTAGGTCCCTTTTCCAAAGAGCTCCCAATCATCATTCTTTTAACATGAAAACAAATGATTTCCCTTAAAGAGACATGGGTGCCCCATACTCAAGGTATGGTCCCATACTAATGAATAGAACAAGGGAATATCTTAAAAAATAGCTTCACCTCCAGGCTTTCTGCTGCCAAGAAAAATACCCATAATGTACCTTTTCCTATTGCAATGAGTCTCTTTACAAATTTCCATTTACTTCTTGGGGAAGAGCTAATCAAACATATTTAACAATCATAAATAATGGTTTCCCCTGGAATATGTGCAAGAAATTCAGAGATTGTCTAGAAAAGACTATTAGAATGAATCTACAGTGATAAGTGGCTATCATGAGTCATGGCTACTCAGAGATGGGGCTATTGATGCTCAGTACTTTAATATTCTCCTTATTTATCCTAGAAATCTGCAACCTTTTTTTTATTGAGGGCATACGATTTTGTACAAGACTGTGCTGCCTACAGAGGCTTAGCCTTACCCTACATCATTGGATTTCTTGTACTCTTATATAAACAGGGGAAGGAGAGAGACCTCTTATACATTGTTTTGACAATATTATCTTAGAGATGGGTAGCACATTGGACCTGCTCCTTCTCTTGACACTCTTCATCACCTTATCTCCATGTTCTGGAGTACTAGGTCTTATAGTAGTGCACAATTATACTAGGGATAATATTTGATCTAAAGGAGTTAAGAAAAATTGTGATTGTGACAAACCCTAAAGGATCAGAAAGCATTGTTATTTTAACTCATGTGAGAGAAGAACACTAGATTAGATGTGAGGAAACATCTTGAACACTTATGGAAGACCCCCCTAAAAAAAAGCCAAAGGGTGATGGTGTGTTACAAGTGGTATCAGAGCTCCTAGGTTCAACGCTCAGACCTAATGGGATCTATTGAAAAATTGAGTATGATTACATTTCATTGGTGTTATGTTATCTTAGCCTCTATAGGGTTTTGTATGGAGAACATCATAGTGCATAGGAATGTGAATAAATTTTTGGATCTGTGTATATTTATAACAATAGCTTGAGAGATATAGCTTTGATAAAAGTTGTTAAGCTTTGGGAAACTCCATTGTCCTTTGAAATATTATCACTTTGTTGGGGAATAGGTTTCTCAGTTATCCTATGTATTATTTCATTCTTTAGAACCTAGGGAAGTAATCTTAGATCAACCTACATATGTCAGGGAAAATCTCCTCTTGGTTTGCAAAGCTACAAGAAAGAGAAAATGAATGACGCATAGTTACTATTCAACAATCCATCACTCCACTAACTTATGTAAACCTTGTAAACAACAAAGTTAAAGGAGTGCAGATCTTGCAGTTGTTCTATATCCATTATGGTTATGTATGACAAAGTTAATCTAGGTGATCTCATCCCGTTTGACTGACTAATCATCCGTCCGTTTGGTAGAATGTTGTGTGTGAGGATATACAGGCATCACTAAAGATTGTTTTCCTTTGTTGCACAATGCGCAATAAAGGTTCTGCTCCATTTTTCTTAAGTTTATGCTTCAACTCTGTAGAAAAGTCTAGAGTTTAGGGTACCATTTTCATAGATCTTAATATTGGTGTACTTGAGTGGGGATTCAGGCTATTTATCCACTAGAGTAGTAAGTTAGGTTACAGTTTCTATTGTCTTTGAAAACTTTTGGTAAACTGTGTATTTTAAAGTTTCTATTGTGTCAACTGAGCTTTAGAATTTAAAGTTCTTATGAAAGCTGCCTTGAAATCAACAACCTTTGGGAAAGGGTCAAACTTATATTTATCAAAGATCTAAAAAAAAATAGGGTAAGTTGTTCCATCAAAGTCACGTGGCACTTTCATCCAATCCTAATTACATAGTTGGTGATGGGAGGACTTTCCCTCGATAGGAGACTTGGTGTATGGCTTATGACATAACCAACTATTGATTTCTCACTACTAAATCAACATCCCATTGGCAAGTAAACCTGTATTGGAATGCGCCTTTTTCCTTTCTCATTTTTAGTGGACTGTAAAGTAGTAGGGCACCATAACCTCCTACCAAATTTTGGGCAGAGTATTACATCGAAGTTGGCACAATGGATATGTTTTATAGTAATAGTTGCATCTGATCTTTTCAACAAAGTTGAATCAAATTGACAAACAAGACCATGGACAAAGAAAAGAAATCAACATAAATTTTGGGCCAATAAGTGTATATCTCTGTATTAATGAGTAGGAATAGGTGGCTGGACTCAGATTTTATTTTCTTTCACATCCATAAATAGGGAGAACACTATTGATAGCACACTATCAAATTCAGAGAACTGTTTGGGCTAATAAGCAATTGTGGCTCACATAGGACTTGCACTTGCCCATTCCACTTGCTCCACATTATCATGGGTCCACGGTAACATGTAGTAGCAAGCCTAATAGGGTTTGAAACTGGTCATCAACTATAGAAGAACCCGGATGAAATTTTTTAGCTATTGCATTTTCTGAAGGCAGGTAAGGAGGCAAAAAAAGTAAGGGTGGTTGAGCTTTGAAGGGTCGTTGACTTTAGCAACATGTTAGTTTGCCTATAGATCAGAAGGCATTCTCCTTTAGGATCCAATGCATCATATCCAACAGGTTATGTTCACTTGGTTACTGTGCTGTAGTGTTTTCTATGGATGGTTGAAGTGAATTAATTATGCACACTAGAGTAGGCACATTACTTTTGTAGGAATCTTATGGCTGATGCATACATGCATGCTTAGATCCATTCTATCTTGAGTGAGGTGTTGTTGCAAACTTTGACATCGTCATATTTAGAATGTCTCTGAGTTTAGTTAGGCACTGGAATTCCATTTTTAGAAGTGTCGTTTCAGTTCCTTTTCAGTATTTTGGGCATTGTTTCCATCTCTAAGAAAAGTGCATGGAAGAGAACGTAGTTAGATTTAGATTAGGGCACACTTTCCTAGGTAAGGAAGCACTCTATTATGGGTATCTTCTCTTGCAAGTTGGGTGCACCCTTTCCAGGTATCTAGAGTTAGTGTTTTTGCATCTTGTAGAGAAGATGCATCACAACAATGATGGAATTTCCTTGTAAACCAGAGCCTTATTTATCTATAAAAGAATGACAGGGTGTTTCACTAGAGTAGTGAAACAGTGAGGGTTATGAAAAATTGCTTTATAACTCTTTTTTGCAAGTAATAGAAAATTATGTGATTGAGTTCCTACACATTTTGTTTGTTTTCCATTATTCCTAGAACAATAATTTACAGATTTAGTTCTATACTGTGTTCTAATTTTTTGTATTATGTGGTGTCTATACCTTTGAATATACAAATCAGAATTTTTAGTTTATACAATCTACTATTTTGAGAACTGTATAGATGGTTTTCAGATTTGTAGCTCTATAGTTTGGTTCATAGAATTAAAAATTTGTGTATTATGTATTCACATTTAATAAAATGGAGGGATGTGTATGAGAATTAATAGGGAAGTGGAGTTGTAATTTGAATTAGGAACAATAGTCTGGAATGGCTGTGCAGTAATTGTTTCCAAATGATTCAAAGACAATTGTGTTCACAACTCATGAATTTTACTTGTAGAAAATCCCAGTTGTGTTCTCATGATCCATTATATATCTTATACATGTCCAAGTCACTTATCTAATTTTCTTTTTTATTGGAAACAAAACCAAATTATTGACCTTACAACTTGTGCTTTCAATAGATTTTGTAACGTGGATTATATTAACACTATAGTCAACAATTAAAGAACTAGCCATTCAAGTAAAGAACATTATAGTATTATACATAACACCACTAGAAAAACTCTATAAATATCCATTCGGGGTACATGTATAGCAAGTTAGAAACTCATCAATTCGATAAAAAAAAAATTGGTTAGAGCTAAATGGATCCATTTCCCAATTAGAGCATGACAGTTAGAATTTTGGAGTCAACTTGTAGGAAAGCATATATAGTACTATCAATGAGTATTCGAAGGTCAAAAGCAATAGGAAGGGCTTAGTCCACTCCTTACAACCTTCCAAAATACTAAAGTGCTTAATTTTCATTTGCTAGATACTTACAAGATAATGTGGAACACTAGTAAAATGGGATACTGCAGGAAAATAAGATAAGATAAGATAATTATATTTATGTTCAACTAATGACGACAAAGTAGGTCAAAGGGACTATTGAGTACAATGATGTCCATACAATGCGGGATAACCGAACAGTCTCCTATAAAAAAATACAATGCATGAATTTAAAATGTACAATGCAAGAACATAAAAGATGCAATGTATGGAATGCCCTGACGGAGAAGATCGAGAGGCTAATGGGTCTGAGGATCAAACCCATCTCTCCTAACATCCAAGGTTGACTGAAGAACACTGAAAAAAGCTCCACAAATTTTGTTGACCCGATGAAGGGCCAGTGGGAGGTGCAGACTGTCCACAAAATTGTTGTCTGGGGAAGTTCGCGCACTACTGAGGTTTGGAGGACCTAGTCTGTTTCCCAGGGACTGGTATGAGACGATTTTGTTGTTGAGATCTCATGTGGTGGGGTGAATTTGGATATGAAATGGTATTAATCGTTCTCGTTGTGCCCTTGTCTGAAGGTAGTACCCTGAAAAATGTCGTGATCCTCTATGTGGGTTCTGGTATGATGGGAAGCTAAAGAATATGGGCTCAGAACTTGAGAGCTTATGATCCATACCAAAATGTGCAAAAAAGTGGACAAGTTTGCCATATTTTCTTACTTCTTGAGATGGTCGTATTTCTCTGCCTTCTATTCTTCTATTGTGGTCCCTTGATCCACAATATAAGAGTATATTTTATAGAATTTTATCTTGACCATTTTTTATTTATTGTATTTTTTAAGGGTGTAAGTTCCTTTTTGATATTGTATATTAATCCAATGGTGATAAAAAATACATGCGTGTCTACTATTCTTGTACTAGGGAAACTAAACAAGTCTTTTGGTCTAAGAGAACATAGCTTCTGGAATTTTGTTATAGCTGAACTTTGATTTATTTAATTTAGATGCTAAACTAAAATAAATAGCTTCCAAATTGTTCTCATAATTAGAGTTTGTTCTATCCATCATAACTATACTAGTTTAGATATCATTTATACTATGAAATAGAAGTATATCAAAAAAGAAAATACTGTGCATGCCTAATCATATATTGTGACATCACTAGCCTTCTTTGGTTTATCCTCTTCTCGAGACTTTGTGAGCCTCGATTAGCTACTTATTTTGTGAGTTGAGTGACCTTGTTGTCCAAATTCTACACCTGTAGCTATATGGAATCTATAGACATCAAAATCTCTTGCTGCAGTTTGATCCTTTCAACTAGGACCTTACACATCATTATTTTTATTTGTCAGTATATGTCAACTGCTTACACGTATATGTTAAACATTGCCTCTGCTAGTTCCTATATATGGAATACAGTTCCAATGACCTTATCATCCTATAAAAATATCTACGTTGGCCTCCTATATATGTTTATCTCCCTCTGATCTATTTGAGCACTGCTACCTTGACTTTGGTACAAATTATCATTATCAATCTATGTAATGCATGCCCAAACTTGAACCTGCTCAATTCCATCTGTCCTCGCCACTTAATGCCATTTATTAGGGATTGTGGTCATGCTTCATCTGTCCTGGGGTAGTCTAGATGGCACCCCATTTGGTGATAGTTTTATCTTGACTTTGAGATGATATTTGTCTAATGTTGTTCAGGTGGCATAGAACTTGCCTCATTGAATCATCAATTGTCTATGGATCTCATGCAATGGTTTCTCAATTTTGTCCAGTTGGGACATCTCAGCTTTTGACATAGAGCTGGAGCTATTGGGACATCTCAATGTATGACTTAATGCTGGAGCTATTATGTTGAGGACTTGGAGGGTTCTTGTTATGGCCTTGGGAGGCCTCAGGTGCACCATTTCGATAATTAGTGTTTTGCTAAACCATGTAGGCAAAGACAATGAAAGGATGTCTAGATAATCTATTTCTTTGTCCTTTCATGATTGTTTTAAAATGGCTCTCCAGTATTCTTTTCTAATCTGAAGGAGTTTGGGTGATGTGATTAGATGGGCATTTGCAGCGAGCCTTCAGCATGATAGATAAACCAAATCTAAGACTTGTGTTGTTGTTGCAATGGGGAAATGAATTTTCCATGATTTCCTTCTCAGTGAAATGGTTGGCGCAAAATGTTCTTTTTTCAAGTGAGGTTCAGTAAGATCCTAGGGATCCATCTGGAACTCAAACTTGGCACCCAAACTTGCCTTAAGGATATATATGCTATTGTTATCATAAAGAGTTGTAGATAGTGTGGTCCTTTGCTATCTGAAGCGTTGATTTATAATATTATTGCTGCCTATTGTCTCTTGTACCTCATCCGTGTCCCCCTTATAATATTTTTTCAATCTGGAGCCCTATGGGCTGGAGTTTCAAACTTCAAAGGATCACTCTACCCAACATCGTGTCTTGAAAGTGATCTTTATACCTTCAGGACACACGGATCTAAGCATTGAAGATATTTACATTTTTGTACTTGAATTATTTGAATGTACTCATTTATTGTTGGTTCCACCTCACCTTTGAATATACCTGTCATAATATCACCTATAGCAATATGGAGCTTCCTTTTCCAGTCCTCTCTGCCTGTTTGGTAGTTAGTTTCTGATTCTAGGAGTCCTTTCCCTTAGATTGAATATCCATATTTCTTAACCAATTTTCTGATTACCTAACAAATTATCCTGCTTCATTTTGATCTCAACAAACTCATATGAGCCCATTAGAATTTCTGAGGATGCAAAGTGCAAATGCACTAATTAGAGAAGAAAGTGTAGAAGATATTTCTTGAAACATGAGACAGTTAATTGCAGAAGAAGAGAAGGAAATGGGAGGTATAAGATGACAGCCATATTTTGATTACATTCATGTAGTGGGAAGGGAATTACTCTTCCTCTGAATTGTACTATCAAAATGAACTTTTACTATTGTCCAAATATCATCAAACTATTGGCTTGCATCAGCAATCCTAAATCCAAATATTGATGGTGCTCTTTTTGATAGGAACATATGCAAATGTTTCATTATGTAGTGGAGCTTTTATCTATGCAAGGGATCAGTTTTTTGTGTTTTTTAGCTTGCGAGCTTCAAAGGCCCTTTTCCCTGGAATGATCAATTCAATATTCACTGTTCAGGGCGCCCATGGCCTTTTTTGATACCACGCCTATGGGAAGAGTTCTAATCCGGGTGAGAAAATATTCCCCTGGATGTTTATGTTCAAGCAATTTCAAATTTAGGGCTTGAAACATTTTACTTGATTTTAACCAAAAGCATTATTGTTTTTGTAGGAATATTCAGAGATGTGTTTGATAGATGTAGGCACATAACCAACTATAGAAAATTCAGACAAAAGCACCTTTCTAGCACACATGGCAATCAAATGTCTAATTGAAATGCTTGTTAAGGCACTGAATGAAGTACGTGCTCTTGATTATTCAAAAATACCTATTGAAAATAAGAGATTGAAAATGGATTGCATCTCTGCTGTGGTAAAACTTAGTTATGAAGACTACCTTCAACAGGGACTTTTACAAGGCTAAAAACAAAGAAATGTGCAGTCTATATTTAATGATGAAAATTGCCCAAATGAAAGATGGCTGAAGGCTCACAAGAAAAAATATTTACTTTGTAAAATTTATGTCAACCGAAGAAAACCTTGAAGTATCTTTATCAAAGGGTGGTCTTGAATTTCCATGGTGTGATGGCTAGACCTGTTTGTTATTGTTTTGGAGCTAACCTTTTTGTCATTATTCTGCAGCCAACTTCTTTGGTCATTATGTGGGGTTGAACTATGCATACTTAGAATGATACATATTTATATATACTGGTGGAAGCTACCATAGGTATTATTCTTTGAATGAGTACAGTGATGTTCCTATTGTAGATTTCTAACAGGTTGGTTGCAGTGCCTAGAATAGTTTTGTCTTATCTCCAGTGAATTAACCTATGCATGGTGTGATATTTCTAGCAAAGGGTGGATCATGCATTTAATGAAATAAAAATAAATTCTTAGTTAGGTGTGAAGTTGTTGTTTTAGTACTTAGGAGGTGCAGGGCAGGATATATGTAGGGATATGCATGTACCCAAACACAACATTCAACTATAAATAGCGGGATGTGGTTACCTTGTTTGGAAAGAGGTACAACCCATAACTAATCAGTAACATCTGGTGAAGTAATCATGAGACTTAACACGCAATGAAAACACTATATTGAGGATGACTTATGCAAGATGTTGCGAGATGATGTTGCATTACAACTCATTTTTCTAGAGCCATGCATGTGTTTTTAGTTAAATTTCTAATTCACGTGGGGAGGAAGGTGTATCTTCTACTCATTAACATATATGTATATGCATTATATGAACAAGCAATTTTCTGGGCAGTCTAAGAGGTAGTAAATCATGTGTTTTGGGGCAACATGAAATTGTAAATACACAACTCTCATTTGGGATTAATCCTTATGTGATTACCTTTCATTCTTAATAAAGTATTTTGCCTGATGGCACCTGTCAAGTGTTTCACTCTCTTGTACTTGTGTTTATTTCTGTCTATCTTTGTTGTTCTTGGGCTCACTCTCTCTTTAAGGATGTATCCATCTTGGCAATTTCTCTTCAAGAGTTGTGTTGCCCAAGTGCCAGTGTATGTTCCTCTTTATTATAGAATTTGGATTTTGTGTTGGTCCTGATCTATTATTTTTCTATCTCTTGTGAATATCAACAAATTTTATTTTATCTAATTTCAGTATTTAACATTTTTATGTAGAATTTTACATCTTTAATTCCTCGTGTGTGTAATTTTTATTCATTTATTTTCCAGGTAATATATCCTAGGTAAAACCTTGAGGCACTTACCCTCATTCCTGGGAAAAACCTGGGGGCACTTACCCTCATTCCCAACATGGTCAGCAGGGTAATCTCTATGTTTCTTAGAAACCAAATCTAGGTCAACAACAAGGCTCAAAGTTGTTACAACAATACATATTATGAACTCAACAGGTCACTTACGGGAATAAAAAGTGGGGGGAAGGATAATTTTCCATCGCAATAACTTGGGCTAGACTCAATTGACAATTAGTAATATATAAGAGAGAGAGAGAGAGAGAGAGAGAGAGAGAGAGAGAGAGAGAGAGAGAGAGCTCTCTTCGCCCTTGGAAATTGGGGGTAACTACTAGATTTGTCCAAAAGTTGTCAACCTAGCTCCCCATAATCAAAACTTGGTGTAACATAGGGATCATTTACGTCATGCTTAACAAGGTTTGTTGTTGGATACCACTTGCAATTTTTGTTATCTGAAGTTTGTTTAATTTAACTTGCATCGGGAAAAAATATTGGTTGTCAATGCCATTTAACATTAATTACGGAAAGAATTCTAATTTCATTCCCGCATTATTTGAATGTTTTTTTTCTTACTCTATTTCTTATGATGAAGTGCTCTATTGTGAAGCTTGATATTTATTTTAACAATTCGTGCTTTGACCTTGACATTTATGGAAATTACAGGGGCGAGAGATCTCTGTGTGGACTACTTTCACTTTTACAACTACCTCAGGAAATTGATATAATAGGAAATAGAATGGTGTCTAGAAGCTGGCAAAATTATGATGAAGAAGAATACTTATGGGAAGATATGAGCCCAAGATTGGAAAATCATGGAAGAGGAAGTGATAACTCAAGGAAGATGATTTTTTTTCCTGGTGACCCAAAGAAGTGGTCAAGCTTAGAGAGAGAGACTCCTAACAGTGATTGGCATATGCATGGACCATTGTCTCATGTGGATAGACCTATTATGAGTGAGAAGGAGAGATGACCTCCTAGAAGGGTATGCTTCCTTTATCCCTGCTCTCTTTTTTGATCTAATTAGTTTGATGACAAATTATTACCCATTTTCTTTTTTCATTGTTGCTTTTTAGTGTTTTCCTTAACACGTAAAGATAAAGGATTTATGATAATGATATTTTTCTTAATGTAGGAGTCTAAAGAGAACCATCCATCTTCTCTTCTATAATCAGGTATTTTGTCTTGAAATATCAGAGATACTTCCACTGAGACATCATCTTTGCTGCAAAGTAGTCAAGATCCATTAGAACATCGACCTGTAATGGGTTGGCCTCCTCACTAGTCACATCAAAATAATAGCCCAACTTCACAATCAAGGTTGAGAATACTTCAAGTTTTTGTTCATGGGGACAACATTTCAAGTTCGATCTGCATTGAATCGATAACCATTCTTTGTTGTCAGAAGCTAGAGTTTTTCAAATTAATCAAGGAGTATTTTAGCTTCCATTGGGTATGGATAATGTTGGTCCTATTTCCCCATTCCCACTTCAGGATGAAATATGTTGAAATCTTGGCAGACTAAGGAATCAAAACCAGATTGCATGATCATAGCTTTGGTAAGGCCTTGCACAGGAGGGAATTTTTTTTAATGAGTCATAATTTTCTTGAAATTGTAAAACTTTAGCTTATATTTCTGTTTCTCAAAGTGTGAAGTACTGATATTCCGCAAGGATTTTGTAATTTTCATTAATATTTTAAAGATTATGTCTTTTTTATAGAAAACTGCAGGCAAAATAATTTGATACTATAGACATTTGGGCCAATATTTGTTTTGGATTAGCTAATTTTTTGGGATGAATTTGTAAAAGCTAGCCAAATGGTGAATATTAACCCCTGAAATTTTCTCAGGGAAGTCAATCCAATAAGGTCATGATTAACCTTTTCTAATGGAGGGTCAATCATTAAGTGAGTTAAGGACCTGGTTGTGTCAATGTTATTGAGTTGAGTTGGTCCTTTCAAGTAGGTGGTAAGGTCTTAACTCTGTCTTACAAGGGGTTTGGTTGTTTATTTCAGATGGCTTTGAAGATCCTAACCCGATGTTACTGGGTTGAACCCTTTGCCGCAGTATCTCAAGTAGTGAAGACCTTTTTAGGACCTTATTAGTTCAATGTGAAGAGGAAGTAAAACTTAAGGTTTTAGGAGAAGTGAGGGTGTATCTTCTACAGTCACTTTCTCGACCTTTCCTAATTTGGGAGATGAGTCTTTTGACTCTCCCTTTATCTACCATAGATGCGTAGATTTTTGAAAGAAGGAAAGATCATGGCTAACTTAGAAATACTTTGAGCTTGAAATTTCAGTAGAAGAACATGCCCATATCCTTGGTTAGAAATACCCCAGGAAGCACACTTCTTGGGGTTCAACTAGTTGAAATACTGGCCCAAATTTTGAAAGTGCCATGGCTCACCAATCTAGGCAGTTTCCCTCTAAGATTGGTTCATTGTTCATAAGTGGTCAAAATCCTTTTTATAAGTGCACAAATTCCATGTTGTAGTATGGATTCCTGTGCAGGGTTGTTGTATAGTCATGATGAGGGTGTATTTGAGGAGAGTGAGGGTGTAATTAACTAAGTTGTATGGCATACTGCACTGCAGTTATGTAGGAGAAAGATTGAGAGGGCACATGCATGCCTCCAGCATGCATGCATCAGTCTCATCCACTTCCAGTTTTATAATTACTATGCCAAATTTAGCATTCCAATTTTATAATAAATGTTTTTCTTCTTTTGGAGTTTTACTTCAATATTTAGAAATAGGCTTTTCAATGAGATTTTTTTTTGAAAGTTAGCTCAAGCACATGAGCTAGAGAAACTTCCAGTTAAAGGAGGGCACACTTCCCTAGATAGAATTAGGTTGGGGTTTTGATTTTGGTGCCGAAAGGAATGGGCTAATTTTGTCTCCTCATCTAGCCTTCCTCATATATAAAGAAGGTGGGGTGGAGGTGAATATTTTTGCAAATTTTGTGAGTGTGAGATTGAATTATGTGCTAGTGACTAGCAGGGTATTTTTTGAGCTTTATTAGTGTACTTAGTTTTCCAGATTTAATGAAAGGTAGGTTGCAGGTTTGTCCTATATTTTGAGTATGATGTGTTAGGAGTTTAGTGTATTCAAAATTGATAGTTTTGATAGTCTGAAATTTTTTCTGCTTTAGCTGTTATGATTTTCAAAGTGAAAAATCTCCCTGCCATTCTCTAAATTTTGTTTTTCATGGTATCAGACAATCTCTAAGTCAGCAGGTATAGAAATTCCATTAGGAATGGTACCAAAATATTGGGAAAATTTTGGATCTTCCCTTGGCTCTGATACCCTGAGCTTTAAATTCCTATCACCTGTGACACCATCATCGAACAATGTTTCATTCTCACAAAGGAAACAATCACAAAGACTTGCTTCTCTATCTCCTATCACCACATGCCAAGTTATTAATGAATCATAATTTTCTCGTAAGTGTCTAAAGTTTAGCTTATCTTTATGTTTCTAAAAGTGTGAAGTATTGAGATTCGGCAAGGATTTTGTAATTTTCATTAATATTTTAAAGATTATGTCTATTTTACAGAAAAACGTTGGCAAAATAATTTGATACTATAGACATTTGGGCCAATATTTGTTTTGAATTGGAAAATTTTTTGGGTTGAATTTGTAGAAGCTAGCCAAATGGTGAATATTAACCCCTGAAATTTTCTCAGGGAAGTCAATCCAATAAGGTCATGATTACCCTTTCTAATGGAGGGTCAATCTTTGAGTCAGTTAAGGCCTTAGTTGTGCCAGTCTTATTGAGTTGAGTTGATCCTTTCAAGTAGGTGGTAAGGTCTTAACTTCGTCTTACTAGGGGTTCGGTTGTTTATTTCAGATGGATTTGAAGATCCTAACCTAATGTTACTGGATTGAACCCTTTGCAGTAGTAGCTCAAGCAGTGAAGACCCTTTTAGGACCTTATTAGTTCGATGTGAAGTGGAATTAAAACTTAAGGTTTTAGGAAAAGTGAGGGTGTATCTTCTACATTCCTTTTCTCGACCTTCCCTGATATGGGAGATGAGTCTTTTGACTCTCCCTTTATCTACCATAGATGCATAGATTTTTGAAATAAGGAAAGATCATGACTGACTTAGAAATACATTGAGCTTGAAATTTCAATAGAAGAATATTCCCCTAGGTTAGAAATAATACTTTCAACCTGAAATTTCACTAGAAGAACATGCCTATATCCTAGGTTAGAAATACCCTAGGAAGCACACTTCTTGGGGTTCAACTAGTTGAAATACTGGCCCAAATTTTGAAAGTGTCATGGGACACCAATCTAGGAAGTTTCCTTCTAAGATTGGATTGTTCATAAGTGGTCAAAATCCTTTTTATAAGTGCACAAATTCCGTTTTGTAGTATGGATTCCTATGCAATGTCGTTGTACAATCATGATGAGGGTGTATATGAGGAGAATGAGGGTGAAATTCAATAAGTTGTCTGGCATAATGCGCTGTAGATATGTCGGAGAAATATTGAGAGGGCACAAGCATACCTCCGGCATGCACGCATCGGTCTCATCCACTTCCAGTTTTATAATTACTGTGCCAGACTTAGCATTCCAATTTTATAATAGATGCTTTCTTACTTTTGGAGTTTGACTTCCAGATTTAGAAATAGGCCTTTCAATGAGCTTTTTTGAAAAGTTAGCTCAAGCGTATGAGCTAGAGAAACTTCTAGTTAAAGGAGGACACACTTCCCTGGATAGAATTAGGTTGGGGTTTTACTTTTGGAGCCCACAAGGATGGGCTCTCCTCCTCTAGCCTTCCTTATCTGTAAAGAAGGTGGAGTGGAGGTGAATATTTTTGAAAATTTTGTGAGTGTGATATTGAATTATGTGCTAGTGACTAGCAAGGTATTTTTGAGCTTTAGTAGTGTATTGGTTTTCCATATTTAATGAATGGTAGGTTGCACGTTTGAGAGTTCAACTTTGTACTTTCTGTCCTATATTTTGAGTATGATGTGTTAGGAGTTTAATGTATTCAAAATTGATAGTTTTGATAGTCTGAAGGTTTTTCCATCATAGTCACTTACCTCAGAGGATTTGTTTTAACATCCATAGGGGTTTGAACATTAGTCTTGTCACTTTGAATATTTTTTTAGACCTTTTTTAGCCTCTAGGACATCATTTCATTTCCATATTTCATTACTTTCCAACTTTGATCATTGCAGGTGTTTTTCAACAATGTTTTTGAGGATTTATACATATGATTTTGGTGTTGTATCTGATATACCAACCCTATTTTATTGGCAGAAATTGACCAAACTTTTAGAAGGCTTTATATTGTAATTTTAAGGCAAACAATTGTCAGGTTTTGAAGTTGGGTTTACATTGTAATTTCTTAGAGGAAACTACACTATTTTTTACCCTTACTGTGAGCCTAAAGACCCATTCTTTTACCTATTGCGAGAGGCCTCTAAGGTCTGAGGTCACTTGATTATTTGCAAAAATATTCTAAAGTATTTCAAGCCTTGAAAACTTAACATTTAATTAAAATTTAACTCAAGTCTGAGTTCATCTCTGGAGCTGGTAGTAGGTTCTCTCCTGGGTGTCTCTAGCTTGTTTTGTCCCTGGCTGTGAGAGTCTCTAGATCACTGATATAAAGATATTTTTCAAAGATCTAATATCTGTTTTGAAGGAATAATCATCATTGACATTTTGAGCATCTTGTAAGGCTGATATTCAACATATTTAACAAAAGAAAGTTGCACTAGAATGATCTCTGCTATGAATGTCATCACTTTGTTGGAAGAGAAAAAGCAGTTGAGGTCACATCCTTGGAGAAATTCTGAGCTATATTAAAGAGGATACAATATACCTACTGACCTAAAAACAATTTCTTTGAGGGAATCTTTATTATCCAGTGTGAATTTATTTAGCTACTAATCTTTGGTTGTTGTAGGAAGGTCTTCACTGGTTTCAAGCCATCACTCTTGCAGAGATTCATTACTCATTCTTGAGCTGGGATTTCAAATTTTTAGAGGCTTTTGTCTCCTAAATAGTGAGCAAGCTTGGTTGTCAAATCATCTATATTTGGAGAGTGTGAGCTAAGGAGGATCTGATCTACTCTTTTGAAGTGTTTTTCAAACTGTAATCATAGGTGGACCTATTTGATTCTTGAGGAGACCTTTGTAAAGATACCTCTTATTGTAAAGCTCGTTGGGAGAAGAAGAGCCTTTCGGTCTGTCAAAAGGATTCTTTTTCTTTGTAATTCTCATTAATAAAAAGTAATTTTTTCATCTTGGGGAGCTTGGTGTTGAACAAAAGTGTAACTAGGTTCCATATTTGTAAATGTAATTTTGATCTTTGTACTTGACAAGAAAAAGAAATATTATTTTTGTATATTATTCGAATGAGTTTCTTGCTTATTCATAGGTCTAGGAAAGTCAAAGGATCAAAGTCATGTTAAATATCTCTTCTTGAGCATGAATATGGGTCAACCTAGTGTCAAGTAGCCCTCCAAGACAAGCACCATCCTCCAGTGAAGAAGACTACAAGCAAAACGATGAAGAGAACAATTAAGTCGGCCTCAAAATGAATATTATCATGAAGTCGACTCACATATGGAGACACATCTCTTTGGTGGACATGTCGGCTCAAATACAAGGGCAAACCACTATATATACCCAATCAGGGTCTGCACAAAAAAAGAGAAGACATAATTTTAGATTCCTCTGTAACTTCGGAGGTGTAGGAAGGTACAATCTCGGTGATGATTACAGTCAAGAATCTTAGACAGGTCTACAATATCATATGGTTACAAGAAGGTACATAATCTTGGTGATAAGTACAGTGATCTCACTACAATCTTGGCCTAGTTACAGGGTCATTGTAATACAATCTCGGTATAGTTGCAGTTGACCTCAGTGCAAGGAGAACATGCTAAAATCTCAGTGAAAATCATAATACAAAAATAGATACAATCATAATCTCGACATTCTTGATAGAGAAAGGATCTCAATGTATTATATATATCCTAGACACAACATGTCCTCAGCATTACTGTGAGCATGATAACGGTCATGATCTTAACGAAGATGAAGATTTTGGTATAGCTATATATATACCTCTAAGTGGAGATATCATTGATGTTATAATATTCTCAGTGAAGTAAAAGCAGTGGCACAATAGTGATGAAGGTCTAAATGAAGGAGCAGTCATGGTGCATCAGTGATCTAGATAAAGGAGCAGTCATGGTATAGTAATGATGATGATGATCTCATCAGTGACAAGGAAGAGGATTGGTGTGTTGGTCTTGGAGTGGCCTAGTAGGTCAAAGGCCATGTTTTTGGTATTTGTCAATTGGAATCTCAATAAGAAGAATTTTGTGCCGGTTTTCCTCTCCAAGAGGGAGAGGTTTTGGCCCTGGCATAATGCCAACATATTGTGTTCTTGTTTCTTTGTTTTGATAACTATTTGATGAACTAAAGAATATACACTCTAATAATAATAAGTGAATATTGGAATAAGAATAAAATTGAAACACCTCACAAATAGTTATCATGCTAAGAAGAATCACACACTCTCTCCATCTTAAATTTTGAGTTCAGTCTAGATCCATCAAACTACTTTCTTCTACTTTAGTGTATTCAAAATTGATAGTTTTGATAGCGATGATATTTTTCTTGTAAATTTTGACAAAGTCTAGCAATACCATATATATGATTTTCTTTTTCTCATTTTCTTCTAAAGTGTGCTTAGATCATGAAGAAACTGGTTGTCCATGGGAATGAATATGTTTATGGGAATGAAGATTTCTGGTCTGGAATCTTGTCTTTCATGAACTATTTTGGCTTTTACAAATGTATTTCTGCTTTCTTTCTGTATATTATGCCTTCAAATGTACTTGACGTTACATATGATGTCTAACAACATATGATGTTATTGGTAAGAGTCATCATTAACATGGAGGATTCGAGTTAGGATTTTTTTTTTTTGGAATTGACATCAACTTTTCAAGAAACATGACATCCTCCATAGATCCTTCATTTCCATCAACAATGTGGCTAGCACCATTTTTTATTACATGTGGACATACATGTTCTAACATTTTGGTTGCTTCAACAACATAAACTTTCCTTGCACCAGCTTGTGCATACTAGATTACCAAATTACCACTTCCTGCGCCTATATCCAAAACAATCTTGCCTTGAAAGTGGTGCTTGTTCTCAAATATAGTTGTTTAATAAGCATATATCCTCACATGTCACATTCGAGAAAAAAGTTGTAGGGAATCTCCACAATTCCCTCACTGTCCATGTCTTTCCTCGTACCAAATCACTAACATTTGTGCATAGCCTTTACTAAATAGCAGAGCTTTTTTCTCTTAGAACATCTCATAATTATAATTAACAATTGCCTCAATATGTTGCTTATCAACAAAATTTGCCTCATGAGAAGGTGTCTCATCTCGAGGATGAATTTTCTCATCAATAGGCCATTTTGAGAGAATTTATAAAGAAGATGATAGAATAAATTTAAGAGAGATAGTTAAATATGACTTCATATTTCCCCAGTTTTGTAGGTGAGGTGGGTAATAAGGCATTGATAGATCCAATACCAAAGGAATAATTACAAACAATTATGCATTGTTTCCAGACGGATAAGAATCCTTAAGCCACTTAACAGGGCAATATAATTCTTTTAGGGGTTCTATGACTTCCTTCAGACATACCAAATAAGAATTGTTGACAAATTAAAATACACAGGCATGATTTGGGAGCTTTCAACTCAACACTTCAGGATTTAATTGTTAGCCTCACTCTCATGTGATGAAAACAATTATAAGTCCAAAACAATTAATTTAATTAAAATCAAGAAAGTTGGATTTAATCCTACATTTCTAGATTGAGTTTGTTCCTCATGGTTAGGAGTTAGTTTAGGCCTAATTGGTTGAGAGATTCTCTCCAACTAGTTAGGCTCCTAGATTAGTGTTTAGTTGAGATATTTGCTCAACCATAGTGTCCAAGATAGACTTACTATCTTGAGACAAACTTCCTCATGTATTTATTTGTACTATTATCATTATTTGTACATTGCATTATGAGAGGAATACAGTAAGGCTGAGGCTTTTTCCACCATTTCTATTTCTCTGGTATTTTTTCATGTCTGTTAATTTTGTTTAATATTCTACATGTGGTATTAGAGCTAAAAATATCTACGGAGCATGCAACCTATTGTGTGAATTCCTTTTGCATGTGGGAGGAATGCTAGAGCACGAAGGTGTATGCAACTCTATGTATGAACAAAGCAGCGTGTGAATGAGGATATTGTAGCATGGTGTGGCTGGTTCAATACGTTGTTGCATGGACACATTGTGCATGGAGCTTGGAGTCGTGTGCAATTATTAGTTGAAAAACACTAGAGGAAATCAAACAAACAATTTAATGATTGCATAGGAAATGGCATGTGAATTTCGCAGTTGTGTTTCTTAACATGGGAATCTGCCTGACCTTCCAATGTCCAATTCAATGAGTGGATACTTGGACCTATTCTTGAAGATCTAAGGCACACCAGTCAAGTTTGAAGATGCTTGTAGCGCACAGACCTTGTAGCGATATGCAAGAAGCGAATCCCAAGGGAGACAATTACATTGATATGCAAGAATTTAAAAATCGCAAAAAATGATGAAGATGACGTTGGTTGTAAAGGAGGACGTGCGCTTTCAGTGAAGAATTTCATGTGTCGCAGTAGCTTTCGATCAAATTTTGTGAATGCATGTTATTTTTTCAAATAACTCCATAAACTTGAATTCACTTTTTAACTCACTTTATTAAAGCGACTCATTAAAATTATTTTAAATGGGAATTTAAAAGTTTTTTTTTTTTTTTTTTTTAAGTTTATAAATAGAGTGAGAAAGTGTATATCATTGTAATAAACGTGTCTAAAGTGAAAGGAAGGTTCAAGACCCATATTTAGTTTATGTTTCTAAAGTAAAAGGAAGATGCAATTTTTAAAAGTGGAGAGATAAGTGTGCATTTTTTTTTAGTGTGGAGTGACAAGTGGGATTTTTATAAAGTAAGGGCTTATTTCCTTGTAATGGAGTGATAAGGTGTATTTGTTAAGGAGGTCATTTTAATATTTTGTTGAAGAAAGTGGGTGAGTTAGTTTTGAAGACAATTTGCTTCCAAGCAGTTTTGAAAATTTTCAAGGAGTTTTGGAATTTTGAGAAGTTTCAATGACGACGTTGTAAAGATAAAAGGTTGATGTACTTCAATATTTAATAAAAACATATTTTTTGTGGTGTTGATGTGTCCTAGATCCACCTGAAATTGAATAAGGGGATCTTAGGTACACCTTGTGTAGTGATTGATTGTGCATGTTTTGTGTCTAGTTTTGACACTACAATTATCTTATCTAACACACACAAGGAGTCTAAAGCAAGTGAATGAAACAAGCACATTAATCAAAGCACCTGAAATTAAGAAGCTACAATGAGCATTCAATCAAGCACAAACAATCACATGCATTTGTGCAACTACAACACATAATCAAAGTTGGCAACATCAACATTCTACATCAACAAGCAAATTCATGCAAGGCAATCAAGTTAATGCAACTACAAACTCATGCATTTCAAAAGACTACATCAACATTCAACGACAATTGGTCATTGTGTAACTTGAAAAATCATAATTTGTAAGTTAACTTGTAAACAAATTCAAATGAAATTGAGTTGAATTGTAAAGGTGCATTTTCGGTCAAAACCGACACCCAACTTGTGAATTTATAGGAGGTAAAGTAAGTCAATTCTCCTCAACTGAGTCAATTAAGTGAGTCAATTCTCTTCAAGTGAGTCAATATCATTTGAACTTGTCATTGTAAACATTGGGTGCATTTTCAGTGGTATCCGACACCCTCATCCTAGTACAAAATTCAAATGAGCATGTGTTCATTTGTTAACAGAAATTTCAAGTAAGTGTCAAGCCGAAGGAAGCATTCACAAAGTTCAAGCGAGCGTGAGTTCAACCATTCCATTGATAAACTAAATTAGGCACACAAGTTCAAGAATTCAAGCGAGCGAGATCTTCAAATCCCGCAAGTGTTACAAGCAACCATCAAGCAAAATCAAGCAAGCAAGTGAGTGAGTACAAGTGAGCGTGTCAAAACTCATAATGGGTAAAGGAGGAAAACGTCTTCAAAGTGCAGAACTGGAGATTAAAGATTTTCAAGATTGTAATCATGAGTTATAGAACAAAATTGAAATACTGGAATGGAATTTGAAGAAAATTCAAACCTTATTCAATCAAATGACCAGTACATTAGAAGCAGTGAAAGACTTTCAAATTGAGCTCGAAGTGAAAGAAAAACTCATTCATGCACTTCAAATTAAGTTAAGTGAAAAGAAAGATTTACTTGATGCACAATGTGTAGAGAAGACATATGCAAGTTGTGACACAGAAGACCTCATCACAACAGTAAATGAAAGTTGTGATACAAGTGATCTTATTCAACATATTAATGAAGGTTACAACACAGATGATCTAATCAAGCAAGTTGATATAAGTTGTGACACAGATGAACTAATCAATCATGTTGATATAAGTTGTGACACGAGTGATCTCAACCAACCAGTTGTACTACTTAATGATGCAACAAGTAGTACCAAAGATCAAATTGATCAGTTTGATGCAACATGTCAAACCGATGAACTGTTAGTGATTGATGCCTAATGTGACATAGAAGGTTTAATAAATCAAGGACAGAATGTTAGCAGAAGCAACAAGTATGAAGAACAACAACAAGATAGTCTTTCCAAGAAAGTGATCAGACCTTAGGAAGAAATATCCTTCAACAAAGACTGTCATGGCCTAGGATACAAGAAATAAAACTCTTTGTTTGTTCCAAATTTCTCAAGGCCAGTTCAGTTTGTAAGTGTTGGTTTTCTTGACAATGATCAGAATATGGTTAAGTGTAACCATTGTAAACGAAATGGCCATATGGAGAGCAAATCCTTTGACCTCCATCGTTGTCACCATTATGGCAAGAAAAATCATTCATCCAAAAGATGCTGCAAGAGAAATCAACCACCTTGAGTGAAGATCAATTACTCATGGATTGATTCTTGGAAGTGGCCATCTACAGTCGAATAGTTGTCTATGTGTTACCGAAGGATTCAATCTCACATGAAGACAAATTATACAGTAAAATGAAGATGGTGAAATCTCCTACACCTCAAGGGGGGGAGTTCCAAAATCAAATGTCGATTGTCTCTCCTTTCAGCTGACAAAGGGGGGAAATTGATAATAATGGAATTGAAGGTTGTCAGACTAAAATTTTCGACAAAATCAACAAGAAGTAGTAACATCAAGTAGCTAGTGGGAAGTCATCATCTTCCTCAAAGCAGCCAGTGAGTAGTTTTCAACAAACAATAGTGAGTAGTTTCGACATCAGCAAATTTGCTAGTGGGCATTCTCAATATTTTGTCAGTGGACAAGCAAATTCGCCAGTGGGCGTCATCAAAATTTTGTCAGTGGAAAAATGATGTTGATTTAAAGCAAAGGACATATGGATCCTTTTGCAGCTTGGCACCTGATGGAGTTTTCAAGAGATGTATCAGACTTGCAGTTGATTCAAGTTCTCTTTAGATTAGAGTTTTTCAGCATCCATCTTTGGCAGTTTTTTAGGCAACATTTTTGAGGATCAATGGTTTCAGCATCAGAACTTGGAAGATGATTCTTGGTTCTTATTTTGGACTTATCATTGAGGGGGGGAATGTTAACCTCACTCTCATGTGATGAAAACAATTATAAGTCCAAAACAATTAAATTAATTAAAATCAAGAAAGTTGGATTTAATCCTACCTTTCTAGATTGAGTTTGTTCCTCATGGTTAGGAGTCAGTTTAGGCCTAGTTGGTTGAGAGATTCTCTACAACTAGTTAGGCTCCTAGATTAGTGTTTGGTTGAGATATTTGCTCAACTATAGTGTCCAAGATAGACCTACTATCTTGAGACAAACTTCCTCATGTATTTATTTGTACTATTATCATTATTTGTACATTGCATTATGAGAGGAATACAATAAGGCTGAGGCCTTTTCCACCATTTCTATGTCTCTGGTATTTTTTCATGTGTGTTAATTTTGTTTAATATTCTACATTAATCCCAAAAATTAGGCAAGAATGAAACTTTTGATGATTTCAGACCCATATCACTATGTAATTGCATCTACAAAATCATTGCAAAAATGATTACATGTAGGTTCAAAAGTCACTAAGCTGATTCCATGTCCTTAGAACAATTTGGCATCCTTCCTGGGAAACAAATCCATTACGAAATATGAGTAGCCCAAGAAGAAATTTATAACTTCAAACCAAGAAATTACAAACAATGTTAGTGAGTTTATATTTCCAAGGCACATGATATAACAATCTGGCTTTATTTAGGGCTACTCATCCATATAGGGTTCAATGTGCACTTGGTTAACTAGATAATGAATTGTCTTTCCTCAATATCTTTGCAATTCTAATTAATGGCTCAGCCTATTCTTCTATCATGCCTACAAGAGACCATGGGTAGGTATGACTAATGGATCCTCTGCTATTTTTTACTGTAGAGTAGGTGGTCTCAACAGAGCTATAACATAGTAAAAAAGAAATATAAGCTTGACAACTATGCAAATAGGAAGAGCGCTAAACCTAACATATTTATTGTTTGTTGATTATGTTTTGCTTTTGGGTGATAAGACCAAGGTAGATGCAATTAAGTTGAAGGAACCTACCCTTGAAGAACCGAAATTCATACCTTAAAAACTACCAACAATTGAGGAGCTACAAGAATCAACACCATCTTTGACTTGAACCTAAATAGTCTTGTTGAATTAAGGCTTCTGTGATCCATAACAGGTTTATGAGAAGAGTCTTCAGCGAAAATCACATCATAATTCATGAGTCTTATTATCTTTGAGTATTTCCCTAATCACAATGACCAGTAGATCCTCCTCATGGATTATTTATTTCATTCTATCTATTAGTAAAATCCACAAAATGTATCCCTACATTTGAATCTTGGGGAAAGAACATATGATTGTGATCATTTAAGTTATCCATATCTCTTGGAGCCCAAAAATACATTCTCTTTTTATAATATTTATCTATAACCTCAAAAGAAACCCTATTATAAGTTGAAGGACCATTATGTCCTCTTGAGTCTTGACAAAGTATGATGGAATGAAATTGGCTGAGGACCAGATCCAGGTTTACCATGTCAGAACCTAAGTTCATTAAGATGACAACCTTGGTATGAAGATATCCACCATAAAAACTAGGACCACCCATACTTATCGTTGCCATCTCTTTTTCATCATCAATACTAACATATTGAGGACATGTAACTCGTGGAGACCCATGGTAGTCATTGCAATGTAATTTATTAGAATACATGCCACGTCCACAAGTTTTTATATTTAATCTCTACATCCAATGTGGCCATTTATTATTATGAGATTTACCACATCCAAAAATGGCATCATTCACATCATTTTGAAGAAGTCCACAAAGGTCAACATAATTTTTTTTTTCACACTTATAACTTCCCTCACATTTGTTGGTTCTTAAAGCTCGAGCACTTTCATAACAAAAAAAGATAAAGTCAAGCAGCAAAAATGGTCCACTCCCTTTTCATCTGCTGATATTAAAATGAAGTTTTATTAGAGGCACTGTTTGTTTGTTCTTTTTGGTTAGAAAAGGGTTTGCTCTTGGTTTTATGTGACTTTCAATTTATCATATGTAGCATGTTGAGAAATGGGAAAGAATAATGTATGACATTTATCTTGCAGAAATTGATGCTGAATGAAAGGATACAAATTCTAACCAAGCTATAGTTCACTTTGGTAAAGGTGGAGAAACATCTTAAAAAGTTGCCTAAAAATACACCATATACAGACTTTGAACATAAGTAATATATGGATTTTTCTTTTGCTGATATGTTTTTTTTTCTACCTAAGATATCACAACAAGAAAAATATTGATATTGTAGAAATTGTTTGAGGACCTCATTGATGTCGATTTTTTTGATGTCCTACTTGATTGATACATTCACATATGTCAATAATGCTTTAAATATGAATTAATATGTTCCTAAAACAAATCATATTCAAATTTTATAGATATAAAAGATTAAAAAAAATGTCAATGCCTTCATTTGATTGTTACTCGACTTTGTTGTGGGCAGGTTATAGGAAATGTGATTGGAAAAAGGATGGGGAGACAATGCAGAGCATGTATTGGATATGATTCATTTGTTGTTAGAGATCCTTTAGGCACCTGAGCCACCGACTTTAGAAATGTTTCTAGTAGGGATTCCTATGGTTTTTAATGTTGTGATTATTTCACCTCATGATTATTTTGGGCAAACAAATGTTTTAGGAATGCCAAACACGACATCGGTGGAAAAGTAAACATATTTTTATAATTGTAGTGTCCATTCCATGATATCCTCTTTTTATTGTCTGATTGTATTTTGGACGTTTCTTTTGGTTTTGTTTTGTCTTTTAACTATGAGATTGAAAATACGTGGTATTGTGTCCATTTAAACAACAACCAAAGCTTGAAGATGAAATTAGTATTACACAATATTGATTGGAATCCTTGTAGCTAGTTTGTGTTAAAAGATTTTCATGGCTACTAGAAAAGTTTTACTTTCATGTTGTTATTTGAACACATGTTGTTTATATATTTGACCAAGTTCATGCATTAGAAAATGAAATTTTGTTGCGAATAAAATGACAAGGATTAAAAATCACACCTCAGATTATTTGTTTTTACAAGTTATCTACAACTTGAGATTTTTAGCATTTAACTTGGTTGACATGATTGCACTGAAGATTTCCTTGAAGGTTTAATATTGATTTACTAGGGTGTTCTTTTTTATGCTGACATTTTATTTGCTTTTTTTTATACAGGTTATTTGGCCACATTATAGTGGGCACTGTTTCCCAACTGAAAAAAACTTATTCGAGTTTCTTACTTGTATGGGGGAAAATGGCTTTGACATTGCTGATGTCGAGGAATATGTCGTATAAACTCTTTATAGTCTACTTTAGTTTATAATTTAGTGTTCATTGTCTTTCATGTCTTACACTCTGTATTGTATCTTCTTTTATTTTCAGAAAAAGAACTTAATATTGATGGTAAGAAGCAGGAATTGAAGAAAGAGGAGAGAAATAACACTGGAGTGACAAATGGAAAGAGAGAGAGAAGAGAACTGGTCTAGTGATACCCTTAGAGCCAATATCCCGCATAAGAAACACACATAGAGACTGATGGTCAAGTCTTCAGAGTTGGTGAATTCACCTGCAATGCCTTGACAACACAATGATAATGTTTTGAAATGATGAAATATAATTTCATGTGTAAATTGTAGTCCAACCAATGTTAAGTTGGAAACTTATATTGTAATACTTTAACATTTCATATAATATAATTTATGTGGTTGAAATCATTTATAGTTGTCCTTGATATTGTTTAGTATTGTAATTGACATATGCAACTTTGCGTTTTCATATTAGATGAACATGCACATTGTATGACATTTTTTAAATCATACTAATTAATTTAAGTTGATTAATAATGAACACATAAAATCAATCTGAAACTACTAAATTAGTAGTTTATATTGATTAATGATGAACACAAATAAAATGAATATACGACTAAATTAGTCATTTATAATGATTATTAATTAAAGTAAATGAAATAAATATAAACTACTAAATTAATTGTTTATATAATGAATATGAAACTACCAAAAAAAGATAACCGACTACTGCAAATGATAAATTTGTGATTACAAATGATGACTAAATTTTGCATATATATGACTATTAGTAGCTAATTTACAGTATCTTATAACACGACCAAAATGTAGTCATATTTCTTTGGTCATTAATTGGTTTCAAATGATGACTAAAATTTGCATATATATGACTATTAGTAGCTAATTTACAGTATCTTATAACACGACCAACATTTTGGTCATTAATTGGTTTTCTCGGATGATCATATAGTAATATAATTTTTTGTATATTTGGTCATTAATTGTGGCAATTAATGACTAAATTAATGACCAAATTAATGACTAAATATACTACTAGACGATAAAATCGAGACAACCAATTAATGACATAGATAAAAACGACTAAAAATTGGTCGTGTTATAAGATACTGTAAATTAGCTACTACTGGTCACCAACTGAAAAATGGTCGTTTATATACAAATTTTAGTCGTTTTTTAGTAATTATATACTAGTGCATGTGAGGAGGAAATTGAAGGAAAACGATAGAAAATGAAGAAAATAGAGGTCTCATTCATAAAAATGCTTCCGAGGATCAGTTGGTAACCTGTTTTCAATTGTGTTTTGGAGTTCTCTCATTATTCTTTCTCTCTCTCTCACTCTTGGACTCTTAGATTTTTCTTGGAGCAACTATGGCATTGGAGCAAGAAAGGAAAAGAAGGCAAGAGGAAGCAAAGATCAAGCAGGGAAAGGCAGGATTAAGCAACTACAACTGGGTTCATTGCAAGTATCGAATTTCATGTGTATTTTCCTTACTATATTTGGCATGCATGGCATTGCATGTGGTTCTTTTTTATCATGGCATGGGTTTTTCCAGTTGTAACAATGTTCATCATAGCCTTTCCATTTCCGGATAGCCATGGTGTGATGGGGTTCTCATGTTTTGGTTGAGTTGGATTGCCGGATGGATTCGAAGTTGAGTGGGGTGGATCAACGAATGATAGAGCACATGGCCTAGTGGTCCCTGAACCAGACTATGGATCATGGTAAAGTCACTAGCCTAGTGACCCCTGAGCCAAACCGTGGGTTGTGGTAATCTAGGATTTTGTTGCCTTCGTGGGCCTAGGAATCCTTGTTGGTGAATGGCAAGATATACGTTAAAGCTAAGAGGTGGTTTTCTCTCCGTTGGGCATAGTAATCCTCGGCTTGGGATATGCAGTAAATACTGGAGAGTGGGTTTTAGTTTAGGGCATCGTGATCTGGGTTTGGATTGCGGTAAATCTTGAGGGACTAGGAGACAAGAAAATTCCTCATGGTGTAGGTGGTAAAATCCAGTGGCATCTGTTATCACTCCAATATTTCTCTGGATTTTATTAGAAAGAAATGATTGGAGGTAACCACAAAGCTACTTTGGAGATTAGGATCTAGCCTTCCTAATGCTCAAAAAGGGATCTCTCTCTATGTTTTAACTTTGTTTAGTTATTTTGTTTTAGGCTAGTTATGATTGTACTTGGGTTTTGATTTGGATTTGGTGGTGGGATCACTTACTTAGATGAAAAGAGAGGTGTATTTTACCATTGGGCTATGGGGTCAAATGTCAAGCAAACAGGACTGGATCAAGTCCTAAAAACATTGTCTACAGGGCAAGATAGCAGAGTTACTTCAGATCTCAAGGCTGGATGGTGAAGTGGTTTTCAATCGGATATAAGGAGAAATTAAGGGTTCCTTAGGCCGGATTATGAAGAAAGTGAAAGAGATCAACCGGGATGGGAAAGCAATTAGATTCTTAGATCTGGATATCAGAAGAAAACATGGAAATAACCAACTGTTCAAAACAGAGTGTACTTAAACAAATTCTGAGATAAATTTCCAGTTAATTCATTCAACTTTAGATGTAGTGTCCTATTTTTTTAGTATAGTTTTGTTACTCCTATCAAGGGTTATATATATATATATATATATATATATATATATATATATATATATATATATATATATATATATATTATATATATATATATATATATATATATATATATATATATATATATATATGATAGGTTGATCACTTGATTAAGGAATAATGTTTTACATACATAGTTATATTTCCTTTTATGTTTATGTATGACAGATTGATCACTGGATTGGGGAACAATGTTTTATATAGTTATATTTCCTCTTATATGTGGCATCATTGATTATCTGTATTAGATGGTTTTGGTTAAGTAAAATGTTATACATATGCTTTTTCTGTTTGTATCTAATTTATGAAGCAGGTGTATGACATGGATGGTGATCCAAGATTGAGACACATATACCCATGGATTCTCATGGTTATGCGGAATAGATGGTTAATTATGATTTATGGATGATACATGATTTGTGTGATTATATATGTCTAATATTGTACTAATCAGGATGTGGTAGGATACTTAGTCATTTTCCAACAAGGATGTTCAATTATGAATGACTGTGGAAGTCATTTCTTCAAAACCAAAATGATTGTGGAAGCCATGCACCATTCTGGGTAAAATGTGATTAAATAAATTTCATTATGAAATTCATTTGATTCCTTTGATCTATGAGATTGTAATGTGTGTAGGTATTTGAACAAGGCCTTACCAGCGAACCATCGGATGGGGAAAAGCTCACAATCAGTACCATAAGGAGAAACGCAAAGTTTCAAAGCATAGTAGATGAGAGGGCATGGAAATTAGGGTGTGGAGTCCTAAATCCAAGAAAGATAAAGACATGGAGTCTTGTATATTTAGGGTGCGGAGTCCTGAATATTTAAAAAAGATCAAGTTGTGGAAGCTTGGATCTTTGGAGTAGATCAGGGTGTGGAGTCCTCAATCTACTAAGGCATGGAGATGTATGAAATAGGGGTGCGGAATTTCTATTCTCCAGAATAAAAATACCACTCATGGATGAATTTCCTTAAATAAAATTTCATTCTCACAATTCTGGAATGACTTTCTAAAAATAGAAAGTCATGTCCAGCATCTCAAGCACGACTTTCCAAAAATAGTAAATCACTTTACATAAATTGGTAATCAAGCAGAGTTGAAGAAAAACGAATTAACTTATCATTAATCAATCCTAATAGTTCAATCTTGATTGAATACTTAATATTATTAATATCTTTTACGAGACTATGATATTATTATTAAAAGGAATTACAAGTCAATTTTATGTCCTCAATCAATTCACACATCTCTCTCTCTCTCTCTCTCTCTCTCTCTCTCTCTCTTTTAAATAATTCATTATACTCTATTTTATGCACTCATCAAAGAATGGCATATTCCTTTTCACTCATTAAAAATATCTCCTAAAATATTCCTCTTACGCTCTGTTTAATATATATGTTACACTCTCCTTAACTAAGGCATGCATACCTCTCCTTAATGGCATAAGTTACACTCCTCTAAATGGAATCCAATGCATGCACATTACTCCTCCTTTATGACAAGAATTGGTTGCTCCTCCTATATATGAGTCTCATGTATTCTCACTTGGGGATTAGGAGGCCAAGAGTGGAAGAGACTTGAGGAAAATAGTGAGAGGAAGAGATATGGAGAGTAACCAATTGCTTCCATAATAAATATGAAATTATTGTTAAAATCCTAAGACCTCTAGCTATTGAGGTTGGCCATGAGTTGTATTGAGAGGAAGTGAAAATTCTCTTCCTTAGTTTGCCTTGCGAATCTCTCTACTATTGTCTTTTGGTACTGCTTATGAGCTTTTGCAGCTCGAGGGTTCCAAGGGGAGGAGTTCTTCCTAGACATGGTTGGGAGGAAAACTGGGTGGTTCACAATGAGTTGGTAAGGATATTGGAGCTGGAGCATATTCTCATTGGAGATGGAGCATACTCCCATTTTTTGAGTTGTATAAATTCACTGCTAGGTATATTGACAACATTATATTGTGTTTCTTTTTGTAGTTCATTACATGGTTTTGCTTATCTGGTTGTTGACTGAAACTTAGATGTATATCACATGCTGCACAATAAATGTTGAAGGAATTTTGCAATAACTGTAGTGTATTTTATGTAAGTTTTTTCTGTACAGTTTCATTGCAAGTTGATTTACATCATGTCTTAATTGCTGAAGCATTCAGGCTGCCATGAGTTTTATGAAAACATGTTAATAGCACAAATTTGGGGTTTCCTTCTCTTTTACAGCTGTAGATATGTTTTCAGAGTATATGTTTCAGAAAAGGGATAAATGAGATAGTATAAATTTGTTTTTGTTTGTAGTTTTAAATATCGCATTTTTGGGCATTTCTGTTTTGATTTATTTTAACTTCAAGGGGTATCGGTGCCTTATGGCCATGTCGGCCCAACTTTGATTTCAAAAAACAGAGTTTCAGAATCTGGTTCTGTAATCTTCTATATTTTACATATTTGTTGTTGTTGCCTGGTGGTTTGTCTTGCTGCTTTTTTTTGTAGCTGTGATTTACCTGGTAATCTCTTTTTATGAAATCAGTCTATTATATAAACTTGGAATTATTATTTTAAAGTATCAATGGTTAATACATTGATAGTTTAATAAACTTGTGACTGCTTGTTTGATAGTTTAATAGTTAGAAGCTTGTTTTGTGACTGTTAAGCGTTGTTCAAAATTCCCAATGGTTGTAGCTACATCGCTGCGAGCTATTTGTAAATTTTTTTAAATATTTATAGTCATTATGTGCCTAAATTTTTGTATATGCAACCATCAAGATGGATGACAGTTCTACTTATGTATTAGGTTCACTTCTTGGCATTACTGGCAAAGAAAAAGAAATTATGTAATCTTATATTCATGTTAGTTAATTTTGGTGAAATCGCCTTAAGGGTTATGGTTGTAAGTGTTTGACAAAATGCCTCAATGGTTGTACATTTCATGCTTGCAAACTGTTTGACATAATGCTTCAATGGTTGTAGCTAATTACATCTATGAATTGTCTATAAAACTGACTATGTAAATTTAGGATTTGCAACCAAGGTGTTTTTGGAGATATCTCAAAGAATAAACATGATGGTTCCATTGAAGTAAAAATCCATGGAAGGCAAATTGGTTAGGTGAAATGCTGTAATTGTTAGCTCACATATGAATTCATAATAATTGGAAACCACTCCTTTAGAAGTTGAATTATATTGTTTTTCTCCCCTTTGTTTTACCAAAGAGTTCATAGGCATATTATTTAGAACAAAATCAAATTAGTCACTCTTAAACACTCTTAATTGCAATAGAATGAACAATTAGCTTATTAGAGATTGTGGTTTGTAAATATTGATATTATTTATCCCACTAAAGACTATCATTTAAATGTGATTTGAAGACTTATGGTTGTAAGTTTTGGATCTTGAGGAACCATGACCCTGTAGCCTTAATGAGAAGTTTAATATTACCATGGGTTAGGTAGTTAGTAGAAATTAGTACGTAGTGTAAAGAATACCATCTAAAACAAAAAATATAGATATATAACCTTGCATTAACTTTTACGTCTTAAAAACTTAAACTTAGATAACATTTTGAGTCAACCTTTGTATAATACTGATGGTTGGTAAGGTGGGACCTTACATATGGTATCAGAGCAGGTTAAAACTCTAGGGCCTAGAGCTTGCTTGCTAATATTTATTTACTTGCCTAAATTTTTCCTTGGTCAGGTTAAGTAATCATGGAGAGAACATCAAGGAGGAGGAAGGAAGTCTCATCTCCACCTCCGCAAGATAAAGAATCTGAGCAAATATCCATCAGGGAAGTAAGGGATATGATGTTATCTTTCCAAAAGATGACTGAATTCTTGATTAGTAGGGTTGGGGGAAATCCTTCAGTGCCTAGTTCTTCATCTCAATTAGAGAGGCAAGAAATACCATCTGATGGATATGGACATAAAGAGTTGGAAAAAGTTAAGCTTCCTATCTTTAAGGGTACCACAAAAGGGGAGGTAGTAGAAGCTTGGTTGGAAAACATGCGCCTATGTTTTGAGTTGCGGAATTATTATAGCAACCAAAAGGCAAAGTTGGCTATATACCAACTTAAGGAGAGTGCACTATTATGGTGGAGGAACTTAGAATCCCAATTAGGATACTCCATGTCTACCTTGACATGGGAGCAATTTGAAGAGGAATTTTGAGCAAAGTACCTTTCTGTTGAATACTTGGAGAGGAAATTGAATGAGTTCCATGATCTTAAGCAAGGAACTAAGACAATCCTTGAATATGAAGCACGATTCATGGAGTTGCTTAGATATGATACCCATATAAATACCGAAGCCCTCAAGGTAAACAAGTTTTTGTATGGATTTAATCCTATTATAAAGGAAAAGGTGTGAAATTTGAGGCCTACTACGTTGCATGAGGTAGTGCAACAAGAAATTCTAGCCGAGGAAGAATTATTGGGGAACAAAGGGGGGGATAAAACCCCAAATCTATCATTCCATAGGAAACCTCCTCAAAGGGGAGGCCAATATGTAAGACATAAGTCAGGTGGTTCACATCATCAGGGATTTCAAAAGAATCCCTAGCCAACACCTCAAACTCTGTTTTTATGTTGTCACCTGATGCCTTTGGCTGTTGGACAGTTGGCTGCATGAAGGACACCTGCATTTTTTCTGCTTTGATGTCAAAAGCTGACATCAATCTGCTTTGATTTGCTGGTGTGTGCTTGAAGTATTGAGCATATGTTTCAGCCTTCAACTTCTCATTTCTCAACTTGATCTCCTTGTATCTGTCCTTGATATCCTTTTCTTTATCTACTGGTCTGGTGAAAGAAGAAACCTCAACACTGAGATGTCTCTCAATCAGTTGAGTGTTAGATGTTGAGGGCTACTGTGTTTCTCCTGAAGCTGTTGTACCTTGGTTTCTTTCCACCATTGTATTAATGTTAGTTATTTCCACTGATTTAATGGTGTCCTCCTATTCAGTTACAAGATTCAACTTGGGCCTCTTCCTGTAACTGATCTTGAACTACTCATCAGTGGTTTCCATAGAAGAACTAGAACCCTCCTCCCTGTTTCTCTTTGGGTTTCTCTCCTCATTTGCAGGAGTTTGTGAAACAGGAGGAATGTTCATTGGTTCTCCTAGTTCTGGAACCTACAGGAAGGAAATTTCATCAATCTGTCTCTCTATGTTAATCAATGTATTCTCTACATCCACTACAATGTTATCCATGTCAATTGGAGTGTTTTCCAACCATTCTGATTGGTTGTAAAACCTCTCAATGTATGGTCTGGGATGATGGATGAAAGGTCCCAATTTGACCTTGATCCTCAGTTTATTTATGACTCCATGAGGGCCATACTGCCACATAAAACTGTTTTTGGACTTCATTTGTTGCAAAATATTATCTACCTCTGGTTAAGCTTCCCTAGTGTTACAAATGAAGGGGCCCAATTGATTTTTCATTTTGAATTGAGTTTTCTTCCTAGTTGCTAGGAAGTTGAATTCATCAGAATTGATAATCTAGCTAAAATATTCTAGTGCAAATATCCTCATGGGGAGGTATTTGGGTAGTTTGTAAGGGGTAAGTTGGCATCCATAAATTCTTATCTCTGTGTGGTTCTAGTACAGATACCAGTCTCCCACCTTACTATTCTTGGCCAACTATAACACCCTTTTGATCTCTTGGTTGATTCTAGGCTGAGGGCTACTGGTTAGCATATTCATGACTGGATGGAAAAATGAATCAATGAAGTCCTTATAAGTGAATGTAGTGGAGTAATTTTGGATCAAGGGTGTCCAATAAATAACTGATCTTTGATTTCCCTTGGTATCCAACTTTTGAATATTAACAGGGAATTTATTTGATTGATAATACAAGAACATATGAAATAATACAGAAGAGTACTTGAAGACTCTTTCAGTAAGTAATCTAGTGAACTGTTCCTACATCCTGCCTGCAATGAACTGAGCATAGTTGTAAATAATAGCAAGAGGCTTGCCTGGGCTAAAGATGGAAAGGAAGGCCAGGACAACCTCATCCACATGCTCATCTGTGGTGTATCCTAAGATGCAAGAGAGCATAGTAATAATTTGTCTGCCTCTCTTAGAAAAAATAGTGGCAGCATAAGGGGGACTATCTGTGGGAGTATGACATTCCTCAATGGTGAAAGTTTGGAAAATTTGGGCTATTCTGGGCAGGTCTAACTTGGTATAAAGGTCCAACAATTCTCCAATAGACAATGGGGTCTCATTAGGGCTTGGTTGGACTTGCAGCATTTGGTTAATGGATTCTGCAGTGATGGTAAACAATACTTACTGGTTAGGGGTGACAATGGCCCTTTGGCTAGGAATGTAGCAAGCATGATAGAAGTGGATAATGTCTGGGAATGGATGTACTTTTGGAAACAAATATTTGGGCAAATTAGACTCCCAAAGGTGGATGTCATTGTTCTGGTTTAAGAATCTATCCTTACTCAAGCAGTGGAGCTTTAGAAGGTAGGCAGGGGAGGCTGTGTCCTTTATTTGGAAATCTCTGTCTACTAATGCAAGGTGGCCAATGTCCAAGTGAGGGGTTTGTATAGGTCTCACGTCCAAAGAGGTTTGGGAAGCCATAATTGGGTGTACATATATGAATTAGGCTTTGAGGGGTTTTAGGAGTGAGTTTAGCAGTTTTGGTACAGTGGGAGGGTAGTTACAGTCTGCAAAAGAAGGGTTTTCTGGTATAAATAGGTTTATTTTCAATTCAGGGAATTTTCTTTAATTAATTCAATTAATTAAGCTTCCAATTAGACTGTATGCTTTCAAATTGAAGGGTTGTTTTGGTTTTCCCAAGAATACCTGGAAATCGATGGTCTGGCTTGCAAACTGGGTTTAGTGGCGATTGTAGAGGGTACAATGGCTTCAACTGTGAACTGGTTGCTTCAATTAGGTGTCTGGAGCTTCTTCAGGCGGCAGACAATGGTCAATTTGCTCGTAGAGGTCTCAGGGTGTCGCATTGGCTAAGCAGTAGTTGCAGTGAAAAATGAGCGAAAAGAGTGAATTGAGGATTTTCTGGCCTTTTAACAGGTAACGGTCACATTTTGGTGCGGAAATTATGAATGAACAGTGGGCAGTTTTCGACTTTGGCGGGGAGGTGGTTTTCTGGGCTATCGCACCGCTTTTGGAAGGCGGGTGGTATTTTTTGCAAGCACGTGATCTCAATTGGTTCCACCACGTAGCAGAGTAGGGCTTAGGAAAAACCACAAATCTCGCATGCTCTCGGGCTATTATCGGCCGAATAATGAACCCACGCGATATGGATGCGCACCGTCAGATCTAGGGGCAGGAGATCGGACAACTGTCACGTGATTAAGATGCACAAAGGGAATTGGGAAAGGGATTTGCGGGGCCCAGGGTTTAATTACATAGAAATGTAATTAATTAACTAATAAGGTTGGCTATCATAGGAGTTTCAAGCCCGAAGAGAAGGCCATAAGGCTTCTTTGATTAGCTTTTGCTTTTATTTTACTTTTTCAGTCCTGTCATGTCAAATAATCAGTCACTTTTTAGTTACACTTTAGTTGTATGCATTTTGACACCATTGCCCAATGAATAAGGGTACTTGGTCTACGATGTTCTTGACACCTCCAAGGAGCTGCCATTGCCAGTTGGAGCCAATGTTAGTGTTAGTATTGTCTGCCTGTCACCAGTGATCAAATATGCTTTTACCAAGTTTGCGAGGAGTCTGAAGGTCAAATTTTATCATGTCACTAGGTTTTTAGAGTAAAATTCGGCCACTGGCTAGTTTGTCTAAATAGGTCTTCATTCCTTTGGAAAAATCACACATGTTGGTCTCTTACCTCACTCAGATGAAGGGATCACAATAAAAAGGATGTTTTCATTATATCAGTCATCATCATTAACATTCCATTCAGTCTCATGTCTTCATTAAGTCAATAGGGTTTCAAGGTCCATCCTTATCATGTGTAAATCTAGCATTAAATGAGTTGTAACAAGCAACTCTTTGGCATAAGTTTGATGAATTTTCATAAGTTCTTCATGGTTTCAATATCAAAGGTTCTAGAAGAAGAAGTCACACTGTTCAAAAAGGTAAAAAGCAACTCAGGTTTCAGCTCTCCAAAGTGGCTCAGTTTTAAAGGTGAAAAATCAGGTTTTGAAAAGGTATGTGGGGCCCATTTCTATTCAAAAGGGAATCATACTTGCCTATAAAAACCCAAAAGGTTCCAAACTCATTTCATTTGCCTTCTATTCTCCTTTATTCATCGATATCTCCCCTCCATTGGCAAAAAAACACGAGTTTCTAGGAAAATTTGGTAAAAAATTTGTGGCGCTGCGCTTCCAGAGACTGCGTTGTGCTTCTGAGGCCGACGTTGCGCTTCCAGACATTGCATTGTGCTTTGGCACTGTGCATCCAAAGATTGCACTGCGCTTGTGCCAGAGCAGCCTGAAACTCTTCAAAACTCACCCAAATTTGATTTTGAAGCTTGCAAACTTATTTCTTGCTATCCTAAGCTTGTTCCCAAGTAAGTATAACACTCTGCTTACCTTTTTCCTTTAGCAAGATGAATTCAAATGTAATTTCTCTTAATCTAGCATTTTAGGTGAAATTTTCATGCTGCAACTAGGGTAACTAATGGTTTGTCTAGTTTTGATATTCTAAACATGTAAATATTCCACCTTACACCTCTGTACATGTTTAAAATACACTTTTATTTACTAAACAACCTATAAATCATCAAATTGCCTTACCTTTAACTAAACCCTAGCTCATATCTAGCAGTTTGAGTAGATTTCCTAGAAGTTCTGTTTTACAATTTCTCATAAGCATTCTTTTCCCTCTCACTTAATTTAAGCTTAATAAGTTTCTTGTAGTCCCTATTCATCTCCTAAAAATTCCCCTACCATCATTTCCATTCCTCAAACCCCTCATTTCATATTTTCACTCATTCCTCACAGTTTTTTCCATTTTCATGATTTTAGGGTTTCTACTATCATGTAGGGAGATTCTTCATCAGAGAGGAGAAAAAACCATAAAGGAGGCAAAATCCTCAAGTATGAGCCTACCAACTGCAATGAAATCAACTCATCACCCTTCATCAAGAAATGTTTTGAAGATGTAAATTGTTTAGAGTTTTGCAAAAGGGTATGTGAAGTAGGTTTTCATGAACAGTTGACAGATCAGATTGCCACTCATTTGAAAGGGGAAAGGGTCATCATAACATGGGTTGAGTTTACATTTTCAGTGGCTACTATTTCACTTGCTACAGGGATCCCTGATCATGGAGAATACTAGTTTAAGGGTATGAATTTGGATCTTGAACATTATAGGTCTTCCTTGAAAACACCCTATAGGGAAACCCATACACAAATTATCCAATTTAGGTACCTATTGGAGAAGAATTGCTCCATAATGAAGGTTGTCATGAAAATTTTTACTTGTGAGGGAAGGTTTTCTAGATTGTATTCATATCACATCTGGCTTCTAATGCACTTCACAGTTCAAAAACCTCTCAACATGTGCAATTATCTATGTAGAAGCCTTGTCAAAATGTCTGAGAAGGTACAGGTGAAAAACAAAGAACACTACCCTAGTATTTTTCATCATAGCTTGATAAAGACTGTAGTTCTCCATTAGCTTGCAGAGAAAAACATGACATGGGATTCTTTCATAGAAACAACTTTGAAATGGCATGAGACTAATGTTTCACTTCAACATCAAAACATACCAACACAACAGATGGAGGTAGGATCATCAAGCCAATTAGTGGAGGTTCCTAAAGCACTTAGCCCTGAGGTGACTAGAATGAATCAAAGAGGAAAAAGGCTTGTGTTTACTTCTCAGGTTGAGAAAAGGGCCAAGCCTTCTACATTGGAAAAACATGGATCACATATACAAGATGGAGACTTGATTGAGCATGAATTTGAATTGGTGTACTTGGAAACAGAAAATGAGCCTTCAAACATGCAACAAACTATCAAAGAGAAATATTCTCAGATCAGAGAACTCATGGACAACATGGCAAGAGCAAGGTTTGTTATCTCCTTCCTAAAACAAGAAAACAATCAGCTTAAAGCTAGACAACTCATCATGGAGAAAGAGCAAACTAAATTGTTGCAACAAGTAGGAAAAGATAAAGCAGTTTTGGAGCCTAGTGAACTTGAGGAAACTAAAAAACAAGGCAAGAAAAAGAGGCCAAGGACCAAGGGACTCAAAAAGACATTGAAGGAGGAGAAATGACAAAATTTGCTAGATGAATACCTAGACATGGAGGACATAATTTCCTTAGAGATCAATGAGGACAAAGAGTATTGACTAGATAAGGTCAATGATCACTTGGAAAAGCTTCTTGAAAAAGCCAACATGGATAACCAGCTACTAAGGCACATGGCACATCACTATCAAACCAGAAACATGATATTTAGTATCAAGTTCAAGTAGTTGGAAAACAAGTTAAAGGAAACCCTAAAGGACACAAATGAGAGGGATAACTTGGAGATGCTTGCTGAAGCATCCATGAGGGCTTGTCATACATCATTTTACAGCTCATGACCAATTTTGAAGGATTTATGAGCATTTTTGGTTTTTTGGTTATTTTGGTGCCAAATTCAGAAAATTGGCTAGTCACAGAAGCGCAATGCATTGGTGCTACATTTTTTCCTCAGGCCTCAAAATGATAAATGATTTTAGTTTTGGAAAGATCATGGCCTTCCCTCAAAACCCATTTCATCAGATTTTTCAAAGAGGGCCCAAATTTTGAGAAAAAGGAGAAAAAGGGGTCAAAAATCAATATTCTGCCCCTCTTTTTGACAAACATTGTGCTTTTGGAGACACCTTGGGAGAATGAGTTTTTTAAGGCCTTACCATGGGTCATTTTCAACAATTTAAGGTGTTCTAGAAGCTAGACTGGAAAATCTAGTTGACCGTTATTTCAGATCTTCATTTGGACCTTAGGAAGGCACCTTAAAGTGGGCTCAAAGTAGGCACTACGTTTCTGCAAATTTCTGTGTTTGTCATTTAGATTTCACTATGTAATTTCTTAGTTTTCGGTTTGACTTGGTCAAAGTCAACACTCTTGATGTAATTGAAGTTAGTTCGAGGTTATATGATTTAATCATGAATAAATAGACATGATAGGTTGTTTTTATGGTTTATTAGGCCTCATTAAGAAAGCAAAATCCAAAACAAAGTCTAAAAGCAGTTTTTGTATTTGACCTTCTCACTCTCACCTGTTGGTTGAGAGAATCTTGGAAACAGTTCCAACACCTAGGAATTTGACTCCTGAAGGTGGGGAAGTGGTTCTTTTGAGTCTATAAGTATCATTTATCATTTAGAGAGAAGGGGTGGAATTTTGTAGAGAAGGCATGTATCTTATGTTCTTTTCAGCTAATATAGGAATAGTTGCAACTATATTTCAGGAACTCTAGTTCAATGAGTCTATTGTGTTGTTTCCTTTTCTTGTCAATTTCTAATGGATAAATCATCTCTCTTTACATGCTTTATCTTCTTCCTATGAAATTCCTTGCAATTATATAAACAAAAATATTGAATTTAAGCTTTGTTTATGTGGAATTCATACTTGTGTTTCTTTTCCTTCTAAAGCTAATGAATTCATTCTTTCACATGCTCATTAGGTTCTCTGAAATTCACAAATCTATACTACATTGACAAACACTCTAAGTGCACCATAACATACTGATATCTAGCTCCTATTTATACTTGTCTCTGCATACTTGAGGCCCTGACCTAATTACCTGTTCTAAACCCTAGTCCAGCAAACCTAAAAAACCTAAATTCACAAATACTCAAAACAAACTTATATATCTAGCCTAAAACCTATTTATTTACATATATTCATTGAAAAATACTTTGAGAGATCCCTCTATGGTTCAGTAGGGCTAGCTACTGAGCTAAAAGTGGTTCGAGGTTACCTCTTTCGTTCTCCTCCTCAGCCTAGAAAATTGTAGAGGATAACAGGGAGAAACAATGATATGCCAAAACTAGAGGAATCACTTAAAGACATCTTGTTGATAGATTGGGATTCTCAGCTCAAGCAAGCGGAAAGGGAAACAAAAATCGTAGCAGCTACAACATGTAGCATAATAGAAGACATCAACGAAAATCTGCATGGTGCCAACTTGGTTACATAAAGCATACTAGGATTTATTCCAAATGTCAAACAATTAGAGCAGCAGTGGAGGCAGGCAACAAAGGAAAAGGAGGAGGTGATCAGACAAATGAGCAAGCTAAAATGGGAAGCGTATTGGCAATTCTTGGTAAAACCATACAATTAGTGGATGACCTTGAGATGCTTAGCAACTTCCACACAAAAAATGGCGCCAATGCTAACAGATGCTATATTTGCTAGGCAGTTGAAATCTGTGATCAACCAACCGACACAGCTCAAGCCTATGACCGATATTTGCAATCCCAAAGATCAAATGCAAAGGAGTTAGTCACTTAGTTTGTTTTTCTTTTTAGTTTTATTTTCGCATAATTTGAGGCAAATCGTTTAAACCTCCTCAACTATTTTTGTAATAATCTATTTGAGGACCTACAGTTTAGTATTTAAACCCCTCTCATGCATTTAGAGAGGGGTCCAAATTTTTTATCAAAAACATTCTTTGAAACATTGCACTTTTGTACTTTTGAGGAGGTTCTGATGGAATGAATGGAACATGATCTATTTTCTCTTAAATATCTAGCATGCTCTACTGAAATGCACTTTTGTACTCTTAGGATATGTTGGATTGATTAAAAGTTGGTCAATATCGCTGAAGCACATCAGTAGGACTCGTCATATATGGTAATTTTATCTTATGATTTTGTTTTATTTATGTATTAGGTAATACTTCTTCTGTTAATTGTTTTATGTGTGAAAGTATAAATTACAGTTAGAATTATTTCACTTTTGTATGATGTTGGCTTTGACTTTATTCTGAATACATGAACAATTTATATGCCATATATCTTTCACAATCGTTTTGGCTAACTATTTATCCAAAACGATCACTATTAAACGATTTCATTTCTTATTGCAGTTGAATGATCTATATTACCAATTGTTGTAGGACATCATTGTAGATCGCATATTGTATTGAATTCCCAGGTATATTTATATTTAAACTAGGATATATGCATGTGTTTAGTAGTTTAGATTAGATTACATTTAGCTTAATCATTCCCCCCGTTACATCATATATCACCCCATCAACACTATAAAAATCATTTCTGGGAAACTGGTCCCATTATCCCCAGTCGGAGCCACTACACCAAATGGAAAAGGAGCTGCTAACCAAGGTCCAGACTGGGTGGTTTTCCCCCATGTTGTAGCAACAATTTTCGGGGCTTCAACACAAGTTAGCATGCAAGCGTCTATAAATTCCTGGACGTTATCTTGCCTATAGGATGCATGCGTCAAGGGATGAAATTTCAAAATTCTATGCCAGCGGCTGGAGTAGAAACCCTAATTTTGTGTGAGCTTCAGACCTGAGACTTCAAACCTCTATACGACCTTTTCCTTCACCAATGTGTTGAACCAAATCAGAGATAAGAGAAGAATATGCTTGATGTTGTGATGTCCAAATGAGCTTCTAGGTCACTTGTATTTATAGGCTTCTAGGGGTGTCCAATAATGTCCATTTGATGTTGAGGCCGACCTGTCCAAGTGTGCATGAGGGTGAAGCTGACCTCATCCAATATCCATGAGTGGGTGCACAAAATAAAAAACCAAATTCTTCTTATCCAAACGAGGTGATCTTTAGGTCGATTTTGGTCCTCTCGTAAAAAAGAACAATGCCATCATCATATTCATGAAATGAGTAGTCCAAAGTGGAGTTTGACAACAATTGCATATTTTTAACACTCCCTCTCAACTAGGGAGAATTTCACCTGTAAAACCTATCCATCGATCAGTTTCTCATCCTATCATCATGTGTACAAATATGATAAACTTTATATGCTGAAACATTCTCAAATCTAAAGAAGAAGAATCATGGAACCAAAATAATGGTCTATAATGTTGTTCAACCCTTCACTAAGCTCGTTGGATAGACCTGTTCCAAAGTGTTGGGACCAACAATGTTAGGTCCACTCGCTTAGGATCTCATTGACCTAGATAACCTCCACAACCTTCATTTCCAAACTAAAACACGAGGAAGACGTTTCCTGGTCCATGATTGTTGGCACCAAAACATGGCCCCTAATTTCCTTAGATGTTGTCGAACATCTATGAATGATATAGCTCAAGTTGACTATATACTTACTAAATAACCAAATTGGTAATTTTCCTTATATGTGTGAGTTTTTGGTAGAGATTAACTCTACAACATAAACTTGTTAACAACCATGGAGAAAAAAAACTTGTTTAGAGGATTTAAAAACTCAAACGAAGTTTCCCAAGTAAAATAATTTGTAGCAAACCCTACAAGACAACAAATCAACTGGACATATTTTGTATAGGTCGTATTGTGCTCAGATAGAGGTGAGAAGGGGCCCAAATGATAGATCACATAAATTCGATATTGTCAAACAAATTCACCAAAAACAAACACTTGTCGTAGAAAATATCAGCTTCAGAAGAAATCATCAGGCTTGGTAAAAAATAATGGCTTGGTACAAAAATTAGGTTTGATAAATACCAAGCCTAAAAATGCATATAAAAAAATTGTGTTAACAAATTTAAATTAACCAAAGATAAATTAGGCAAAATTAATTAAAAAATATGCAAATAAAATACATATTTAACAAACCAATAGTCATTCCTCATTGATTTCATTATTCTAGATCCAATGGTGAGGTCAATTTAAAAAAAAGAAGTTTTTTAAGGAAACTTCCCAGATATAAAGAGAAGCCTTAATGAATACTAGATCTGATGACAAATTTACAAAATAATAAGTGTTCAAATTGAAAAAAATTGTTGTTACAATTTATCTTTATTGAAGGAAGTAGAAAATAATACATTGCTCTGATACCATATTCGAATATTGAAAATATCTAGAAACATATAGCAATATAAGACATAATATAACTTTACTAATCTAACCTCCTATGCATAATAACAACATTTAATTAATAGAAAGAAAGGATACAAAAGGAAAGGACACACCAGATTTACGTAGTAAAACACCAAATGGGGAAACATCCACTGGAAATAAATAACGACTTTACTATATTCAGAATTATCCAATCTTACAAAGAGCTCCACCACAAATACTTTACCACTTTACAATATGTTGACGGTGCTGGACCCGCCAACATCAGGGGATCTCCTTGGTATGAAGTCCCAACTAGACCTCACATCATTTGGTGTGGAGTCACATCTCGTATAATGGCCCGGTTGTGATTATCTTAAAGATTTGCCTCAAATCTTGCTTGTCAGCACAGGAGAGTGGTCTGCTTTGTCTTGCGAGAAGTGAGGTTCGTGTGCCTCATGATTGTAAGTGTCTCTTGTGTCAATGGTTCTTTCACTGTAGAGGGAGAGGGTGGGAGTGAGTCCCAAGTCGGTTGGGAGAAGTCCCAACTCTGCTAGGAACACACAACACAACAGGACGTGCATAGCTTCCAGCGAAACAGTCCACACGGATGTGGTAGTCACGACACACAAGGGAAGATAACATGTATACTGCTAATCGGATTAGTCCGCGTGACTGCAACGGTTGTTATAGCAAGTTTTATGTGAAAGGTCTGTCCGATGTCTGGGAGAGTAGTCTACATGGGTGAGACAACGTTAACAACATATACAACACATTTTCATTAACAAATTATGCATTACAACAAGTGAAATAGTTCAAATGTGAAACAGAGGTTAAAGAAACATGCATCACAAGTGTTAAAGATTACTCTTACAACAGTTACAATACATGTGTGAAAACGTGCTAGCCTGTTAGCATGCTTCTAAATTAAGCGAAAGTTCCAAGACACATCGTTATACCATACATCACTAATATCCTGTGAGGGGCATTGGAGCCACTACTTAATCCTCAAATAAAATATTAGAGACTCTCTTGGATATGTGGGAGGAGATGAGGTGAAAAGTACTTTTAATGTACAAATGAGGGGGTATTTATAGCCAAGGGTGAAACTGACCCTTGTGGCTATTTGAGTACCCTCATGACTGTTTGACTTCCATGAATTTTTTACTTTACATGACTCCTTTTACAACAAGTGGGTCTCTTGGACTTCCACGTTACATTACATTGTTTGACAACATGGCCCATAGTAGAGATATGGGTGACATGACTCGACACGACAATGCTGGTACATTCGTGCTGCTATTGGAGTGCATGTCAAGCTACAATGCTGCTGGGTGATGGGTGCCTTCATGGTGTGTCACAGCTTCACCTCTGCATGGAAAAGGTGTGGGGAGTCTTTGATGGTCATTGGTTTGCCTAATGTTGCTTTGGAACATTGCTCCTTGCTTGTATGATGGAAGGCTTGAAAGGTTCGTTTGCTCGTGAAAGCTGCATGTTCGTCCATTTGTCTGTCCGTGAGAAAATCTTGCATGTTTGCTCGTCCGTTTGTCCGTGAACACATTTTTCATGACCATCCATTCGTGAGCACATCTCTTCGCATGCATCGTTTGTTCATCTGTTGGTGGATCTATCCTCCTGCATTTGATCCCTTCATTCATCCCATTCGTCGTCGCGCCATGCTTGTTAGTATACCTGTAGCTGCAGTCACTCATGACGAGACGACATCAAATCCAAAAAAACTCCTTGTCTACCATGACACATGATCATTTCGGATGCAGGTGACCAGGAGAGGTAGCAAGGTTGTGAGGCAAGATGATGGCTCTGTGTTCTTCTGATGAAAATTGTGCAAGAGTCACTGGGTGATGAAGATGGGAAATCCAAGTTGTCAGTGGCTGTCTGCGAGGTCTGGCTCGGCTAGAAGGAAAAAATGCTCAAATTTTGGGAGGGATAGTCTGGGTTGCAGGAATGCAAGGTAGATAGAATCTACACATTCTCTCGAATGAGCGAGCAACAAGGGCTTGACAGAAAAATTTGCGTAATTTTCTGGAGGAACAAGCCAGGCTGCATGAAGGATCAACAGGGAGAAATTGCGCAATTTTTTGGAGGAACTGGCTGAGAGTCTGGAAACCAAAACTGTGTATTCCTAGAGGGAACTGGTAGCTGGCTACAGGGACAATTGTAGCAAAAACTACACAATTCCCAAGGGGAACAGGCAGTCAGCTGCCGGGAGCTTGGCAGCAGAAACTGCGTAATTCCTAGAGGGAACTGCTTATTTGCTGCTGGGAGATGCTGGCGAGAGAAATTGCATTGATGTTGGGAGGCCAGCCTGCTGATGATCTCTACACAATTTCTGAGGTGAGTGGACTGCTGAGCAACAGAGGGCCTGCTCATGAAGACTGTGAAATTTTTTGGATGAGTAGTTGATCGATTGTCGGAAGGACTGACTGGGAAAACTACATAATTTTCTGAAGGAGACATGGACGGGCACTAGGTGTCTGTTCGGCTTGTCTGTATAATTTCCTCAGTCAGCAAAGTGGGCAAGGTCAGTAGCCTCTGTGCAATTTTTGAGGGGAGTCAGTCTCGAGGTAGCTGCCGGGTCCAACTCTTCAAGTGGCCAGCATGAAGGTTGATTGAATTGCTTGCGGGTAGCGCAACTTGAAAAAAATTCTTGGTACTTCTGCACTGTTGTGGGTGACAGTCGATTGAGTTGATGGTGGGGTGATGGTCCGGCTGTCAGAGGGAAGTCTGGTCGTCAGAACTTCAACAAAATGAATAAGTGTGTGAACAAGTGAAAGATGCAAATGTGATCTTACAAACACACACCAATATGACTTGACGATGAGACAATTCAAACCAATCAGACACACATGTTCAACATGACTCATCGACGGTGCAAGTGACAAGTGCGACACTTGTGATTGATCGTTGATCGACCGTGACGACGCTTATGCGAAAGTGGATGTGACTCCGTGTGTGAGTGCGACAAATGCTTTCATAGCGAACACAACAAGTACACATGAAGCGAGGACTTTGGGCATAGTCAGAACATGGTCGCAAGCATGAATTTGACATCAACATGCAAGACTTGGTGAAATGAACAAGCAAGGTGAATGCTAAGACTCACACGAGTTCATGGAGTGAACCTGAGTGTGTGCAGTCATCAAGTGAAACTATCAAGGGAGGCTCTGAAATTGGGTGCATGCCAAAATTTTGGAGGGTAGTTGTAGCTGATACAACACAATAATAATACTATCATATGTTTTTCTACATGACTTATGGGAATCCCTGACCTCTATTACATACCAAGAGGTAATGAGAAATTACATGCCCATAATATATGTGGGATGATGTAATTTCACCTCTTTATATAATAAATTATTACAAGGATATTTTACTCCATGATGAATGTGGGATATTCTTATTTTACATAAATTAAAGTTTCTTTTGACATAATCTAGTCATTATTACCTTCCAAAGGGACACATTCCAATAGAAGGAAAGACAAGAAGACTTTCTAACCCACAAGGAACTCATAGGCACATGGAGAGGAGTACATCATGTAGTCCTTGTAGTATCAACAAGAACATTTGCAACCACTACAAGTAGAGTGGATATTAAGAAGTAAAGTGTTAGCAACATCATCTAGATATTCACTCTAGAAATCACACAACTAGTGGAAGAGTGTGGAAAGTGAAGCGTAGTAGAGATAAATAACTCACTATATCTCTAACTATAGTAGATGAAGTTGTCCAAGGAGGGATAACAACATACACTAGGGGAATTTTGAGGTAAAAAATATGACTCAAACTGAAAAATGTACAACAAAATAATTTTTAAAAGAATAAATAGAATTCAAGATGATGATGTCATTCCCAGGGGTAAATAGTTTTGGAGGGAAAAGAAGAAAACTTCTTTTCATAATCATATTTTTGACTTATCTCCATATAGTTTTACTCAAATTTCATGTGTGGGAACTCGTTGGATGCAAAATTATATTTTTCATCCAAGGAGTACCTACCCTACATATTTTGAGCAAACCCACACCGAGAAAATTAAAAACACATGAAAAATGTATTGAAGAAAGACATTTTTTCATGTATTTTGAATTTTTCTCAGTGTGGGTCTAATCAAAAGTATGCAAAGTGGTTATTATTTAGATGCAAAATACAATTACACATCCAATGATAGCTCCATGCTTGAAATTCGAGTAAACTTATTAGGAGACAAGTAAAAAAACAATAAAACAAGTAATTTTTTTTTTCTTTTCCTTTAAAAATTCATCTCTTATTTTATTATTTTCCTTAGGGGTCCATTTCGGACATCAATATTCCCTTAACGAGAAGTTTATCAACATCATATATGACCATGGATTGATGCCAACAAACAAGATTTCCCCATTTTGGTTGCTCCCTTCAACGATTTAAAATAATCCCTTCTTGGAGATGTGCTAAAGACTAAAGCATGAAGCTCAACGACCTTGGAGGGGATTTCTTGTAAACTTCATGACAAATACCACAAAAAACATAATTTTCAATGATAAATTGTGATTGCACAACAAGGTTTTCATCCAAGTTGCGCTGATAAGCATATGTAGGCACCAAAGAGTTATTTCCATGCGATGCTATGTGAGCATATAGTTGTTGAGATCTCATTAAACAAACATACACTAGAATTTAACTTGGCTTCATTGATTAACAATATGGAGCATCTCCAAGTGTAACACTCACTCCCACCCCCTTGTACTCTCTTAGGCTATAGAAGGTGTTACTTATGGTTTAACTCGGTCCCCAAGATCTGTTAAGAATATGGGCATAGCAAAAACCTTTATCTTTGTAGTTCTGTAGAATTAACTTATGATATCATTGTTGCATTCAACTCATTAAGACATTTCCAGTGATACCACTTTTAGCTTGATCTGATTCATGGACCAAAAGTTACACTAATTTGGAGCTCAACCTATAAAAAGAGGCCATGCCAACATGTTGATTACATAGTGCCCATGTGGCCTCCATGCATACTTATCCAGTCAACTTTGTGGGGCTTTCCATCAAGCCCATGCCATACCATTGCGGCCATCATTGCCTATGGCGTTCGATCTTAAACAGGAAAATTTTTAAGAAACCCCCTAAATGTCTATGTATAATAAATGGGCAAATCCCCATGGTATATAGAAAAATGTATAGGCTATTTTTTCATTGATATAATATACATATATATTTTTTTGGCGAATCTTTCATTGAATTATAAATTTTTGTTAAATCTTGACGATTTTTTCACTAGCATATATGGTATTGAAAATTCTTGGCTAATCTTCTAAAAAAATAGAAAACATTGTAAAATATTGGTGAGTCCTTGATAATGTATATGTATATATATAGATATATATATAATAATTATTTATTTAAATTATAATATGCTAATTTTCCATGTTTTGGAAAAGAAAAATAACGAGTAATGTTGCTCTAGGTTCTTATTATACACTACTACAAATCTTTTTGCATGTTTTTATCATGTTTTACGACAAAGGTCTTATCACATCTCAAGGGGAAACTAGTTGGAAAGGCACCCCCAAAGGCATGTGATGTTGAACTAAATAAATTATTTTGCTCAAACTTGTTCTTGATGCATCTAGATAAATCAATCATATGTAATGTAATTCATATTCTATAGGCTTCACATGAAAATAAGGTCTATGAATAACTATATCAAAATCATGAATATTTACATCAAATTCTTTTGTTTTCTCATACATTGCTTTTCTAAAAGGTAGATACTTCTCCAATTCCTCGAGTTAAAATAAACCAACAACTTTAAAATATGGTGCTTCCTCGTCATATGTAGGTTTTTCACCTAATTTTTGGATCATAACTATTGTAGTAGTTGTTGCACTTTATTCTACAGTTGACAACTCTAACAATGTTGAATTGGTAAACAATTATTTGAAATCGCACAAAATGAAAAATGAAAATGAATGGAACAAAAATATGTATTGAAACTTAATTTCCTACACGAAGAAAAAAGAAAGAAGGTAATAACACAAACTCATTAAAATAATAAAGTTCGTAAGTTAAAAAATATAACACAAATATAAACAATAGTCTTTGCATGTTCATTACTTCGAAAAATATGTCACAAAACAATCATCATCAAGGGATTTTTCACTTCAAGAATGGTAGTGCCCTAAACAATCTATCATTCTCATCTAATAACATGTGATGTTTTTTTTTGTATTGGAATCAATGTATAATTTCATTAGATGAATGCCAGTCTCGTGATAATAGGACTCCTATGATGAACACATAGGATCCTAGTGCATAGAGCATTTTTCTCTTAAGTTAATTAAGAAAATCTCATTTTCCTTTCTTAACAAACAATAAGTATTTTCAAAGAAATTATAAAATAAACATAGTAGATTCTAAAAGGCGAAGATTCTTTTGTGACACCACAAAGTGAAAGGATTTTTTTCCTTAAATAATCAAATATATAAAGAAAATAATTTATCGTTTATGGCTCAAATTTCACGTAATGTCTACATTATTCTTTAAATGATTTAAAGTTCTTTTCCATTCCTTGGAACCCATTTTCTTCTTTCATGGTTAACTCCTTTCCGTTACCTTTATATTCTCTTTTCATTACTAAACTCACTTCATATTTTATTTGTTTCTTTTTACTTGATGATGGGTGGAGTGTCCACTCGAATATTGGTCATTTCAAATATTGACACACAATTTATTCCAAAAAGAAAATCAACAATGGTTGAAAATGTTGATGATGAAGTGATCTATGATAGAAAACCTTATGAAAAGGATAAAGATGATAGGGTTCTTGTCAAGCGGTTGATTAAGGGATCATGCGAGTTGCCATGAGACATCAACTGATCAAGTAACGTCAGGAATGCTGAAGGAAACTATCCAAGTATGAAAATTAATCATGGCAACATATATGAATTGAAATGATTGGAGTAAGGATTCATTTAGGCATAATTTATATATTCATTTATTTGTTTATGATGGAATGCATGTATGATAATGATACCTAGGTGGGATATAATGAAGGAAGAAGTTTTTCGTATGGCAAGATTTTTATAATCCTTTTGATTCAACCATGAATTAGTATCTCATGATTGAGTCACATGACAATGAGTGAATAGGTAACATAATCATGTTATGAATTTGTATAACACATGAAAGTGAATTCCAGTAGAGATAATGTGTGAGACCATATTTTTGATGGATATGGAAGGATATAATACTTAAAAAGTGTCCAATTGTCTCCCTGCTTATATTGGTGTTGTAGACTTTGACCTTCTTGCAAATAGTGAGGAGCACCTATAGAGGAGAGGGTTCCTAAGGTAATATAGAGTAGAGAAGGGAAGTTACTTGCAATATTCCTAAGGTATAGATGGGAGGTGACTAGATGATGTGTTGAGGTGCTGGCTATACCTTCCAACTAATGATGGTGGAATACATGGTATAGAAATGTAGTATTTGATATCAAGTGACAAAGATAGATTGAGTAGATGTGATAATGAGTATTGGCACATTGGTTTATTGGAATAAATATTTAGTTTCATATTGTAATGGTAAGTATGCTAAGTAACCCATATACATTGAATTATAGTTGCATTTCCTTGAGTATGATTAACAACTAAAAATGATTGAATTATTAGTTTGTTAATTATATTCTGAGAACACCTCATGGATGGTAGTAAATATTGAAACAAAGGAATATATGAATAGATACTCACTTTTATTTGGATGATTGAAAAGTCTAGTTTGTAGGTAGAATGGTCTCAAATATGAAAATGAGTGTAATTCTCTAAGAAACATTAGGTGCTACAACACACAAGAGCCAAACACTATGAGAAGGAATCTCATACTTATGAAATATGATATTCTTTATGAATTAGAATTGGAATTTATAAGTTGTATTATTATGAATATATCTATGGTAACTGTATGTATATGATACATGGTAGATGATGGTTCTTGAAGATGGAAACCCTCCAAGAAAGGCCATTGTTAGGACAAAGGAACCTTGTGATTGCCACACGTTATATACTACTAGTGGATGTCTAGTAGTAAGTTAGTGCTCTCCTTACATGAGAAATCCATGACAAGATGGGTCACCTAAGGGATTGTTTAGTAGAGAAGGGGACATCTAAGCCTAGAGGGTGAGTGTATCAAGAAGGAGGAAACTTAAAAGTTCATGTGGGATGGTGGATAGAATCTTGTGGGTGAGTTAGAAAAGATAATTAAATTCAATATTTCCTATGGAGGCCATTATACGGGATAGATGCATATCCATAGAGATAAGTATTAAATAAAAAATAAATACATATATTTGAATAGATGCTTACATCATGGAATTGAGAAATATTGTGCATAAGATAAGTGTATACGGGATAGATGCATATCCATAGAGATAAGTATTAAATAAAAAATAAATACATATATTTGAATAGATGCTTACATCATGGAATTGAGAAATCTTGTGCATAAGATAAGTGTTTCTTGATAATTGCTATAATATGTATGCTTACTTGTTTTCTAATGTAGGCATATGTTGGAATGTTGAAGTTTGGTGGTATACCAAGATAGTGAATAGGATGGCACTGCAAATACCACTGAAGAATGAGTAAAAGAATGTTGTTAATGAGAATATAATATTTATGATTGTGTTATTCTAAGAGGGATATGATATAATATCCTAGTATTGGATCCCATTGATAAACTATACTTAATTATGATTAAATGTTAAATTTTATTTAGCATGTATATTTTAATTACCACACTTTATTTACACCATGAGGAAGAAATTTGATGGTATATTGAACAATGTAAGTATTATCTTTCTTGAATTTAATAAAATAATAGAGATACCTGAGATAGGAGCACATAAAAAAGGGGTTATGATAGGAGGAGATGGGAAAGGTAAGAGTGCAGTAGTGGGTTCTACATGTTGAATAATCCTTAGTTTTCTATTTTTCAAAACTTTACTTTGTTTCCTTCATCACCGTGTTCCTTACTAAAAATATAGAAACCTTAACTACCAATCATGGAACGCATGTGGTGGTTGTGGAGATGTACACCTTCCACAATTACGAAATCAAGGTGATAAGTACCTTCATCATGGGAATTGTGAGAGGAGTGGTAAAACCTAGATTTTCTCACATTTTCTTTGAAAAAAATCATGTCCTCACAATAAGGGGGAAATGAGGTCTCATGGGGTGTTAGGGATGAAGTGGTTTTTTGATTGATTCATTCATCATTATACCCCCCACACATGTGGTTGATGGGGAGGGAACAAAATCACAATTGGTTGTAGGAAATTGACTGCAGAGAGGCAATGATTATGTAGTCTTAGAGGCATGTATGAAAATAGTTGTACGAAAGAAGGAATGATTCATTATTGGTCATTATTGGACTAAGACATGCAACATAGTACAATACGATGATCACCTAAATGAAGTAATTAATTTTGGTTCTAAGGTGTGTTAGTCAAGGTTGTCATTGATGTCAATATTGCATTATTGGAGATGGCAGATATTCTTGTGACACATGAACCTCATGCAAACTCTAGGTGAAAACCCTAGGTGCAAGACATTAACCCTAAGGTGTGAAATTCTAACCCTAAGTGAAAACCCTAGATTCCTATTGTACATATTGAAAACCTAACTTGATGTCCTAATACTACATGATGCTCTTGCCCTTGTTCTAATTCCTAATAACAAAACCCTAGTTGTTTTTGAATCCAAATCCTAACCCTAAATCTTAAAACCCTAAAAGCTATCCTAAAATCTCGAAACCCTTAACTCTACATTATAACAAATTTATTTACTTAACTTTATATTAAAGTAAATAATTTCATGAAAGTTTTAACTTTATATTAAAGCAAATTAAAGTTTTAACTTTATATTAAAGCAAATATAAGCCATAAAAGTTTTAACTTTATATTAAAGCAAATATAAGTTTTAACTTTATATTAAAATTTTAACTTTATACCTACACATTAAAAACTTTATGAGATATGACTATGCATTATAAACTTACCGTAGGCTTTAGCTTCTTTAATGTCGGATCCTCCATATGCCAACCGTGACCTTTGATAGTCATATACATATATACATGGCAATATGAAATCCGAAAAAGGATATCCGAAAATCACATATACACATAGCAGATTCGATGAGAAGATTCGAACAGGAAGAGATTATGCGTCTGTGATCTATCCAAAAAGGAAGACAAAAGAACATAAACATAGTTCACAACTTGTGAACTCGAAAAAACAAATTTTTGGGCTTACTGAACATCGGATGCACCCATTACTCGGACTGTGGATCGAACTCTTGATTAGGGTCTCAGACTACATCTTTTACCTCAGACTGTTTGGGCAGTGGAAAAACTCAAGGAACAGTCCTGAACAGTGCAGACTCTTGTCTCAAATCTCTATCACCTTCAGACCTCTGTCTTTTTCGATCTGTGTAACTTTTGGATCTACCAGATTTTTTAGATTGTGTCATTGGACTGTGCTTTCTTACCTTCAGACTATATAACGATGCTGTGGGTTAGGTGATTTGTATTTTTTTGACCTCAAAACATCATAATGATTTTGCAGCCTCGAACCAGGAGATAGCTACAGGAATTCGGATTTCTTGAAGATACCTTCCATACCTCAGACAGAACTGTGTGAAATGTTTCTTGGACCAGTTTTAGAAGAGAAAAAACCTGTGGGAACAAACCTTAGACCAATAACCATGGTTCGGATTGCAGTCTAGCCTTTAAAGCTTGGTCCTGTGGAATTTATACCAAGAGCATCTCAGACTTACCTCTGAAAAATTTGATCAAACTTGTGCTTGTCTTGTGGGTAAATTGCTACTAGATCAAACTTGAGACAAACTTGTGAATTGTGGCACTTAACAATTCAAACCTGTGGCACTTTGTTGGGATTTTGGCATCACTTGTGAGCACTCTATTAGGCATCCTTTGGATCATCCTAGTGACAATGTTTTGAGTCTTGAGAATAGTGTTTTATGATCGATTAAAGAAAGACTTTTGAGATATCTTGTGACACCTTTGGCGCAGAGTTACAGTGGAAGAGAAGTCTTGCAGTGTTGAGGTCTATTGAAGAATCTCTTGGAGAGGCTTAGCGCTGGTGCAAATTGCTTATTAAAGATATCTTGAAGAAGACATTATTAGAGATCATGATATAATCATGAGGTGATTTGGAGAATTTGCTTAGGTACGATGAAGAGCAGTGGTGCCACCTTCTAAGAAGACAAGGTTGTCATTAATGATGTGACATGGATGCTAAGTGATGACATCGCTGAGGATTGACAGGGCTCAGTGAAGAAGATTTTGGGAGTCGTGAGATACTATCAAACACATCTAGATGAAGTACGAGAGTGGGTTGGAGCCCAGAGGGTTGGTGCCCGGAGGTTGGAGCCTTGAACAACAAGGTCGGTGCCTTGGAGAATAGGGTTGGAGCCCTAGAGGATCGAAGTCCTCAAGAGTCTAGGTTGGTGCCTAAAGAAGATAAAGGATTGGAGTCCTTGGGGTCGGTGCCCCAAAGCTGATAGGGTTGGTGCCTTGAAGGATAGGGTTGGAGCCTTAGAGGATCAGAGTCCTCAAGAAACCAGGTCGGTGCATAAAGCAGATATAGGATTGGAGTCTTTGGGGTCGGTGCCTCAAAATTGACAAGGTCGGTGCCTTGGAAAGTCCAAGTTGGTGCTTGGCAACAGGTTGGAGCCTGGGAGATTGAAGATTGGTGTCTTCATCTAGGGTTGGAACCCTACATATATTATACTTGACTTATTAAAGAAATTAATAAAATCATTTATTCTTATTGTTATCCATTTTGTGTTCTAAATATAAGTGATCTAATTGGTAAAAGTAACAATTGAAAAGAAACATTGATTCACCCCCCCCCTCCCCTTTCAGTATTTCCAACAATTGGTATCAGAGCAAGTAACTTCACTCAAATCCTAGCTGCTTGAAGGTTGATCATTAGAACACAAATGGTGAAGCCAAGGAAGAAAGTCTCCAATCCTCCCAAAGATGTCTCTCCCTCAACCACGGAAATTGAAGTCAATCAATTTGTGAAGGCTCCATTGTTCAGTGGAGACTTTGATATATGGGAGGCAAGAATGGGGAATTTCTTAAAAAATCAAGGCATTGAAGCCTGGAAATTAGTGGTTGCTGATAACATGATGGATGGAGAATCCAAGGAACATAATACAAGAGCAATGAAAAATCTTGAATGGGCTCCTTGATTCTATGAAGGCCAATTTTGAAAAATGTTTGTCAGCAAAAGGCATGTGGGATAAACTTCATGATCTTCACTCAAAAGGAGCATTGACAATGATCTCTAGTCAAGAAAATGATGGAAAAAAAGAACGAAATCCACAGACCATCAAGGAAGCTAAAGATAAGAGTGATGACATCAAGGCAAAAGAAGACCTAGAAGATGAAGAGAATGAAAAAGATTTTGATGAAGATCTCCTCACAAAACTTATGGCTGCTATGGGAGAGATTATCAATTTGAAAAAGGAAAACGAGGAACTTAAGAAGAAAGCATTAGCTGGTGACTGAGACCAAACAAGGAAGGAAGTTGACCTTGTCAAGCTTCAAGTACAAGAAAGAGATGAAGAGCTTGCTAAGCTTAAGGAGGAATTTCATCAAAACAAAAGAAATCATAATGAAGAAGTCATATCCATGACAAATCAATTGGATAAGGCAAAGAAACGAGAAGATACCTTGTCAAGTCAGCTTGAACAAAGGCACAAGAGCTTGAACAAACTTGAAGAAGAGATTGGTCAGTACAAGGTAGAGGTCTCCTCTCTCAAATCTCAACTAGAAGAAGCAAGAAAGTTAGCACAAGGAGCTAAGAAGATAATGGAAGTATTGGTAATCATAGAAGGACATGTTAATGAAGCAGAAAAGGAGAGAAACAACATGATATGCCAACTAAAAGCAAAGGTGAAGAGATCTTCAAAATAAAATCTGACATCAACCTTCTCAACACCGAAACATGTAAAGCTACAAGGATTAGGGAAGAAATGGAGAGAAGTCTAGCTAAGGAAAATGAAGAAATTTTCAAAATGAAATAAGATATCATCTCCCTTAAAATAGAAGCAAATGAAGCTACTCGTATCAAGGAAGAAACTGAGAAATGACTAGCTAAAAGGAATAATGGCTGTGAAAAATTGGAAGAAGAAATTGTCTCTCTCAGGAAAAACGTTGAAGGGATGGACAAAATCTTAAAGAGCTCTCAATCCTTGGATGACATGCTTAGCCATCAAAGATTTCCATTTGATAAATCAAGTCTTGGCTATGAAGGTGAATCCTCAAGCAAGAATGATGCAACCCTTAATGCTTCAAACAACAAGGATGTGTGGAAGCCTGGAAGAAATGTTGATGCTCCTAGTTCCAACAAAGGCAAGGAAAAGAGTCAAGACAACTATGGAAGAAACCCTCCTACAAGAATAAACGCAGATGGTGTCAAGGATGCAAGAAGCAATGGTTATCATCAAAGGATCCCAAGGCAAAAAGACTTCAGAAGTACATCCAAGAAACCTTCTTCTCCCAGGTACCAAAATATATTTCTTGGTTATTGCTATTCTTGTACAAACTTTGGGCACATGGCAAAAGACTGTAGGGCATATCACAAAGATAATTATATTGGTCCCCGTCAATCTCCAAGAAGCAATTTTGCAAGAAGAAGCCATGAGTTTTTATACATGAACAATATAAAGTGCTTCAAGTGTCATAACATTGGACATATGGCATGTGATTGTAACTTGACTTGGCCCCCTACACAAGCTAGAACCATACTAGAGAAAAAGGTTACACAAGTATGGAGAAGGAAGCAAACACAATCTGGAAGTCTCTTGAACTCACCAGCCAACAACACATGTTGTTGACTTGATGATGTCATCCTCGATATTCTAAGTATTTGATGGGGAGACTCTGCCAAAAGGAAGATCATGCATACAGTTAGGGGGAGCTTATGATGATTAAGCATTCTTGCAGAAGCTATCCGTGAATGGGCCCTATGAAATCCTTGATGAGCCACATGGACAATCATCCTTTGATAGATCGTCTCTTGGGAGAAATTCCATTGAAGAACATGATCCCTTATTCATCGATGAACTATTATTGAAGATCTCTTCCACTTGATCACTAAGCAAGTATTCTTTCATGAGCTAGAGGAGGTTGTATAGACAGGGGGAGTTGGTTCATCACATGAAGGAATGTAAGCACATCTATCATGGACCACATTTCCAGAAGGAAAAGCAACATGACAGGGGGAGTAACATACCGATGAAGAAAAGAAGCAGCTTGACAGGGGAAGTACTTGGGTACCCCGTTTGCCATTGATGTCAAAGGGGAGAGAACATTGAAAGGGCAAGAATATTGCCATAAATGACAAAGGGGGAGATTGATAGTCAAGGTTGTCATTGATGTCAATATTACATTATTGGAGATGGCAGATATTCTTGTGATACATGAACCTCATGCAAACTTTAGGTGAAAACCCTAGGTGCAAGACATTAACCCTAAGGTGTAAAATTCTAACCCTAAGTGAAAACCCTAGATTCCTATTGTACATATTGAAAACCTAACTTGATGTCCTAATACTACTTGATTCCCTTGCTCTTGTTCTAATTCCTAATAACAAAACCCTAGTTGTTTTTGAAGCCAAACCCTAACTCTAAAACCCTAACCTTAAATCTTAAAACCTTAAAAGCTATCCTAAAATCTCAAAACCCTTGACTTTACATTATAACAAATTTATTAACTTAACTTTATATTAAAGTAAATAATTTCATAAAAGTTTTAACTTTATATTAAAGAAAATTAAAGTTTTAACTTTATATTAAAATTTTAACTTTATTTTAAAGCAAATATAAGTCATAAAAGTTTTAACTTTATACTTACACATCAAAAACTTTATGAGATATGACTATGCATTATAAACTTACTGAAGCCTTCAAATTCTTTAATGTCGGCTCCTCCATATGCCAACTGTGACCTTTGATATTCATATATATATATATATATATATATATATATATATATATATATATATATATATATATATATATATATACATGGCAATATGAAATCCGAAAAAGGATATCTGAAAAGCACATATACGCAGAGTAAATTCGATGAGAAGATTTGAACATGAAGAGATTATGCGGATGTGATCTATCTGAAACAGAAGACAGAAGAATACAAACGTAGTTCACAACTTGTGAACTCGAAAAAAACAAATTTTAGGGCTTATTGAACAACGAATGCACCCATTACTCGAACTATGTATTGTACTCTTGATTAGGGTCTCAGACTACATCTTTTACCTCATACTGTTTGGACAGTGGAAAAACTCAAGGAACAGTCATGAACAACTCAGACTCTTGTCTCAAATCTCTGTCACCTTCAGACCCCTGTCTTTTTCGATCTCTGTAACTTTCAGAGCTGCCAGATTTTTCAGATTGTGTCACTGGACTGTGGTTTCTTACCTTCGGACTGTATAACAGTGATGTGGGTTAGGTGATCTGCTTTTTTTTGGAGCTCAAAACAACATAATGACTTTGTAGCCTTGGACCTGGAGATAGCTACAAGAATTCATATTTCTTGAAGATACCTTCCATACCTCAGACAGAACTGTGTGAAATATTTCTTGGACCAGTATTAGAAGAGAACAAACCTTAGACCAGTAACCATGGTTCGAATTGCAGTCTAGCCTTTAAATCTTGGTCCTGTGGAATTTATAACAAGATCATCTCAGACTTACCTCTGTGAAAAATTTGATCAAACTTGTGCTTGTCTTGTGGGTAAATTCATACTAGATCAAACTTGAGACAAACTTGTGAATTGTGGCACTTAACAATTCAAACCTGTGGCACTTTGTTGGGATTTTGGCATCACTTGTGAGCACTCTATTAGGCATCCTTTGGATCAGCCTAGTGACAATGTTCTGAGTCTTGAGAATAGTGTTTTATGATCCATTAAAGAAACATTTTTAAGATATCTTAAGACACCTTTGGAGTAGAGTTACAGTGGAAGAGAAGTCTTGCAATATTGAGGTCCATTAAAGAATCCCTTGGAGAGGCTTAGAGTTGGTGCAATTTTTTTATTAAAGATATCTTGAAGAAGACATTATTAGAGATCATGATATAATCATGAGGTGATTTGGAGAATTTTCTTGGGTACGATGAAGAGCAGTGGTGCCACCTTCTAAGAAGACAAGGTTGTCATTGATGATGTGACATGGATGCTAAGTGACGACATAGCTGAAGATTGACAGGGCTCGGTGAAGAAGATTTTGGGAGTCGTGAGATACTATCAAACACATCTAGACGAAGTACGAGAGTGGGTTGGAGCCTAGAGGGTTGGTGCCTGGAGGTTTGATCCTTGAACAACAAGGTCGGTGCCTTGGAGGATAAGGTTGGATCCCTAGTGATCTAATATTCACCCTATGAATGACATTAGTTAAGGATTTATTAAACTAAGGTATTACAGACTCATGTGCTGGTGTGTGTTCTGTGTTATTGAAGCAACGGATCGATCAGATTGCCAATACACAGAAAATAAAATGGAAAGACAACAGAGAAATACAGTAAGAAAACGCAAAGACACAAGCAATTTTAATAAGGAGTTCACCCTATGCTCCAGGGTTACGTCTCCGGTCCAGCTTTCAGTGGTGGCCTTGTTTTATTGTGCCTTTGGGCAAAGAATTTACAATACAAGGACTCAATGTGAGTTCACCTGAAGCAGGTTTTTCTTGGCGGGGTGTTCCTTGGATTTCTCAAGCCATTGGAGTACACAGGCTCTTCTTCCACCTACCAGCTTTGTGACCTTCTGGTCTACAAAGGCAAGAGCCCAATGTGGTGCTCAGCTCGGACAGATCCTCTATGGGATGGCTTGAATCTTCAAGCTCTCTGGTGCTCGATGCTGTTATTGATCAGCTTGGCCCTCTGTCTCCTCTGCTCTGCTTTACTGCTCTCTGTGTTCAGTCCTCCTCTCAAGGTTCACTGTCCCACTTCTTCGTCTCTCAACTTCTGTCTCTCTGTGTCTAACTCCACTCTCCTTAATTCGACTGCCTCTGTTCATGGCTTTAGCCATTCGATCCCTATGCCTGTTCGGTTCCTCTTTCGCCTCTGTCGATTCACCTTCTACAGCTGCGCTGGGAGTTCCCTGTTCGGTGTCATCATTAGCGCTCAGGGAGTTTCCACTTTTCTTCCTCTCAAATAGCACCAGCAGGCAATGGAACATCTTGCTGCAAAATAATATCATGTACTATTCCCTTTTTGGGTGGCAGACCTTTAGGTTCTTGAAACAAGAATCATACTCTGAAACAACCTTTTCTATATCAGCTTGCTGTTCAGCATTACAGCTCTCAAATACATTGGTTTTATCATGTTCCTTTTCCTTTACAACCATAAGTAAGAATTGTTTGCATGAATTAATCATTCTTTTCATCTGTCCTGAGTTTATGAGAGTGTAATTATTCTTGAGCTTGTGAGCTCTTACAAAGTATTCTATTCCATCTTTGACAAGTAGATACTTGTTCTCAGCTCTATAGAAAATAGCCTTTCTATCATACAAGTAAGGACTTCCTAAAACAATTCCACATATATCCAAAGGAATTATGTCTAACTCAACCTCATCTACAAACGCTAACCCAAAAGAAAACTTAAGTTTGCACTGTCTAGTCACTTGTAGTTGTGCTTTATCATTCAACCATCCTAATGGCTATGGTTTCTTGTGAGGTGTAGTTGCTAATACCAATTTCTTTACAATTACTTCAGAAATTAAATTTACTTGTGAGCCACTATCAAACAAAGTATCAAGCTTTTGATTTTTGGAAATAACTCGAATATGGAAAAGCTCATGTCTTTTTCTCTCATTTTCTTCATCAATAACAGATTGAGTAGAATTACTAGTAGATGCTTTAGAATTCTTACCTTTTATACCTATGGCTGCTATAGTTGTTTCATCTCCCAAGTTTGACCCCAAATCTTTCTGAATAACTGCAGCTGTCTTCTTCTTCTTGCCCTCGGACTTCTTAGGTCTCAGCTTTGGATGTAGAATCCAACAATGCTCATCATCATGCCCCTACTTTTTACAGTGAGTGCATGAAGCTTTGGCTTTCTGTGCAGTGTTAGCCTTCCTTTCCTTCTACTTCTGTTTTCTTTTCTCCTTTCTCTTGCTTACGGTGGGTTGAGATGGTCCCCCAACTTTTGGATTTCCATTCTTTCCTCTAGCTTCTAGATGAGTAGCTTGTACAAATACCTCATCTATACTAGTGGGATTAAACATGAGGATGGTATGCCTCATGTAGCTGTGTAGACCACCAATGTACTTCAAAAGAGTCTCTGGTGAGTCTAATGAGATACCCAATATCAATGCTCTCTTTCTGAACTCTTGAGTATACCCTTGCACACTTTTCCCTTTCAACTGCCGAAGAGTTTGCCAACTCATCATGGTTTGTTGCATGTAGGCCAATGGATAGAACTGCTTTTTGATTGCAGAAACAAAGTCACTCCAAACAGAGATGGTCTTACCATGTCTTTTCATATCAGCTTGGGTTCTGCCTTCCCACCAAACCAAGGCAGTGCCTCCTAGGCGTAGGCTTGCCAGCTGAATCTTACTCTTGTCTAAGTTTATGTTTTGTACCCTGCAATACACATCAATCTGTCTAATCTAATTATGCAACTTTCAGCATTTAGCTCTCCATCATATATAGGAAAATCAAATTTAACATATAACGTAATCAAAGATGATTTCTTATTATGCACAGGGCTATTAGGAGGTGTGAGAAAGCTTTCCTCTTTCCCCTTTCCTTTGGAGTTGCCATGGAAGTGAGACTCATATTCTTCTTTATCTTGTTTAGAGCCTGATGCATCTTCCACCTTTTGCATTCTAAGGTCTCTATACATTTCTTCAACCATAGACTTTATAGCTAGGAAACTCTCTATGAATTGAGGGTCTGGCCCTACAAAACCTTCTTCTGACATTGTATTTCGAGAATAGACTCTCCCAATTTCAGGATTAGTTTCCACCAACTCTCCTTCTCCTAATTTGAGCTTTGATCTTGTGAGCTTTCACAGCTAAACCAACACAAGCTTGTCTAACCTTACAACCTAGAGCTCTAATACCACTTGATTTGATATTCACCCTATGAATGACATCAGTTAAAGATTTATTAAACTAAGGTATTACAGACTCATGTGCTGGTGTGTGTTCTGTGTTATTGAAGCAATGGATCAACCAGATTGCCAATACACAGACAATAAAATGGAAAGACAGCAGAGAAATACAGTAAGAAAACACAAGGACACAAAATTTTAATAAGGAGTTCACCCTATGCTCCAGGGCTATGTCTCCGGTCTAGCTTTCAGTGGTGGCCTTGTTTTATTGTGCCTTTGGGCAAATAATTTACAATACAAGGACTCAATGTGAGTTCACCTGAAGCAGATTTTGCTTGGCAGGGTGGTCCTTGGATTTCCCAAGCCACTAGAGTACACAGACTCTTCTTCCTCCTACCAGCTCTATGACCTTCTGGTCTACAAAGGCAAGAGCCCAATGTGGTGCTCAACCCGGATAGATCCTCTATGGGATGGCTTGAATCTTCAAGCTCTCTAGTGCTCGATGCTACTGCTGATCAGCTCAGCCCTCTATCTCCTCTGCTCTGCTTTACTACTTTTTGTGTTTAGTCCCCCTCTCAGGGTTCATTGTTCCACTTCTTCCTCTCTCAACTTCTGTCTCTCTATGTCTAACTCCACTCTCCTTAATTCGACTGCCTTTGTTCATGGCTTTAGCCATTCGATCCCTATGCCTGTTCGTTCCTCTTTTGCCTCTGTCGATTCACCTTCTGCAACTGCACTGGGAGTTTCCTATTCGACGTCATCATTAGTGCTCAGGGAGTTGCCACTGGTCTTCCTCTAAAACGACACTAGCATGCTTCGTCGGTTTGTTTCTTCAATTATGTCGTGGATGCGTTCTTCCTCCACCGTGGCAGTCAAATGGATTTCAAATTCCTTTAAAACGCGGCTTAATTCCCTATCAATTCCACTTCTTCCCATCGGGCGTGATCTCAGCCGTCCGATCTGGGCCCTCTAGATCCGATGCCATACACATGTTTTGCGCAGTTGACTTGCTCGACTGATAACGTGCGATCAACGACGGTTTTCTCTCACCTTCGCCTGCCATGCATCGAACGGCGGTTTTCTCTCACCTTCGCCTGCCATGCATCGATTGTTGTATGGAATCACTCTGCTTTCATCCAAAACTTCTTATCGTTTAAGGGCGCCCCGATCAAAACCACTGGTTTCCAGAGTGCGAGTCCCGCCTTGTACAATTAGCGTTTTTCCCTTTTCCGCCCATGGTCCTCTGGTTCCCCCACGCAATCGAGTGCTCGGGCTAATTCGGCCTCCCCCGCAATCTCCATGGGCCTCGGTCAGCGCGCTTTGACCGAGGTACTCGTCGTTCCACGTTGGATGCCATTGCCACTAGTTCAGGGTGTTTTTGATCGCTGTTTTGGAATTCTTTAGAGATTTGTTCGACCTGATACAGTCATGGTTCTTTGAAAGTCTTCTATGGATCCAATTCGGATCACCTAGAGGATTGAAGTCCTCAAGAATCTAGGTTGGTGTCTAAATAAGATAAAGGATTGAAGTCCTTGGGGTCGGTTCCCCAAAACTAACAGTGTTGGTGCCTTGAAGGATAGGGTTGGAGCCCTAGAGGATCAGAGTCCTTAAGAAACCAGGTCGGTGCCTGAAGCAAATATAGGATTGGAGTCCTTGGAGTTGGTGCCTCAGAATTGACAAGGTCGGTGCCTTGGAAAGTCCAAGTTGGTGCTTGGCAATAAGTTGGAGCATGGGAGATTGAAGATTGGTGTCTTCATTTAGGGTTGGAGCCCTACATATATTATACTTGATTTATTAAATAAATTAATAAAATCATTTATTCTTATTGTTGTTAATTTTTTGTTCTAAATATAAGTGATCTAACTGGTAAAAGTAAGAATTGAAAAGCAATATTGATTCACCCCCCCCAGTATTTCCAAAAAGGTGAATGGTGGAGGGCATTTCACATTCACATGAATGGTGTGTGACCATTATGAGTTCATGCAAAGAATATTTAAGAGATATGCATGGGGCTAGACACAATAGTGAAGGAAAATCATATGGAAGAGAAGTAGGTTATAAGAGAGAGAAATAGAGGGAGAGGTAAATTCATTCTCTCTTGGTTGATGCTAACATCCATGAAAGCAATTTTAGAGGTATTGATTCATACCAGGAGGCTGATCAAGGAATGATAGGGACCATTTTGAATTCATTTGATGAGAACTATAGAAATATGTATAAATTATGAAAATAGAGAAGGAAGAGATTCAAAAGGTTAGAAGCTAATTCCTTAGAAAAGAAGCGAATTATAGAGAGGGAGACTATATAGAGATTCAAGAATTGGGTTGGAAAGGGATCTAGGAAAGATATCAAGCTAAGTGATGGAGAAGCCATGGATAGAACCTAAGGAGGAAAGCATAGTGTGGGTTGAACGATCAAGCAAGGAAGCCTTTAAAACTTGAAAAAGGTCAAGAACTAAGTAAATGTTGTTGGAGTTAATGGATAGTATCTAGACCCTCTATGCACACAAAGAGGGGAACTCAGATACTTTTGAAGGAATATTGAGTATAGATAAGGAAGGTATTCTCCTTTTTATATGTAAGGAAAGCAACATGTCACCAAAATAGTTGTGTTGTTCCAAGAAAAAAAATTAGTGGGGAGATAATGGGATAGGTAATTTTTTGTCATAAGATGGAATGATTTCCATAAAAATGTTCTAATTTTCCTTAATGGTATCATAGCCTCAATTGGGGTGGTCCAGTATAAAAAGAATAAGCACAATAGAGTGTATGGTTGGGTGGAATATTTATCCACCTAAGTTAATGTTGGCCTTCAACTTTCAAATAGATAAGTTTTTCCTTTAGTTTGTTTATTCAATTGATTAATACAATGAACTTTGCTGGAGTATTTTAGTATTTGAATGTTGAATGTTGAATATTGTTGTAGGTTTACTATATCTTCATAATGGGAAATCAATGTTATATGTGGCAATGTAATTCTTGTAAATGGAATTTTATATGATGTACAACATTTTTACTAAGTATTATTATCTCTATTTATTTTTGGATGCGAGTGCCAATAAACATCCATAACGTTATAGCTTGTGATGAACATGTTATGTGAATCGATATTATGGTTATAGGATACCATTAGGGAATAACGAACTCTGGATGGAACATATGCTTTCTTTGATAATGTTATGCATGAAACTAGAGGTATATATTATGCCTCATCTACTTAATTGTACTCATTTACCTTGTAACCTTTATTGATTAAAATAAGGACTCACTTGTTATGCACCAAAATAGAGGTAAAACAAATATAAACCATTTTCAATAATTTTTTTGATTAAAATTAATTTAACAAAAAATTAGATATAAAATATAATTATGTAAGGGAAAATTCCAAAAGACATAGTTCCTCTATAACCCAGGGTTTTGGAAACTAGGCTATCGATGAAGATTTTTCTTTCTCCAAGTGATTCTTGAGAATTTTAGATAAAAATCCATATGTAAAATGCCTCAAATTCTTATTGAGAATGATCACGGTTATTTTTTTGTTTGCATGTATGTTTTAATTCGTGGGATATGAAGATCAACTCTTTAATTAGAAACTTAACTCCAGTACTTGGAACTAACAACAAATTTGTGCACACATGATCAAATCAGTGTACATGTACATGTTTGTATTGGTTTAGATTTGATTTCAATCTTGGAGAGAGAGTATATAGGATTTTTTCGGGGGAGCATGACAATCTTGTAGCTCCAAGGAAAACCTCTTTAAAAGTGAAAATTTTGACTAAAAAATTTTCATACAGATCTGAACCTAATAGATTTGTTATATATATATATACACACACACACACACACACACACGACGTGTAATTTTTCATTATTTAAATTATATTTTTGAATGAATAAAATGGATTCAATGTCCTCAAAATTTACAGTGAAAAAATGACTAAAACATTTGCATAGAACATATTTAATCTGTCTAGAAACGTAATAGATTTCTCCTCTTCATGGCTACCATATATATGAATAGGATGTCAATGATTGTAGATTTCTATGGGCACCCAGTGAATAAAAATTGCACAACATCTATGCATATAAAATCGGCACCTAGTAAATAAAAATTGCACAACATCTATGCATATAAAATCGCTCAAAATATCTTCTCCATCTTCATCTTGCTAATGAAATTTATTTGAAGTAAATAGTTTCAAATTTATTATTCATCTTCTTAAATTCTGATTTTAATATAACCTTTTTCGTTTCAATCTTGAAATTTTGGATGATAGTCCTTGTTTTGATAATACATATATTTTAAATATATCTGGTTATTTTTTTTAATAAGATGTCTTTAGACATCCATTCAATTGTGTTCCAGTTGAATTTTTCAAATAGCCAGCACCTTACTATTCCAAGAATAAAAACAACTACTTTATCAATTCCTAGTAGAAACATAATCGATAAAATTTATTTTTTTAACGAATTTTGATTTTTAATAGGGTGTCTTCCAGCAAATGGTCTTATGGTATAGTTTTTCAAACTGTCAACACCTTGGTATTCAAATAGTAACAACTACTTTATCATTTCTTCGTAGAAACATAGAGTGTACATTGAAGATAAATGGTAAGTGTTAGCTATGCTGCATAATTCGGCATTCATTGGATCAAAGACACCGTGGCCGTGTGTTTTTTGTAAAAAGGTGAGCTCACAGCTGTTCATTTTATCTTTCCCCCCCTTTTATGTGCTTTATACCCTTATAACTCCCGCTACCCCCATTTCCTCCTTCCCTTTCATTCTCCTTATTCTCCCTAACTCCATTATTTCTGTGTTTCTCTATAAACCCTATAAACCCCGCATAAAACCTTTTCCCTTGGATCCCGGGCACAAGGTCTAAACCCACATGACCATATGCATTTAACCGCGCGCTGTCGCTGTCCCTGTCACATCAATCCTGAAAATGTGCGCGATTAACCTGGGCCGTCCGATCTTTTCCAGCAGATCTGACGGTATTCGCAGCTCCCGCCCCGCGAACCTGCATGTATGATAGCCCGCGGGGAAAGCGGTTTCTCGCCGGACCCTCCAGCCACGCGTCACAATTTTGTTGGATCGTGCGGTCACGTACGAATACCACCTGCCATCGCAAAGAGGTGCGGGGAAACCGCTTACCACCCTTTCGTACGTCCTCTCGCTCGCTAACCCTCGTGCTACTTCATCGCTCGATGACTGTTGGATCTCCCTGCCCAAGATCCAACGACCTACAATCTTCCCATGCATATACCTTTCGATAGCCCATGTAATCCAATCTCGGCTGTCTGTCTGAGCCATCCAACGGTTAATACTCATGCCCAGGCCCTCGTTCATTTTCCACACGGTTTTAGTGTTTTTGGCCTGTCCTGTGCACCCGAAGGAGGAAAGAGGCCATGATCCAACACTCTGCGCAGTCAATACTTCACCCACTGCATTCAACACAGTGTACATCCGAAGGACGAGAAGGAAAACCTTGAGCAGATAAACACGACATTTCACCGGTTCGTGAAGTACAACAGAGTACCAGAAAGGCCGATTTTGTTCATCAAAATACACAGTTTGCAGCAGAGACCCATATCTAATTGTAAATGTGGTTGGTGGTCCATTATGACCCCTCCACGCATAGCATAGCAGAGCAATTTCGTAAAAAAACTCCATATATACCCACAAGCAAGATGTTGATGGTTGATGAATGTTATTTTGATGTAAAGTTCAACTTCTGGAAACTGTAACTATTATGATACCTACAGCTTCTGGTCTTCATTTTCAGCTAATACAAGCTTCTTTTGCTGTCATTGCTCACTTTCCACTTCTTCTTTGTTCTAGGCTGTGCCTGTTATGCATTTTTCATGTGCTTTTGATGTTTGGCATTAGAGGGGCTGTCATCCCACCTCTATGTTAGGATCTAGTAAGTATTATTGAATGTGTATGTAGGTTTCTGTTGTTTTAATGCTAGAGAGCTGTCATCCTGTCTGTGCATTAGGATATAGATTTGCAGACCTCTTTACTGGTTGCAGCTGGCCATCACATGGTCCTGTGCATCTACTGGTGTGATCAATATTCTCCATTTCCACTTAAATCCTCAAGCTGTGAGTAATTTCTGGTCTAAAGCCTTGTATTCTGGGGGTGCTCACCCATGTTTGGGGTTAAGCATAGTAGAAGTGGTTATATGGCTTGAATATGCATCATTCCTTTCATTCATCCACCATTTTCCAACATTTTTGTTGAGTTTGTAATGTTCCCGAGCATCTCTGATATACAACCTAGGAGAGTTTCTTGGGGTGATAACATTAATTGGCGTCGCTTCCGGGGAGAGGAGAATGAAGCTTAGCTTCCTTGGGAGAACGACACAGTTCCATATTTTGATGATAGACAAGGTTTGGGCACATTTTTGGTTGTAATCATCTATTTGGTGACTCTACTGGAGGAAGACCAACCTTTGGCGACTCCATATTGAAGTTCTGGCCCAGTTTGTGAGACATACTCGAAGAAATCCTCAGAAATCACCAGCTGAACCAGTGCTTGACCCTGAGAGGATTGTCAAATCGAAGAAAACATCATAGAAAGGGGCATCAGGATCAGGTAAGCCTAATAAATCTCATGCATCTCTGAAAGATGAAGTTATAATTGAAGATATACAGTTTGAAGATTTAAAGTCTAGCACTGTTAATAAGGAAATTCCTTCAGAGATTAATTCAGCCCCTTGTGCAGTTAGTTCCCCTTTGAATCTCAGTCCAAAGAAAGGTTCCCATTCAGCCCATAACATCCCTTTGTCTTTGCCATCCATCACATTATTTCCTACCATTCAATCTACCAGTATTCTTCCACATATCCCAATCATGGCAGGCCAGCAAGCACCTACGAAGATAGAAAGGATTGTTGCTGCTAGATATGGACCTTTGGTCTTGCTTGTTCCTTTGAATCCTATGCCTGTGGGAGAATATCAGAAATATATGCCTAAATTCACTAGCATAGAGGGAGTAACAACTAAAGAACACCTTGAAGCTTTTTACAGTTATGCTGATAATTTAGATATAAGTGAAAATGATGTGTGGATGAGAGTTTTTGTCTAGAGCCTTGATGGAGAGGCCAGGAAATGGTTCAGAGAATTACCCCAGAGATATATAGCAGATATTGAAGCCTTAGATGATGCATTTTTGAAGCACTGGGGAGATAAAAAAAGACTTTCTGTATTATCATACTGAGTTTGGTAACCTAAAGAGGGAAAATGGGGAATCATTGCCTGATTTTAATAAAAGATTCAATCGTATGTATAGTAAGATACCAGTTGAGGTAAAGCCTACCCCCACCTCCGCCAAACTCAATTATGCCAATGCTTTTGACTCTAATTTCTGCCTATTGTTGAGAGAAAGGAGATGTGCTACATTGGCAGACATGCAAGATGCAGCCCTAGAAGTAGAGTCTAATATCATGGCTGCAAAGAAACTAAAATGTCAAGCTGACAGAAGGAGGCAGAGAGGTTAGGCTTCTACTTCCTCTGCTTTATCTTTAGAAACCAAATTAGATAAAATGACCAAGATGATAGAGTCATTGGCTGCTGAAATTTCTAAGCTAAAGGTTGAGCAGAATTCAGGAAAAACAAGGCAGCAGAACACATTTGCTCCAAAAAATCCAAATCCATTCAGAAGAGAAAATGAGCAGTTACAAATAATGCAGAGGGGTGAAGAATCAAAAGAAGAACAGAGAGTTAAAGCTCCTTTCCAAAATGTAGTCATGGAGGAGGAACAATTTGAAGATGAGGATGAAATTCACTGCATGGAAGATAAAGGCAGTGATGCCTTTTTGACATTGGCTGCTTATGAAGAAGCTTTGCTACAGGAACAAGATAGTCAAACATGGGATAGAGAAGCTGTGCTGCAAACTGGAGAGCAGAAAAGGTACAATCTGAGGTCAAATGCAAAAAAATGTCAAAGAGAATTCTGCACATAGAGCTGCTGTCCAAACAGAGTCACAGAATATCAAACAGAGAAGACCAGTAGCTGATCCAATCATCCTCAAAGCACCAGTTCAAGAGGTAAGAGGTTCTGATAAGTTTCCTTCCTCTTTTAGTTTTGAGTCAGAAGTTTAGAAATTGAAAATATTTGTGCCCTTGATAGAATTGGTGAAGAGTGAAGTATTTAGAAAGCCGATCCTTGAATCCCTTGAGCTGGAAATCACACAAACCTCCATTGACTTTGTCAATTTGCAAGATGAAAAACCTGCTATTGTGCTTAGCCCCATGATTGAACTTGCTGATAATAACTCTTCATATTTTTATGTCTCCTTGACCATTCATGACAAAATCCTCCACAATTGCCTACTAGACACGGGGGCCGGCCACAATTTAATGCCTAAAGCTGCCATGGAAGAGTTAGGCCTTGATATCACTAGACCATATCATGATTTATTCTCTTTTGATTCAAGAAAGGTAAAATGTTGGGATTAATCAAAGACCTGGCCATTACCCTAACTCAGCTACCCATGAAAAGTATGATGATGGATATCGTGGTAATAGATGTCCCTCCTAAGTTTGGCATGCTGCTGTCCAGAGGATGGATTAAGAGACTAGGTGGGACATTACAGAATGATCTATCTTATGCTACTGTCCTAGTTTTTGGAGGGGAAAGCACGAGATTGTACAAAGAAGCACAGTTGGCATACATAATCAGTGATGAGAAGAATCCTACTAATCATCCCATATATGCAGCGAAGACTGATTTTGGAGCATGTATTCTCCAAATAGAAGAATCTCAGAAGGCCTCAATGCAGATCAGGAAACCAATTGTTCAGGCCGAGAAAGAGAAAGGAAGTTAGGTTTGGGAGATGTTCTTTGATGGAGCATGTTCCAAGGAGACTGCAGGAGCAGGGGTGGTGCTAGTATCTCCAAAACAAGAAAGCACATAGTTGTCTTTTAAGCTGGTTTTCCAGGTTACAAACAATATAGCTGAATATGAGGCTTTGCTGTTAGGCCTTAATGCAACAAAAGACAGAGGAATCAAGAATCTGAAGGTATTTGGAGATGCTGAATTGATCATTCAGCAAGTAAATAAAACATTTCAAGAAAAGCACCCAAGGCTAAAAGCATACAGAGATGAGGTATGGAGACTCAAATATTCCTTTGAAAATTTCTGTATTTCATCTATTCCTATAGCCCAAAATCAGCTTGCTGATTTCCTTTCCGTGTCTGCTAGCATGTTTATCCCTCCCATGCCTCCTAGACTAGTTTATGAAGTGCAAATGAAATACAGACCATCCTTGCCTGATAATTCCAACATTGGAAAGTATTTGATGATGATGATGGGATAAATAGGTTTCTTCAAGTCATTGATGAGTTTTTTGAAATGAAAATTGATCAAGATAATGAAGCCTTGGAAGAAAGCCCTCAATCCCAGCTTAGAAATAAAATTGGTAAAGTTAGCATTGTCCAGCTTCCCAGCAATCATATTCCTAAGGGTATAGTTCCTCTTGAAATACTGTTTGACCAAAATGATTTGCCTTACAAGGCTACCCAAAAAGAAGATCAATCTGCAGTCTGTAAACATGATATAGGAAGTCCAGGTCAGCCTAGATACATAAATTTGTCTTCTCATCTGTCTACTGACCAAAATTCTGAATACTGCAAGATAATAAAGCAATTTGTTGATGTGTTTGCCTGGGAGTATAGTGACCTGAAAACATATGATAAAAACATAATCCAGCATAAAATCCCTCTGGAGAAAGACACCATTCCTTTCAAATAGAAGCTGAGACCAATAAATCCTATGTTTCTTCCTCTAATTGAAAAAGAAATTAAAAAATTGCTGGCTGCCAAGATTATAGTCCCTCTTAGATATTCAAAATGGATAGCCAACCTAGTAGTGGTGAGGAAGAAAAGTGGAGAAATCAGACTGTGTGTTGATTTCAGAAACCTAAACAAATGCTCTAAGAAAGATAACTATCCTCTACCAAAGGTGGAACATTTGCTGCAAAAGGTCTCAAGAGCCAAAGTAATGTCTTTCTTGGATGGTTTTTCAGGCTTTATTCAGATTGTTGTGCATCTAGATGACCAAGAGAAGATTGCATTTACCACTCCTTGGGGCACTTTTATGTATGCCAAGATGCCTTTTGGATTGATGAATGCCGGAGCCACCTTTCAGAGAGCTATGGATATAGCATTTGTGGGAGAGAAGGATAAATTTGTCCTTATTTACCTTGATGACATAACAGTATACTCCAGCAGCCATCAAAATCATTTGCAGCATTTGAAAAAAGTGTTCTTGAAATGCAGAAGGTTTGGGATCTCAGTCAATCCTAAAAAGTCACAATTTGCTTTACATGAAGGCAAGATGTTAGGACATGTTGTTTTTGCTGCAGGTGTCCGAATTGATCCAAAAAGAGTAAAAGCAATACAGACTTTATCTGTCCCGAGATCAAAGAAAGATATCCAATCCTTTTTGGGCAAGATTAATTTTGTAAGGAGATTTATCTCGAATTTTGCTGAATATGTGAAGCATATTACCTCCATGTTGAAGAAAGGATCAGAGGTAAGATGGACTGATGCAGCAAGAAAATCATTTGATTCCATTAAAAAATCCATTATGGAAGATCCCACTCTAATAAGTCCGAACTACAGCAAGGAGTTCCATTTATTCTCATTTGCCTCTAAAGACACCATTGCAGTAGTTTTATTGCAGGTAGATGAAGAAGGTTCAGAACATCCAGTAGCATTTTTCAGCAAAAACTCAAGGGATGTTGAACTGAGGTATGATATTATTGAAAAAAAGCATATGCTCTTATCAAATCCTTGGAAGCTTTCAGAGTTTATATCTTGCATTCCAAGATAACTGCATATGTACCCTCTGCTGCAATAAAAGATGTCTTAACACAACCTGATGCTGATGGAAGAAGGGAAAAATGGATTGCAAAGATGATAGAATTTAATATAGAACTGAAGCCCACCAAACTTGTCAAAGGTCAGGGTCTTGCCAGGTTATTAGTTGAAGAAAATTGCAGATCTTTGGATATTGATTCCCTGTGCACAGTTGCAGAAATTGGTCAGTCAGATAAAGAAGAGGAAGCAACTGAACCAGATAGAAAGCAGCCAGTGGTAGAAAATCTAGCTTCTTGTGATTGGTATTCTGCAATAATTAATTTCTTGCTGAAGCTAGAAATCCCTTCAAGATTTACTCAAAGTCAAGCTAGGACTATAAAGCTTAGGGCAGCTAAATATTTCATTAATCGAAATCTGCTCTATTGGAGGGATCCATCTAGAGTGCTTTTAAGGTGTATGGACAAAGAATAGTCAATAGAAGTCATGCAACAATTTCATTCTAGCATGTGTGCAGGGCACCATTATTGGAAAACTACAGCCCACAAAATTCTCAGAGCTGGGTACTATTGGCCCACTTTATTTTCTGATGTATTTGCTTTTGTTAAATCTTGTCACATGTGCCAAAGATTTGAAGGAAAACAGTAGTTGAAGTCCCTGCCCTTAAAACCAATATATGCAAAAGGTCCTTTTTAGCAGTGGGGTTTGGATTTCATTGGAGAAATCAATCCACATTCTAGTGGCCAGCCCAGATGGATATTAGTAGCCATTGGTTATTTCACTAAGTGGATTGAAGCAATTCCTACCAGAAAGGCTGATCATAATGTGGTCATGAATTTTTTGACAGAGAATATCTTCAGCAGATTTGGTTGTCCACATAAATTAATCACAGATAATGCAGCAGCCTTCAGGGCAAAAGAATTGGTGGAAATGTGTGATTCTATGGGTATTAAACTTGTTCATTCCACCTCATATTGTCCTCAAGGAAATGGTCTGGCAGAATCCTCTAATAAAAGCCCGATAAGGATAATTAAGAAGCTATTAGAGGACAATAAAAAGAATTAGGATTTAAAGCTGAAGTATGCACTGTGGGCTGACAGAGTGACCATTAAGAAATCCACAAGCAATTCTCCTTTCAATCTGGTATATGGCACTGATGTTGTATTCCCAATTCAGTTAACTCTACCAGTGGCAAAATTCCTTCAAGAAGAGCAGAATGAGGAAGAAGAAATGGCAAAGAGGATCACTGATTTAGCAGAAGTACATCAGATTAGAGAACAACTGGTTGAAAAGGCTACAACACATCAGAGAAAGATCAAGGAAGCCTTTGACAAGAAGGCAAAAACAAATAATTTTCAGGTTGGTGACTTGGTTTTGAAGTGGGATGCATTGAAGGAAAAGAAAGGCAACCATGGGAAATTTGATGCTTTCTGGACAGGGCCTTTCATCATTTCACAGATTCAAGGGAACAACACCTTCATACTAAAAAATATGGGGGAAGAGATAGTTTTTGATGGCCCAGTCAATGGGTGTTTTTTGAAAATTTATGTTGTTTAAGGTCTTTGACCTTAAAGTTTGTAAATATTTTGTTTTTATCAGATTTGTGTAGGCAAAGTAGACTCCATGCCCAATGGAACACTAGGAATTTTGGCTAATTTGTTTTCAACTGGAAAGATAATGGTCTGCAGGTTCCTGAGACCTCACAAGGAGGATCTCATCCCCAAGAGAGCCAGTGTTAGCTCTGCTGCATAATTCGACATTTGCTGGATCAAAGACACTGTGGCCGTGTGTTTTTTGTAAAAAGGTGAGCTCACAGCTATTCATTTTATCTTCCCCCCTTTTTATGTGCTTTATACCCTTATAACTCCTGCTACCCCCATTTCCTCCTTCCCTTTCATTCTCCTTATTCTCCCTAACTCCATTATTTCTATTTTCCTCTATAAACCCTATAAACCCCGTATAAACCCTTTTCCCTCGGATCCCGAGTGCAAGGTCTAAAACCACATGACCATATGCATTTAACCACGCGCTGTCACTGTCCTTGTCACATCAATCTTGAAAATGTGCGCGATTAACCTGGGTCGTCCGATATTTTCCCGCGGATCTGACGGTATTCGCAGCTCCCGCCCCGTGAACCTGCACGTACAATAGCCCGCGAGGAAAGCGGTTTCCCACTGAACCCTCCAGCCACGCGTTGCAATTTTCTTGGATCGCGTGGTCACGTACGAATACCGCCTGCCATCCCGAAGCGGTGTGGGGAAACCGCTTACCGCCCTCTCGTACGTCCTCCCGATCGCTAACCCTCATGCTACTTCATCACCTGATGACTGTTGGATCTCCCCGCCTGAGATCCAACGACCTACAATCTTCCCATGCATATGCCTTCCGATAGCCCATGTAATCTGATCTCGGCTGTTCGTCTGAGCCATCCAACGGTTAATACTCATGCCCAGGTCCTCGTTCATTTTCCACACGGTTTTCGTGTTTTTGGCCTATCCTGTGCACTCGAAGGACGAAAGAGGCCATGATCCAGCACTCTACATAGTTAATATTTCACCCACTACATTCAACACAGTGTACATCCGAAGGATGAGAAGGACAATCTTGAGCAGATAAACACGACATTCCACCTGTTCGCAAAGTACAACAGAGTACCAGAAAGGTCAATTTTGTTCATTAAAATACACAGTTTGCAGCAGAGACCCATATCTAATTGTAAATGTGGTTGGTGGTCCATTATGACCCCTCCACACATAGCATAGCAGAGAAATTTCGTAAAAAAACTCCATATATACCCACAAGCAAGATGTTGATGGTTGATGAATGTTATTTTGATGTAAAGTTCAACTTCTGGAAACTGTAACTATTATGATACCTGCAGCTTCTAGTCTTCATTTTCAGCTAATACAAGCTTCTTTTGCTGTCAATTGCTCACTTTCCACTTATTCTTTGTTCCAGGCTGTGCCTGTTATGCATTTTTGATGTGATTTTGATGTTTGGCATTAGAGGGGCTGTCATCCCACCTCTGTGTTAGGATCTAGTAAGTATTATTGAATGTGTATGCAGGTTTCTATTGTTTTAATGCTAGAGAGTTGTCATCCTGTCTGTGCATTAGGAGATAGATTTTCAAACCTCTTTACTGGTTGCAGCTGGCCATCACAGGGTCCTATGCATCTACTGGTATGATCAATATTCTCCATTTCCACTTAAATCCTCAAGCTGTGAGTAATAGGTGGTCTAAAACCTTGTAGTCTGGGGGTGCTCACCCATGTCTGGGGTTAAGCATAGTAGAAGTGGTTATCTGGCTTGAATATGCATCATTCCTTTCATTCATCCACCATTTTCCAACATTTTTGTTGAGTTTTTAATGTTCTCGAGCATCTCTGATATACAACCTAGGAGAGTTTCTTGGGGTGATAACAGTAAGTAACAAAATAAATGATGGAATTTGGGTTATATTAATTTGTCAAAACCTTGGTATTCAAATAGTAACAACTACTTTATCATTTCTTCATAGAACGTAATTTACATAGAGTGTACATTGAGGATAAATGGTAAGTAACAAAATAAATGATGGAATTTGGGTTGTATTAATTTTGGAACGTAAGGGATTATTCTTTTGGAATAGAGATTTTTATTTTTTTCACAGATGTTGACTTAACGATGGGTGGAAGCTAAAAATCAAGAATCAAACATCAATTATTTTGACGGGATTGAAAATTCAAAAAATCTATTTTCTAACTAATATTTGAAAATGAAAAGTATATATTAGAAAATTAATAATTATATAGACCAAAATCCATTAAAACACAGACTTACTTGAGGTTATTTGTAACAATGTACTATGATACAAAATATTCATCCAATAAAAATTTAAGAACCCTTAATTTCGCCCAAGGGAGAAAAAATACCCCTAAAATTTTCCATGATCTTAAACAGGGAATGATAGTAGTGGGAAGTGAGCGGTAAGGTGACAACATGGTTCCATGAGGGAGCTTTGTATATGTCTATCAACCTCCATTAACATGCTCATGCCCATTGTATCGTGAAATCATTTTGGTGGCAAGTGGTGAGCAGTGGGCAGTGAAGCAGGGTCCACCCTCAAGGTTATGCCTGGTTCCACCCCTTCCTTTCCATAGTGGTTAAATGATGCTTGACCTTTATATCAACGTCCGACTCATTATGATTCCTAATCATAGCATCCAATAGCTAGTGTTTGTTCACACATGGAAAAGTTCGGCTTGGGTACTGTTATACCAAATTCCACTCAGTGTTAGCCTACTAGCATTCATATACATTTATACTTCATCGCTCATCAATTCTGATAACTTACAGTTTATAATGTAACCCTACCCTTAGGAGCTATGCCTTGAGACATGGGCTCTCGACCTCTACATTTGAGCAAAGTGACAAAAATGGAAACATATGGAACTATGCATTCATTTACATAGTATCAAAGTGCATCAACATAACCCTAAACACATAAGTATATGTTCTTCATGATCACGAAAGTAAACAACACAATTTAAGCATACAACGAATCATGATTTTTCAGGACAACATTCTCTCGTGGTCATATCGATGAGCTTCACAGCTTAGACAATCATTTATACACATAACACATGAATATTGCATCATTAAAAAAATAATAGAATTCATCACAATCCATAAGACATTCACATGAGTAATGTACACTTATTTGTTTGTTTAAATACATTTGGAAATTAAAGGAGGGACTTCAACTCTCAACCCAACCATAGGCCAACCACACTGCAATCCTTTCATTCAGCCAAACACCCTTGAGCCAAATCCAAAGTCTGAGGAGATGCATATCTAGGGAAATTCACACCCAAGGATTAATCACACAACTAAGAGAAGGAGTCCACTATCTAGGTGGTTTTTCAGCCCCAAGGCAAGCACCACAAGGACTCACTTTCTCTCTGGTTAAAATACAAGTCTTCACTCAAGAAAAAATGAGTTCTATCTCAATTCCAGGACATGGAATCACTACTTTTGGTGGTTTATCAACCACCTCTCATGGAAAACACCACAAGGGTATGTATTCCATTATCCAGGTTGTTTCATAGCCCAAAGGCAAGCACCCCAGTGGCCCAAATTGCCCTGTCTTGGTGGTTTAATAGTTGGGAAACAAGCACTAGATGGTTTCATAGAAGCAAGGCAAGCACCACAGTGATTGAGTTCATTAGAGAAAGTTTTGGATATAAAATGGGCCACCTAAGCAATATTATTTTACATCCTCAAATTTTAGAGGTAAAAAGTAAAAAACTATTTTTTTTTTCAACTTATCTCCCTATGGTTTTACTCAAATTTCAAGTGAGAGCACTCGTTGGATGCAGAATTTAATTCCTCATCCAAGGAGTACCCATGTTGCATAGTTTCAATGGACCTTGCTAAATGAAAACTAAGAAATACATGAAAAAACGTGATTGCAATCACATTTTTCATGTATTTCTCATTTTTTGTATAACAAGGTCCATCGAAAGTATGCATCATGGGTACTCATTGGATGAGGAATTAAATTCGAGATCCAACGAGTGCTCCCACTCGAAATTTGAGTAAAAATATAGTGGATAAGTTGAAAATGTAATTTTTTTATAATCGTTTTACTATTTACTCCAAAAATGGTGAATCATCCCCCATGGTTGAAATTATCATCTTGAATCCTATTGGTTCTTATAAAGTTGATTTTGGTTGTACATTTTTGTTTTGAGGCCCATTTTTGCCCTCAAAATTTCTCTAATGTTGTTGCCATTATGATACAAGTGTTGTTCTTGATGGAAACTCACTCACAAGTCAATTCAATTTTGGTAAAAGGAAACTCACAATACAACATGTATATTCAAAGGTAACAGGGCAATGGTACAAAAGAACAGGGAGATGGAACTGAGGTCTACTGATCAGAGTAAAGAAGGTAAAGGAAAACGCTGATAAAAAGTAGTTTAAGAAGTATACACAGGTCCACTCAGTCAAAACAACGTATACACGCTGGTCCATAGAACAAAAAAAGCGTATAGGTATACACGCACTCCCACGAGAGGAAAAGCACGTACATGCTGAAAAACCAAGGTTTTGGTTCGAGGTATCTGGTCTAAGGTATTTTTGGGTCCACGGTATTTGGTCTGAGGTATTGACCCTAGGTATTTGGTCCAAGGTATTGGCCCTAAGTGGTTTTGGTCCAAGGTATTGACAAAGGGCCTAAAGCTATATAAGGAGGAGAAGATCATAAGGCCAAGTGTGCAAGTGTATGGGTTTCTAAGGAATACTTCTATTTGAAGTATATTTTATGTTGTAGGGGCTATGTTTGTGATTTGATTTGAAATACTTTGTGCACCTTGAATTCAATGTTGGATCAGGATCATGAGACCTGAAATGACTTATTATTGAATGATTTGATATTGGTTGGGCTAGATCTGATTATGTACACCTGTTTTATTCTTTAAATGTCGTGATCTGGGTTTGTCTGAAGTCCGAAATTACAACGAAGGTATGAGTTAATATTTGCAGATATGTACGTTGGTTCGTCTCTACAAAAGCGCGTGTACACGCAGGTTCTACTCTTCAAAATAGCGTATACAAAAGAAAAGCCTCTTCTTCAGATCTGACTGATCTATCTGATCAATTCTGTTGTTTTACTGTTGTTTGTCAATGAAGTCTTCTTAGATATGAATGTAAAACTGAATGCATAAGGAGTTTGGTATCTGATTGATTGATTGAATAAGTGAGAAGGGTGATCTCTACTACTTCCTGTGTAAAGCTCTGTAAATAGACAATAGATGGTCAGCATACTGCTAGTTGGTACAAACTTGATTCATAAATTTTATGTTTCAGTAGTATTGAAGGTATATGCAAGTTTGATTATAGGAAGTAGCATATACATGCAGGTTGGGTTGAGTAAAGTAGCGTATACATTCTAATGCATGATTTTTGAGGTTGCAGCTGGTTCTGAATGATGATGCAGGTTTCTGGATTCAACACAATCTTCTAGTGACAGTGATATGATTGTTCAGATTAACTGATTATTGGTTGATGTAGTTTGAGTTTCAATGTTCCTGATGGGTCCAGTATGAAAATTTGATGAAACGAGGCCTTCGTGTGTATTGTTGTGTACCAGGAGAATCCAGTATGAAAATTTATGAAATGTGGTCCTTGGAGGAAGAGAGAAGGTCGTAGCCTTTTATAGGCTGACACCTATGTACTAGTAATCACATTGGCTAGTACAAGAGCTAGGGGGTTGCAGCTCCCTTCCAGTAGAAGTTGGAAAACGAGAGAAGGTTGTAGCTTTCTGCAGGTGGGTGCCTACGCGCTAGTATGAGTCTACACCAGTACAAGATTGTAAACAAATTTGCTTATTATTAAAAGAAGACAAAGACGATAGTAGTAGGTAGTTTTCACCCACATTGGGTTTCCACCTTAAATCTTGGTGTTCATGTGTGTTTCTTATGTGTGATGGTTTATTCTATTTTTACTTCTCTGTTTAATAAGTCACTGATACACTGGTTGAAGATCAACACATGATAAATTGTCTAAATCACAAATTTCCTGAGTGTACGCTGGTTTCTCTAATCATAGTTGCATGTACACACTAGTTCACTTTATAGAAGTAGCGTATATAAATATGTTTTAGAAAAGAAAAATTGTTGATCAGATAATATTGATTCACCCCCCTCTCAGTATTATTTCCAATAATTGGTATCAGAGAAGGTCCTTCTAAAGAAGCTTGATCACTTGAAGGAAGATCTTTCAAGATGAATAATCACGAAGGCATGGTATCCATCAAACCACCAATCTTCAATGGGAGCAACTTAGTATATTGGAAAATAAGAGCCATAGCTTATTTATAATCGCTTGGAGTAGATGTTTGGGAAATTGTAGAAGGAGGATATCAATTTCTAGTAGCTATTACTATAGACTCCATAGGTAAGAATTTATACGAAACCCATACCAAAGCTATCAATACATTATTGGGAAGTTTGTCAGAATTATAATTTTTCAAAGTCATCAACTCAAGACAGCCAAAGAAATATGGGAAAAAATCATTCAAAGCTACGAAGGAGACTCTCTGGTAAAACATGCTAAGCTTCAAACTCTCAGAATTCAGTATGAAACTTTTAAGATGCATAGTGATGAGAGTGTTGCTACTTACTTCTTATGTATAGATGAGATTTTTAATTATATGAAGAATCTGGGTGAAGAGATAAAGGAAGTTACATTAGTGGAGAAAATTTTGAGATCTTTGTCTTCTAAATTTGAGTCAAAAGTGTCTGCCATAGAAGAAAAACAAGATATTCAAACTATTATAGTGACTCAACCCCATGGAATCCTAACTGCCTTTGAAATGAGAAAAGGAGGTCCATCAGATATGAGAGAAGTCGCATTTAAAGCATCAACAAAGGGAAAAGAAAAGGAAGAGCACCATGAATGAGGACACATTTCAGAAGAAGAAGATGAGGTAAATTTTGTCAAGAAGCTTCAACGGGGTTCCGGAAGATTCAGAGGTAAGCTACCTTTCAAATGATTTGCTTATGGTAGAGTTGGTCACTATGCTTCCAAATGTCCTCATAAAGATAAATATGAAAAAGAGAAGGAATATGCAAAAGGCAATAGAAAACAAGTTGTGAATAGGAGTTACTTTACACATGAAGATAGTCATGGTTTATCTAATAGTGATGAAGATGAAACTGAACAAGCTTATAGACTTCTCATGGCCTATGAAAATGATGATTTTTTGGACGCATTAGAAGAGGAAGATTTTCTTGAAGAAATCACTAAACTCAAAATCTATTTAGAAGAAAAGAATATGATCATAGATACTTTGACAGACCAACTTGCTGAAAGAGAAAAACACAATGAAAATCTAGAATGTGAAATTGTGGGTCTAAGAAAAGATCTTGAGAAGAGAAAACCTCTCAATTTTAGATTTGCTAAAGGATCAAAAACTTTAAATGAATTTATCAAAGTTGAGTGTTCTCCTCTGATAAAGACAGGTCTTGGATATATTGAAGAATCATCTCAATCACATAAGCCGTCAACCTCCAATAGAAGCTATCTTGATGCAGCAAAGACGGGCGAACAATATGTCAATCATTAAAAAAGGCCTAAAACTACTCATCAGGTAAATCATACTCAATTTAATCCAAGGATGAATATCAATAGAAGCTGCAACCAACATGTAAACAATGTCAAAAGATTCTATGATCGCAGAAACTTCTTTAATGGGCAATGCTTTTCATGTCATAACTTTGGACACAAGGCTGCTCAATGCGTTGCTTACAAAATCATCATGACTAGAGAAGCATGCAATCTAAGAAGTGCAACAGGAATCAAGAAAAGTTCCTATAATAACTTTTCTCCTCTTGAAAATGAAATAGAATGCTCGATTTTTGAAAACTTTGGTCATGAAGAATCTGAATGCAGGAGCAAATTTCGGCGAACATTTCAAAAGGAGCAAACACCATTAAATCCCAAGATATGGGGAAGGAAGGAATCTCAATCATAAAGATGTGGTATAGCTTTGTATGTAGAAGGAAAAAAAAATCAGTGGTACATCGACAGTGGATGCTCCAAACACATGACAGGTGATAAAGAGAAATTTCATTCATATAATGCTTTAGAAAAGGAAAAGAATGTTTCATTTGGAAATGACACTCCAGCTGTCATTAAAGGTAAAGGTTCCGTTTTCTTGAAATAAAAGGTTAAAGATGGAAATGTCATGTATGTAGATGGTTTAAAGCATAACCTATTGAGTGTCAGTCAAATGTGTGATCAAGGAAATGAAGTGGTGTTTCGATCAAATGGATGTGTCATTCGTGAACTTGATACAAGACAGACCGTGATCAAAGGTACAAGAACTCCAAACAACTTATACATACTCAAACGAGGACAACAACAATGTTATCTAAGTAAAACAAATGAAAATTGGCTGTGGCATAGAAGATTGGGACATCTAAGCTTTTCTCAAATAAGAAAAGCATGCAGTCTCAAGGAAGTTTGTGATCTTCCAGATATCAGCATCCCAAAAAATACCATATGCAAACCATGTCAAATCGGTAAGAAGACCAGAGTTCACTTCATTGAAAAGAAAGGGTTAGCAAGTAAGCCTCTTGAACTCATCTATACTGATTTATGTGGACAAATAAGGAAAAAGTCACCTCGTAGAGAAGAATACTTTATTTTGTTTATTGATGATTTTTCCAGGATGTGTTGGATAGGTCTTCTAAAACATAATGATGAAGAATTTGAAAAGTTTAAAGCCTTCAAATCTTTAGTTGAAAATGAATCAGATCGAAAAATCAGATGTCTCAAATTTGATTGAGGGGGAGAATTCATATCAGATGAATTCTTTGACTTTTGTGAACAACATAGAATGAAAAGGAAATTCTCCACTACAAGAACTCCTCAGCAAAATGGTGCGGTAGAAGGGATGAATAGAACATTTCAACAAATGGCTCGAGTTATGATAGATGAATCTGGAACTCCAGCAACCTTCTGGGGTGAAGTTACATTTTCTGCCGTGACTATTCTCAACAAAGAAAATGTTCGGGTAAATAGCAATCAAACTCCACATGAACTTTGGTATGGTAAGCCTCCTACTGTAAAACACTTTAGAATTTTTGGAAGCAAATGTTTTATCAAAAGGATTGATGAAAAACTTGGTAAGTATGAACCTAGCGAAGACAAAGGTATTCTTCTTGGTTATTCTTCCAGAAGTAAATGATACAAATGTTATAATAAAAGACTTCGAAAAATTGTTGAAAACATTGATGTTGTATTTGATGAAGCATGGAGAAATCCGGAACAATTGAAATCAACAGAGAAATATGACAGTGAGGAAGTTGGGGAATGCTTCCCCTCATCAAATCAAAATTATATAGAAGAAGAAACCAATGAAGCACCAGAAGAAGAAGATACAACAGATAGGGAAAAGACTCCATCCAGGTATGTTCAGAAGAATCATCCAGAATCTTAAGTTCTAAGAGAAAAGGGAGCTAGTATACAGACAAGAAGAACTCTTATAGGGACCTCTAGCTATCTAACATTACTATCCTCCACAAAACCTCAAAATGTAAATGAAGCCTGCAAAGATGAATGTTGGGTCAAGTCCATGGATGAAGAACTTGACCAAATTGAAAAGAATAATACTTGGGAATTAGTTCCTAGACCTCATGATAAAATTATTATAGGAACAAAATGGATATTTAAGGGCAAGCTGAATGAAAATGGAGAAGTTATTAGAAACAAGTCCAGACTTGTTTCTAAAGGGTATGCTCAACAAGAAGGTATATATTTTGAAGAAACTTTTGCACTTGTTGCCAGACTTGAAGCCATAAGAATGTTTTTTTTCTTTCTAGTTTTAAAAAATTCAAAGTATATCAAATGGATGTAAAATCAACCTTCCTTAATGAAGATTTAGAAGAAGAAGTTTACATTGGACAACTAGAAGGATTCATTCTTGGAAATGATGCAAAACTCATATGCAAGCTCAAAAAGGGCTTGGTATTATTGCATATGGTCTGAAACAGGCTCCAAGGGCTTCGTATTACTGCCTTGACAAATATCTACAACAAAAAGGTTTTACAAAAGGTTCTACAGATAGCAATTTATACACAAAGATTGAAAATGATAAATTGCTAATTATTGTTGTTTATGTTGATGATAACATTTTTGGTAGAAATGAAGAATCCATGAGTAAGAATTTTGCTTCAGTAATGCAACAATAATTTGAAATGTCCTTACTTGGTGAACTTACTTATTTTCTTGGTCTACAAGTTCAACAGACAAAAGATGGTATCTTTCTTTCACAAACCAAATATCTCAAACAGATCTTGAAGAAGTACAGAATGGAAGATTCTAAACCAGTATGTACTCCAATGGTAGCAGGATGTAGTCTCAACTCTAACGATGAAGCGCCAACAATAAACCAACCAACTTATAGATCTATGATTGGAAGTCTGCTTTCTCTAACAGGTACCAGACTGAATTGTTGGAAGGTTCCAAGCAAATCCAAAGGAATCACATCTCCAGGCAGTCAAAAGAATCTTCAAATATCTTCAAGGAACTCACGACTTTGGACTATGGTATCTTAAAGATACAGACCTTACTCTTCATGCATATATAGACGCAGATTGGGAAGGAAGTGTTGATGATCGAAAGAGCACTAGTGGAGGTGCATTCTATATGGGTTCTCGGTTAGTGTCATGGTTCAACAAGAAAAAAAGTTCGATTTCCTTATCTACAACTGAAGCAGAATATGTGGCTGTTGCATCTTGCTACACAAAACTACTTTGGATTATGCAAACATTGAAAGAAATTCAGATCACATGTACTCCACCCATCTCCATTCTATGTGATAAAACAAGTACCATTAGTATTTCAAAAAATCCAGTCATGCACTCCAAGACCAAGCACATACCCGTCAAGTACCATTTTCTAAGAGAATGAGTGATTGAACAAAAGGTCAAATTGGAGTATGTTTCCTCCAAAGAACAGGTTGCTGATATATTCACTAAACCATTGCCTAGAGAAACATTTGAATATCTCAGACAGAAGCTGGGAGTAGTTGCTGCATCATCCTGCTGTTAAATCTAGTTTTTCAAAGGAAGGTTATTATATGTGGGTTTCATGAAGTTTAGTCGTGTATACATGTGATTTTCTATGGTTGAAGGAGTGTATATGTTTTTCTGACAGAAAAACAGTGGGTCAAACTCTGATATGGGTGCTCTGTTTGATGTTGATGATTACCATTTGACGATATTCTTTGCTCATTGATTTTTATCTGATTGAAAAAGATGCCTCGATGAATGAGTTATTGACAATGCCCAGGTAGCACAGTTTCAGGGGGAGCATTAGCCTTCACACGCATTCTGAATTGTTGGCATTATGGTTTCTGAGTCGAGCTATGGCTTAAGATATTTATATCTTTTTTTGTTTAAATCATGTAAAGCTCTAGGGTGTGATATGACTTCTTATATATTTGAATGAGTCCTATTGGACAAATGGTGTGATTTGTACCCCCACATTGCATGGGATGGATGATGTAATATTTGTTATATTTCTGTCATGTATAAACATTTGGTATATCCCCACTTGGTTGGGTGGTTGATGTATGTATGAGTCATTGGTCATAAGGAAGCCATACTCACTTAGTTGAGTTATAGAGTCATGTTATTATTTTAAATCATATCTCTGCAGACTTGGCATGTACTCAGGAGGAGCATGGATGACATATTGTATATCAAAGGAGGAAAGTTTCTTGGTCTGCCCTTTTCCCTTGATGTCAAAGGGGAAGAGTATTTTGGTGTTGCATATTATCTCTAACACTTTCTATAGCTTGTAGTAATCAACACCTTCATGGTTGCCATCAAGTCCAAAGGGGGAGATTGTTGGCATTATGATACAAGTGTTTCTCTTGATGGCAACTCACTCACATGTCAATTCAATTTTGGTAAAAGGAAACTCATAGTACAATAGGTATATTCAGAGGTAACAAGGCAATGGTACATAAGAACAGGGAGATGGAACCAAGGTCTACTGATTAGAGTAAAGAAGGTAAAGGAAAAGGCTGATGAAAAGAAGTTTAAGAAGTATACGTAGGTCCACTTAGTCAAAACTACATGTACACGTTGGTCCATAGAACCAAAAAAGCGTATACATAGACACACACTCCCACAGGAGGAAAAGTGCGTACATGCTGAAAAACCAAGGTTTTGGTCCGAGGTATTTGGTCCAAGGTATTTTTGGGTCCAAGGTATTTGGTCCGAGGTATTGACCCTAGGTATTTGGTCCAAGGTATTGGTCCTAAGTGGTTTTTGTCCAAGGTATTGACAAAGGGCCTAAAGCTATATAAGGAGGAGAAGATCATAAGGCCAAGTGTGCAAGTGTATGGGTTTCTAAGGAATACTTATATATGAAGTATATTTTATATTGCAGGGGCTATGTTTGTGATTTGATCTGAAATAATTTGTGCACCCTGAATTCAATGTTGGATCAGGATCATGAGATATTAAATGACTTATTATTGAATGATCTGATATTGGTTGTGCTAGATCTGATTATGTACACCTGTTTTATTCTTTAAATGTTGTGATCTGGGTTTGTTTGAAGTCTGGAAGTACAACGAAGGTATGAGTTAATATTTGCAGATCTGTAACGTTGGTTCGTCTTTACTAAAGTGCGTGTACACGCAGGTTATACTCTTCAAAATAGCGTATACAAAAGAAAAGCCTCTTCTTCAGATCTGACTGATCTATCTGATCAATTTTGTTGTTTTACTACTGTATGTCAATGAAGTCTTCTTAGATCTGTATTTAAAACTGAATGCATAAGGAGTTTGGTATCTGATTGATTGATTGAATAAGTGAGAAGGGTGATCTCTATCACTGCCTGTGTAAAGCTATGTAAATAGACAGTAGATGGTCAGCATACTACTACTTGGTACAAATTTGATTCATAAATTTTATGTTTCAGTAGTCTTGAAGGTATACACAGGTCTGATTATAAGAAGTAGCGTATATGCACAGGTTGGGTTCAGTAAAGTAGCGTATACATTCTGATGCATGATTTTTGAGGTTGCAGCTGGTTCTGAATGATGATGCAAGTTTCTGGGTTCAACTAAATATTCTAGTGATAGTGGTCTAATTGTTCAGATTAACTGATTGTTGGTTGATGCAGTTTGAGTTTCAAAGCTCCTGATGGGTTTAGTATGAAAATTTGATAAAACAAGGCCTTCATGTGTATTTTTGTGTATGAGGAGCATCCAATCTAAAAATTTATGAAACGTGGTCCCTGGAGGAAGAGAGAAAGTTGTAGCCTTTTGTAGGCTGGCGCCTACGTACTAGTAATCACATTGGCTAGTACAAGAGCTAGGGGGTTGCAGCTCCCTTCCAGTAGAAGTTAGAAAACGAGAGACGACAACAGTAGGTGGTTTTCACCCACACTGGGTTTCCACCTTAAATCTTGGTGTTCATGTGTGTTGCTTATGTATGATGGTTTATTCTATTTTTACTTCTCTGTTTAATAAGTTACTGATGCACTGGTTGAAGATCAACACATGATAAGTTGTCTAAATCACAAGTTTTCTAGGTGTACGCTGGTTTCTCTAATCATAGTTAGTGTACACGCTATTTCACTTTATAGAAGTAGCGTATATAAATCTATTTTAGAAAAGAAAAATGATTGATCAGATAATACTGACTCACCCCCCTCTCAATATTATTTCCAACAATTGGTATCAGAGCAGGTCCTTCTGAAGAAGCTTGATCGCTTGAAGGAAGATCTTTCAAGATGAATAATCACGAAGGCATGGGATCCATCAGACCAAAAATCTTCAATGGGAGCAACTTAGTATTTTGGAAAATAAGAACTAGAGCTTATCTACAATCGCTTGGAGCAGATGTTTGGGAAATTGTAGAAGGAGGATATCAATTTCTAGCAGCAATTCCTACAGACTCTGCAAGTAAGAATTTATACCAATACCAAAGTTGTCAATACATTATTGGGAAGTCTGTCAGAATAATTTTTTTTCAAAGTCATGCAACTCAAGACAACCAAAGAAATATGGGACAAAATCATTCAAAGCTACAAAGGATACTCTCTGGTAAAACATGCTAAGCTTCAAACTCTTAGAATTTAGTATGAAACTCTTAAGATGCATAGTGATGAGAGTGTTTCTAGTTACTTCTTACGTATAGATGAGATTGTTAATTGTATGAAGAATCTGGGTGAAGAGATAAAGGAAGTTACATTAGTGGAGAAAATTTTGAGATCTTTGTCTTCTAAATTTGAGTCAAAAGTGTCTGCCATAGAAGAAAAACAGGATCTTCAAACTATTACAGTGACTTAACTCCATGGAATCCTAACTGCCTTTGAAATGAGAAAAGGAGGTCCATCAAATATGAGAGAAGCCGGAGCCCACGGGGCTTTGGATTGACGGTGAATGGGTGCTTTGTTAAGGCACTCCTTGCGATAGGTCACTGGTTCAAATCCCCCGTGGGCGCTTAGATTAGTCTTAACTAGAAAAAAGAAAAAAAAAAAAAATATGAGAGAAGCCGCATTTAAAGCATCAAAAAATGGAAAAGAAAAGGAAGATCACCATGAATCAGGACACATTTCAGAAGAAGAAGATGAGGTAAATTTTGTCAAGAAGCTTCAACGGGGTTCTGAAAGATTCAGAGGTAAGCTACCTTTCAAATGATTTTCTTGTGGTAGAGTTGGTCAGTATGCTTCCAAACGTCCTCATAAAGACAAATATGAAAAAGGGAAGGAATATGCAAAAGGCAATATAAAACAAGTTGTGAATAGGAGTTACTTTACGCATGAAGATAGTGATGGTTTATCTAATAGTGATGGAGATGAAACTGAACAAGATTATAGACTTCTCATGGCCTATGAAATGATGATTATTTGGATGCATTAGAAGAGGAAGATTTTCTTGAAGAAATCACTAAACTCAAAATCTGTTTAGAAGAAAAGAATATGATCATAAATACTTTGACACACTAACTTGCTGAAGGAGAAAAACACAATGAAAATCTAGAATATGAAATCGTGGATCTAAGAAAAGATCTTGAGAAGACAAAATCTCTCAATCTTAGATTTGCTAATGGATAAGAAACTTTAAATGAAATTATCAAAGTTCAGTGTTCTCCTTTGATAAAGACAGGTCTTGGATATACTGAAGAATCATCTCAATCACATAAGCTGTAAACCTCCACCAGAAGCTATCTTGATGCAGCAAAGACGAGTGAAAAATATGTCAATCGTCAACAAAGGCCCAAAACTACTCATCAGGTAATGTAGTAATTCTGACTGTAGATCAACCTGATAATGCAATATAACCAAAGCAAAATACTTTAATCTACTTCTACAATCAAACTTGCGTAAGCTTAATAGATTTGAAAAAGATCAAGTGGAACACATAACGAGAAGAAGAATCAATGCACATGAAACACAGAAGAATACTTTGGGGAAAGCCTCAGTTAAAAACCCCGCTATTTGTATTATCATACAAGTGGAAATATATCAGGATTACACAAATCTTTAGCTCTCACAACTAGCCAACTCTCAGTACAATCCATCACAGATGCTCACAGACAAAATAGATTGCTCATATGCCTTCTCCTCTGCACTCCAAGCTCCTATTTCCATGCGCTGTTTCTCCTGGGTGATCTAGTTGTTACCGAGTGTAACACTGATCACTCACACTAATCTTACACCCTGTAAAACTGCGCAAATCTCAAGGAATTAATTCCTTTTGCATGCATGAGTTTTGTTTATAGGATAACTCATGCAACTGATAGTACACTGTCCCTCTCTTTAATCTCAACTGGGTCTTTCTCTGAATAGACATGCATGAGTTACTGATGAGAGAATCTTCAGTTATCTGGAGTACACTAGTTGAATGCATGCATGCATTAATTGACTGAACTCACAATTAGTTCCTCAAATAGTTTGGAACTAATTTAACTAGACTTAAATCAGTAAACTGAGCTAACTAATACAATTCAAATATAACTCATCCTTATCTCCTTAATTAAGGGATAATCTCCTTAATTTAAGGGATATTGTTGCATGACTTCACAAAGACTTCTAGCTTGAATTTCTCCAACTAATTAACTCAAGATGAATTAATTAATTATTTTTCAAGCAGCTGGTGAGACTAAATTCGAATTTTAATTCTCAATTTTAATTCAAGGATAAATTAAAATTGGAATATTCTTGTTTCCACATTTCAGCACTCCCTCTCAACAAGAAAGGGATTATTTGCCACCCCAATCCTGTCTCTATGGAACTCAAATTTACACTTTGACAATGCCTTTGTCAAAATGTCGGCATATTGCTCCTTGGTCGAAATATACTGCAACAACATGATCCTCTTCGCTACAAGTCTCTGAGATGATGATATCGAATGTCGATGTGCTTAGACCTATCATGAAATACTGGATTCTTAGAGAGTTTGATACAAACTGATTATCACAATAGATCATAGTTGGATCCATCCTCTAATCAGACAAACCAACTAGAAATTTTTGCATCCAGATGGGCTCACATGCTGCCTGACTTGCAGCTATGTATTCAGCCTCTGCCGAGCTGAGTGCAACCAACCTCTGTTTACTGCTGTACCAAGAAACTACAACTAACCCAAGGTTGAATATTCCTCTTGATGTGTTCTTCCGATTTGATGGACTCCCTGCCCAATTTGCATCAGTGAAGCCCTGTAGCTTCACTTCCTCTGTCCATATGTACCATAATCCATACTGAGATGTGACTTTGAGGTATCTCAATAAATTCTTTTCTGCCTTCCAAAACATCTTGGTAAGCTGAACCATAGCTTGACTCAGCTGGTTCATAATATAGCACAAATCTGGTCGTGTGTTCACTAAGTACATCAGTGAACCCATAAGCTGCCTGTACATAGAAGCCTCTACTACTTCTCCTAAAGTAGCATCCTCCTTCCTCTAGTTACCTGCTAGAGGAGTCTGCATGGGCTTGCACTTCTCCATGTGGAATCTCCTGAGTATCTCGTTGGCATACTTGCCCTGAGACACAAACAACTTCCCATCCTTCTGCCATACTTCCATGCCAAGGAAGTAATGCATGAGACCCATGTATTTCATCTCAAATTCTCTTGCAAGGTCCTCTTTGCAAGACTTGATCAATTGATCATCACTTGTCAAAATGAGATCATCAACATAAAGGGAAATTGTCAACTGCTTACCTTTCACCATGATGTGGTATAGGTTTGCATTCGCTTCACTCTTTTTGAAGCCCAATCTGGTGAAGTAGTTGTCTATCCTAGTGTACCAAGCATGAGGTACTTGCTTCAGCCTGTACAAAGCTCTCTTGAGTCGGCATACATGCGACTCACGATTGAAGGTCTCAAAACTTTCCGGCTGCTCTATGTACACCTCTTCCTCAATCTTGCCATTGAGGAATGTAGTCTTCACATCCATATGATGGATCTTCCAACCCATCTATGCTGATAGTGCCAACATCGATATGATAGATGAGTACCTTGCGGCAGGAGCAAAAGTCTCATTATAGTCAATCCCATCGACTTGTGAGAAACCATGGGTAACAAATCTTGCCTTATGTTTATTCACACTACCATCAGTAGCTTTCTTTACCTTGTAAAGCCAACGGAAACTCACAACTGACTCGTTCTCCGGTCTTGGAACCACATCCCAAACACTATTACGAACTATGGAGTCATACTCCTCCACCATAACATCAACCCAAATCGGCTACTGCACAGCTTCCTCAAAGGAAGATGGCTTGGTCTCAACACATTCCCCAACAAGGGCCATGTATCCAGTGTATCTCTCAGGTGACCTCCTCTGTCTGCGCTGAGAAGATGGTTCTCCCACATTCTTTCTCACATCTGACAACAATCTGTTAGCTTCTCTTGTGCACTTCCATCCATCTCTGGAAGACTTTGCTTGAATGGATGTCTCCACTCTTGGATCCTCTGCATGCAGGTGCTCCACATCAGTCTGAGGCTCCTCCTCCTTAGGAACCAACAGTTCCTCCATAGCCTCTAGTTGGAGTTCCCTCTCAAGGGAAACTCGCATGGCCTTCTGCTCATCGAACTTGAGATCTCTGCGAACCACTGTCCTTCGACTGGTAGGCAAATAAACCCAATAGTTGTGGGTTCTATCAATGTACCCCACAAGTATCCCCAACTCAGCTGTCGCCTCAAGCTTCTTCCATGCATCCTTTGTCACATGGAAATATACCGATGAGCCAAAGATCCTGAAGTGACCCACATCTGGTCTCTTACTGGAGAAAGCTTCCTCTAGTGTCTTCATCCCAAGTATGCGATGCAAGCTTCTATTATGAAAGTAGACCACTGAGTTGCATGCCTCAACCTACAAATGAGGTGGTAGGCCTTGGTCATGCAACATCACTCAAGCTACCCCTATAATAGTTCTGTTCTTCCTTTTGGCCACCCCATTCTGCTGTGGGTTATGAGGTTTCGTCAACTCCCGTTTAATTCCTTCCCATGCACATAAGTCCTTAAACTCTTGAGAGACATATTCTCTACCGTTGTCGATTCTCAAGGCCTTGATCTTCTTCCCTGATTCTTTCTCGACCAAAGCTTTGAACTCACAAAACTTGGAGAAGGTTTGGTCCTTCTTCTGCATGAAATAAATCCAGCATTTACGAGAATAATCATCAATGAAAATCACATAATACCTTTGCTTCGCTGTGGATGCCGTCGAGAATGGTCCACACAAATCAGTATGAATTCGCTCTAAGATCGCTTCTGCTTGGCTGTCTCGATCATGAAAGGAAGACTTTGCGTACTTTCCCAAGGTACAACCTTTGCATGTGTCAACTTTCTCAAGTTTACCTTTGGGAAGTCCTGTAGATATCTGTTGCATTATCTTCAAGGCCCCATGATGCAAATGGCCCAACCACCTGTGCCACAACTCACTAATGTCTTGGCTTTGCACTAATTCTTCTTTTGAACTCAATGCTACACAATCAACTACCTCTAGTTTATAAAGATTCTTCACTCGAATCCCGATCCTCTTGGTTTGACCCATGGCTATGTGTCTTAGGAACACCTTTCCTTTACTGAAGACAACATTGTAGCCTTTGTCCTCCAACATCACAACCGATACCAAGTTCTTCTTCAGTCCAGGCACATGCTTCACATCTGTCAAGGTGAGAGGAGCTCCATGCTCCCTCTGAAAAGCGACCGTGCCCACTCCTGAAATAATGTACTTTCCATTGTCACCCATATCTATGTGCATCTTGATGTCTTTCTACTTGAAGGTACTGAATAAAATTTTATCACTGGTCATGTGGAATGAGGCTCCACTGTCAAGATACCAAACACAACCCACCATCGATGACACCATGCATGTGATGAGGGTAAAGTCCATTTCGAACTAAGAGGCTAAATCCTCACCTTCTAATCCTTTTGAGGATCCCTTCTTGGACTTCTTCAATGGGAAATTAGTTGTATACAGTCCCATCTCATGAAAATTAAAGCATCTCACTTTAGACTTGTCAACCTTCTTCCCTCCATGAGAAGAATTCAATTTGGAATGGGAAGCATTCCCCTTCCCTTTCCTTGCCTTACTTTCTAAGGACATATTTTATTCATCATCATTCTTGGATGAAGAACCATCTTGTGTACTCCTCCTGATCTCCTCCTACATTAGATCCGACAACAGTCATTCCCAATCCGGTAATTTCTCCCTTCCATTCACAGAGTCCTAGTAGCTATTCCAGCTCTTTGGAAGGCCAAGGAGAGTGAGGCTTACCATATCATCATCGATAGTAGTTATTCCCACACTACCAAGCTCATCTTTGTAGGTGGTGAGCTTGTTCAGATATGTGGAAATAGTATCGCCCTTCTCCATCTTGATTTTCCGAAGCTTATCCTTGAGCACCAATTTCCTCTGGTCGCTACTGTTCTGGTAGAGGTCCTTCAATGTCTTCCACATTGAGAACGGAGTATCCTTCCCATGGAGACTCGAGAAAATATGGTCTCGAACTCCCTCCAGGATGATCTGTCTCGCCTTCGCCACACACTTCTTCCACTCAGCCAATTCTTGTGCATTAGCTGTAGCTGGCTTTGGGATTTCTTGATCAATGAAATCCTTCAAGCCATTGTCTTCTAATACAACTTCCATTCTATCTTTCCATGCTATGTAATTCGAGCTGCCTTCCAAGGCATACTCGAGTCTCAAGCCATAGAATGCCATTGACCAACCTAAAGTATGAGTAATTCGATTTGTACCTACCACCCCGAACTTCAGACTTTGAATTCTCTTCTCAGTATACTGTTCACAACTCTAATAACAGTTTCTCCAATACCATGTAGAAATTTTGACTGTAGATCAACCTGATAATGTAATATAACTAAAGAAAAATACTTTAATCTACTTCTACAATCAAACTTGCGGAAGCTTAATAGATTTGAGCAAGATCAAGCGGAACACATATAACCAGAAGAAGAATCAATGCACATGAAACATAGAAGAATACTTTGGGGAAAGTCTCAGCTAAAAACCTCACTATCTGTACTATCATACAAGTGGAAATATATCAAGATTACACAAAGCTTTAGCTCTCACAGCTAGCCAGCTCTCAGTACAATCCTCATAGATGCTCACAGACAAAATAGACTGCTCATATGCCTTCTCCTCTACCCTCAAAGCTCCTATTTCCTTGCGTTGTTTCTCCTGGGTGATCCAGCTATTACCAAGTGTAACACTAATCACTCACACTGATCTTACACCCTGTAAAATTGTGCAAATCTCAAGGAATGAATTCCTTTTGCATGCATGAGTTTTATTTATAGGAAAAATCATGCAACTGATAGTACACGTTCCCTCTCTTTAATATCAACTGGGTATTTCTTTGAATAGACATGCATGAGTTACTGATGAGAGAATCTTCAGTTATCTGGAGTACACTAGTTGGATGCATGCATGCATTAACTAACTGAACTCACAATTAGTTCCTCAAACAATTTGGAACTAATTTAACTGGAGTTAACTCAGTGAACTGAGCTAACTAATTACAACTCAAATATAACTCATCCCTATCTCCCTAATTAAGGGATAATCTCCTTAATTTAAGGGATAACTGTTGCATGACTTCACAAAGACTTCTAACTTGAATTTCTCCAACTAATTAACTCAAGATGAATTAATTAATTATTTTTCAAGCAGTTTATGAGACTAAATTCGAACTTTAATTCTCAATTTTAATTCAAGGACAAATTAAAATTGGAATATTCTTGTTGCCACATTTCAACAGGTAAATCATACTCAATTTACTCCAAGGATGAATATCAGTAGAAGCTGCAACCAACAGGTAAACAATGTCAAAAGATTCTATGATCGCATAAACTTCTTTAATGGGCAATGTTTTTCACGTCATAAATTTGGGCACAAGGTTGCTCAATGTGTTGCTTACGAAACCATCATGACTAGAGAAGCACAAAATCAAAGAAGTGCAATAGGAATCAAGAAAAGTTCCTATAATAATTTTTCTCCTCTTGAAAATGAAATAGAATGCTCAATTTGTAACAACTTTGGTCATGAAGAATTTGAATGCAGGAGAAAATTTCGGCCAACATTTTAAAAAAAATGCCATTAAATCCCAAGATATGGAGAAGGAAGGAATCTCAATCATAAAGATGTGGTATAGCTTTGTATGTAGAAGGAAAAGAAAATCAGTGGTACATCGACAGTGGATGCTCCAAACACATGACATGTGATAAAGAGAAATTTCATTCATATAATGCTTTAGAAAAGGAAAAGAATGTCTCATTTGGAAATGACACTCCAGCTGTCATTAAAGGTAAAGGTTTTGCTTTCTTGAAAGAAAAGGTTAAAGATGGAAATGTCATGTATGTAGATGGTTTAAAGCATAACCTGTTGAGTGTTAATCAAATGTGTGATCAAGGAAATGAAGTGGTGTTTTGATCAAATGGATGTCTCGTTCATGAATTTGATACAAGATAGATCGTGATCAAAGGTACAAGAACTCCAAACAACTTATACATACTCAAAGGAGGACTACAACAATGCTATCTAAGCAAAACAGATGAAAACTGGCTATGGCATAGAAGATTGAGACATCTAAGCTTTTCTCAAATAAGAAAAGAATGCAGTCTCAAGGAAGTTCGTGATCTTCTAGATATCAGCATCCCAAAAAATACCATATGAAAACCATGTCAAATCGGTAAGAAGACTAGAGTTCACTTCATTGAAAAGAAAGGGTCAGCAAGTAAGCCTCTTGAACTCATCCATACTGATTTATGTGGACCAACAAGGAAAAAGTCACCTCGTGGAGAAGAATAATTTATTCTATTTATTGATGATTTTTCCAGGATGTGTTGGATAGGTCTTATAAAACATAAAGATGAAGCATTTGAAAAGTTTAAAGCCTTCAAATCTTTAGTTGAAAATGAATCATATCGAAAAATCAAAAGTCTCAAATCTGATCGAGGGGGAGAATTCATATCAGATGAATTCTTTGATTTTTGTGAACAACATGGAATAAAAAGGAAATTCTCCACCGCAAGAACTCCTCAGCAAAATGGTGTGGTAGAAAGGATGAATATAAAAGTTCAACAAATGGCTCAAGCTATGCTAGATGAATCTGGAACTCCTGCAACCTTCTGGGGTGAAGCTGCATTTGCTACCGTGACTATTCTCAACAAAGCAAATGTTCGGGTAAATAGAAATCAAACTCCACATGAACTTTGGTATGGTAAGCCTCCTACTGTAAAACACTTTAGATTTTTTGGAAGCAAATGTTTTATCAAAAGGACTGATGAAAAACTTGGTAAGTTTGAACCTAGAGCAGATGAAGGTATTCTTCTTGGTTATTCTTCCAGAAGTAAAGGATAAAAATGTTATAATAAAAGACTTCAAAAAATTGTTGAAAACATTGATGTTGTATTTGATGAAGCAGGAGAAATCTGGAACAGATGAAATCAATAGAGAAATATGACAGTGAGGAAGTTGGGGAATGCTTTCCTGCATCAAATCAAAATGATATAGAAGAAGAAACCAATGAAGCACCAGAAGAAGAAGATACAACAGACAAGGAAAAGACTCCATCCAGATATGTTCAAAAGAATCATCCAGAATCTCAAATTCTAGGAGAAAAGGGGGCTCATATACAGACAAGAAGAACTCTTACAGGGACCTCAAGCTATCTAGCATTACTATCCTCCACCGAACCTCAAAATGTAAATGAAGCCTGCAAAGATGAATGTTGGGTCAAGGCCATGGATGAAGAACTTGACCAAATTGAAAAGAATGATACTTGGGAATTAGTTCCTAGACCTCATGATAAAAATATTATAGGAACAAAATGGATATTTAAGAACAAGCTGAATGAAAATGGAGAAGTTATTAGAAACAAGGCCAGACTTGTTTGTAAAGGGTATGCTCAACAAGAAGGTATAGATTTTGAAGAAAATTTTGCACTTGTTGCCAGACTTGAAGCCATAAGAATGTTTCTTGCTCTTTCTAGTTTTCAAAAATTCAAAGTATATCAAATGGATGTAAAATCAACCTTCCTTAATGGAGATTTAGAAGAAGAAGTTTATATTGAACAACCAGAAGGATTCATTCTTGGAAATGATGCAAAACTCATATGCAAGCTCAAAAAGGCTCTCTATAGTCTGAAACAGGCTCCAAGGGCTTGGTATTACCGCCTTGACAAATATCTACAACAACAAGGTTTTACAAAAGGTTATGCAGATAACAATTTATACACAAAGATTGAAAATTATAAGTTGCTAATTATTGTTTTTTCCTCTGGAAAAATCCATAAATATTTTCATTAATAAGCAAAAATTACATGAGAATGTATCTGCTTTTTACAAAATATTGACAGTTTGTGCTGTTAATTTGCATTACCACGCAGGGTAAGCTGTCTGTGCTGTTTACAGTAGCCTGTTCGTCATATATCAAGCCAAAAATATTTTCAAAAATTTCAGTATAAATCTATATATATACTGCTGTCATATATAAGCGGTTTCCTTTTATGCTGTTAGATGACCCGAGGTTGGGTATCCCGGGTCTATATACGGACGGTGGAAAAATTTTTGTTCCTGCTGGTCTTTGATCTCAGTAATCTCCCAAATGCCTTTGTCCATCAGCGCTTCCTCCTTGGATAATTTGTCGGCACATTTGTTATGTTCCCTGTAGATGTGAGAGACAGTAATATTGTTAAATGCTAATTTGAGAGTAAGAGCTTCATGTAAAATAATGCTGAGAGTGTGCATGTGACATGTAGCTATGCCATTAATCCAATTAATGATGATCTGAGAATCCCCAAATATATTGATGCTAGTGCAGTGGTGCCTCAGTGCAAAGTGAAGTAAGTGGCGAAGAGTGATGAGTTCTGCAAAGTTATTGGTGCCGGCACCCAGACCGGCCTTGATTCTGAATTGATGATGCTCTGATAAATATAAGATGATGCCGCCTCCACAGCTTTGCAAGTTTGCAGCTCCATCGAAATATGCCCAAGGTATACTTGGATCGATGGGTGGGGGTGGAGCTGGTTGACGAGATGAAGGAGGAGGCGGGTCAGGAAGTTCCCTCAGGGCAGATATAATATCGGCCTCAAGCAATGGTCAGTGAATCGGATTGTTCTCAAATATCGTGCGGTTTCTTGTTTTCCAGATGGACCAGTTAACAATGATGGGGAGATTGATATTTTTAGAGCCTTTGTTTTTCTTTTCCCATTCTGTCCATGCATTGATGAGGTCAGTTCCGACCCAATCACCAGAGTAATTTATGAAGGGCTTGAGGTTTTTCCAAAGGTTCAGAGTCGAACGACATTTCAGAAATAAATGGTCTGTTGATTCCGAATCCTCTTTGCATAGAACGCACCATGTAGGACCATGCTGTGCCCTTTTCATGAGCTGTTCTCCGGTGGGAATTTTATTCCGCAGTATGCACCAATTGAAAAGCTTAGATCGGGGTGATGCGGAATGCTTCCAGATACTCTGCCACCAACTAGCAATGACCTCTGGTTTTTTGTGAGCGATAAGCTGTATGTAACCTTCCTTGGGGGTGTATATACCGTGATCTGTCTGGTTCCATACTAGTTCATCCGGGCCCTCTATAATTCGAATGTGTGATTCGATCAAGGCTTCTCTGTATTCTTCCCAGGCTGCATGCCATCTTCTAGGGAGGTTTAGTTGGTGCGCGGATTTCCATGCTTGATGGAAGATGTCCGAATGGTCATGATCCGCAATCTGAGAGATAACCTTGATATTTTGTGCTGAGAGGTATGCCACCAGATCATGTGGAAGTATATGCCTTCCACCGCTTCCCGTCCAAGGGTCAAGTCCAATCCTTGCACTGTTCCCTTCTCTGATACGCCAAACCAGGTTATCTCTGATGAGTGGCAGCGAGTGTAATAGGGCCTTCCAGATAGATGAAATGCCAATTTTGTTCCACTCTGGGAGCGTAACCCAGTCGATGATGCTGAGGGGCCAAATGTATTTATGGAAAGTGATTCTGGTCCATAAACTTTGGGTCTTCAGAAGAGCCCAACCCGTTTTCCCTGCTAGAGCTTTTGCAAAGATAGGGAGCTCCTTCAACCCCCATCCTCCCCATTTCTTTGGTAAGGAAATCTTGTTCCAGCCTATCCAGGCAAAGATACACTTATCTTGGTTGCCAGCCCATAAATATCTATTGCATAGTTGCTGTAGTTTTGCCAGAATGTTCTGAGGTATCCAAGCCAGCGCCATCCAGAATACCGGAGTAGCTTCAAGTACTGATTTAATCAGGGTTAATCTCCCAGCCCTGGATAGATATCTGTGGCTCCAACATGTTAGCCTTTTTTCTATCTTTGTTACTAGCCATACCCAATCAGCGATCTTTTGACATGTCGGCTTTAGCCAATATCCCAGATATTTAAGGCCTCTGTCCAAAGGCTGAGTAGTAAAAGGAAAAGCCTGTCTAGCCATGTGGGATTCGTTGGCTGAGGTTCCAACCATGGTGATAGTGGACTTCGATCTATTTAATTCCATACCCGTAGCTTTTGAGAAGAGACCTAGGATGCGAGTGAAGGAAGTTGTGTCCTGTATGCTGCCATCCAATAGAATTAAGACATCATCTACAAATAGTAGATGTGTGAGGAAACATTCATCCGTGATTTTGAGGCCTCTGATAGTCCCCTCCCTTTTTGCAGCGATGATAAGTCGGCTTAGAGCTTCTATGACCAGTAGAAAGAGTAGTGGCGAGAGAGGACAGCCCTGTCGCAGCCCTCTTTCGGAGTGAAAGAAGTGTGAGGCGGATCCATTGATCAAGATGCTAAAGGTGGAAGATGTGATGCATGCCATGATCCAATTGATTAGGGCAGGGGGGAAGCCGATATGTATAAGGATCATCTTAATATATAGCCAACTGACTCGGTCGAATGCCTTGGATAGGTCTATCTTCAACAGAATAAAATTGAGGTGTTTTGTCCAAATGGAGTGTATCGCTTCTTGGGCTGAACCAATGGCTTCATGGATCTGCCTATTTTCCAGAAATGTAAATTGTTGTGGGGAGATATGTCTAGACAGGATAGGCTTGATCCTATTGGCAATGATCTTAGAGATGATCTTATAGAGAACATTGCAGAGGGATATGGGGCGGAAGTCATCAAAGGAGGATGGGGAGTCTGTTTTAGGAATGAGGGCAATGAATGTGGAATTAATAGCATTGTAGAGACTACCCGAGATCCTACTTTCCTCAACCACCTTTAGTATATCTCCTCCCAGGAGATCAAAGAAGGCAATGTAGAACTCTATAGTCCAGCCATCCGGTCCAGGTCTCTTTTCCTTTTGAAACCATTTGAGAGTACTTTCCAATTCTGCCATAGTGATGGGTGCCTCAAGACCTTCAGAATCCTCCTCATCAACGAATCTAGGGAAGTGTGTGGCCACATTGATGATTTCCTCCAGATTTGTACCTGCAGGGCTCTTGCATAAACCTCTGAAGTGTGTAGTACCCAGATTTGAGAGCTTGTTAAAGGAATCCGCCAGTCCACCTTCAGGAAGGGGAAGGTTCCAAATGGTATTTGCCACTTTCCTTCCTTTGGCAAAGTTGTGGAAGAATCTAGTATTCTCATCTCCGGCTTTAAGCCAAGTTGCTCTATTGCGAAGTCTGATAGATTCCTCCCTACCCTTTAGAATATTGTTCTTCTGATTTTCCAGTTCCACCAGACGAGCCTTGTCTTCCTGTGATATGAACCCCAAATTTCGCTCGTCCTGAAGAGCATTCAATTCTTCTTCCACTGTATTAAGCTGCACATCTTCTCTAGTCTTCTTCTCTTTGGCCCAATTGATCACTATATGCTTGAGCCCAGTGAGGTTTTTAACGAATCCCCTTGCCATCGAGGATTCTCGATCAATGGGGTGTGCTCTCCAGAATTCTGTGATCAGATTTGAGAAGCTCGGGTCCTGAAGCCACAAGTGATTGAACTTGAATGGAGCTTTTGGTTTCTGATGCGGTCCCAGGATTTCCATAACGATAGGGGAGTGGTCAGAGATACCACCATTGCTCACCCACTGTTTATATGAGTGCAACCGTTGAATCAGAGGGCCCTTCAGCAGGAATATATCCAGCCTGCATGCCAGTGCAGCCGATCCTACCCTTCTATTTCTCCACGTAGGAAGGGGCTTCTGCATAGGGATATCAATGAAGTCATGCTGATCCAATAAACGCCTCATGAAATCAGTGATGGGATCAACTTGGGCCGATGAACCCCATGACTCACTGAATCCCAGGGAGAAGTTCAGGTCTCCTCCTAAGATGATGTGATCAAGTGTCAATAGGTTATAGCTGAGAAGATGTCTCCAGAAATTTTCCCTCTGTTGACAGGGAGTTGCTAATTATTGTTGTTTATGTTGATGATACCATTTTTGGTAGCAATGAAGAATCCATGAGTCAGAATTTTGCTTCAGTAATGTAGCAAGAATTTGAAATGTCCTTACTTGGTGAACTTACTTATTTTCTTGGTTTACACGTTCAGCAAACAAAAGATGGTATCTTTCTTTCACAAACCAAATATCTAAAGCAGATCTTGAAGAAGTATGGAATGAAATATTCTAAACCAGTATGTACTCCAATGGTAGCAGGATGCGGTCTCAGCTCTAACGATGAATCGACACTAGTAAACCAACCAACTTACAAATATATGATTGGAAGTCTTATTTATCTAACAGGTACCAGACCTGACATCATGCATGCAGTAGGAATTATTGGAAGGTTCCAAGCAAATCCAAAGGAATCACATTTCCAGGCAGTCAAAAGAATCTTCAAATATATTCAAGGAACTCAAGACTTTGGAGTATGGTATCCTAAAGATACAGACCTTACTCTTCATGCATATACAAATGCAGATTGGGCAGGAAGTGTTGATGATTGAAAGAGCACAAGTGGAGGTGCATTCTATATGGGTTCTCGCTTAGTGTCATGGTTCAGCAAGAAACAAAGTTCGATTTCCTTATCTACAGTTGTAGCGGAATATGTGGCTGCTGCATCTTGTTGCACACAACTACTTTGGATGATGCAAATATTGAAAGACATTCAGATCACATGTACTCCAACCATCTCCATTCTATGTGATAATACAAGTGCCATCGGTATTTCAAAAAATCCAGTCATGCACTCCAAGACCAAGCACATACCCATCAAGTACCATTTTCTAAGAGAACAAGTGCTTGAACAAAAGGTCAAATTGGAGTATGTTCCCTCCAAAGAATAGGTTGTTGATATATTCACTAAACCACTTCCCAAAGAAACATTTGAATATCTTAGACAAAAGCTGGGAGTAGTTGCTGCATCATCCTGCTGTTAAATCCAATTTTTTCAAAGGAAGGTTATTATATGTGGGTTTCATGAAGTTTAGTCGCGTATACACACAGTTTTTTGTGGCTGAAGGAGTGTATATGTTTTTCTGATAGAAAAACAGTGGGTCAAACTCTGATATGGGTGCTTTGTCTAATGTTGATGATTACAGTCTGACGATATGCTTTTCTCATTGATTTTTATCTGACTGACAAAGATGCCTTGATGAATGACTTGTTGACAATGCCCAGGTAGCACAGGTTCAGGGGGAGCATTAGCCTTCACATGCATTCTGCATTGTTGGCATTATGGTTGTTGAGTCCAGCTATGGCTTCAGATATTTATATCATTTTTTGTTTAAATCATGTAAAGGTCTAGGGTGTGATATGACTTCTTATATATTTGAATGAGTCCTATTGGAAAAATGATGTAATTTGTACCCCCACTTTGCATGGGATGGATGATGTAATATTTGTTGTATTTCTATCATGTATAAACATTTGGTATATCCCCACTTGGTTGGGTGATTGATGTATGTATGAGTCATTGGTCATAAGGAGGTCATACTCACTTAGTTGAGTTATAGAGTCATGTTATTCTTTTGAATCATATCTCTGCAGACTTGGCATGTACTCAGGGGGAGCATGGACAACATAATGTATATCAAAGGAGGAAAGTTTCTTGGTCTGCCCTTTTCCCTTGATGTCAAAGGGGGAGAGTATTTTGGTGTTTCATGTTATCTCTAATAGTTTCTACAGCTTGTAGTAATCAACACCTTCATGGTTGCCATCAAGTCCAAAGGGGGAGATTGTTGGCATTATGATACAAGCGTTGCTATTGATGGCAACTCATTCACATGTCAATTTAGTTTTGGTAAAAGGCAACTCATAGTAAAACATGTATATTTAGAGGTAATTGGGCAATGGTATAGAATAACAGGGAGATGGAACCAAGGTCTACTGATCAGGGTAAAAAAGGTAAAGGAAAAGGCTGATGAAGAGTAGTTTAAGAAGTATACGGAGATCCACTTAGTCAAAATAGTGTATGCATGTTAGTCCATAGAAAAAAAAAAGCGTATACATATACACACACTCCCACAAGAGGAAAAGCACGTACATGTTGAAAAACCAAGGTTTTGGTCCAAGATATTTGGTCTAAGGTGTTTTGGGTCCAAGGTATTTGGTCTGAAGTATTGACCCTAGGTATTTGGTCCAAGGTATTGGTCCTAAGTGGTTTTGGTCCAAGGTATTGACAAAGGGCCTTAAGCTATATAAGGAGGAGAAGATCATAAGGCCAAGTGTGCAACTGTATGGGTTTCTATGGAATACTTCTATTTGAAGTATATTTTATTTTGCAGGGGTTATGTTTGTGATTTGACCTGAAATAATTTGTGCACCTTGAATTCAATGTTGGATTAGGATCATGAGACTTGAAATGACTTATTATTGAATGATGTGATATTGGTTGGGCTAGATCTGATTATGTACACCTGTTTTATTCTTTAAATGTCGTGATATGGGTTTGTTTGAAGTTCGGAAATACAACGGGGGTATGAATTAATATTTGCAGATCTGTACACTGGTTCATCTCTACAAAAGCGTGTGTACACACAAGTTCTACTCTTCAAAATAGCGTATACAAAAGAAAAGCCTCTTCTTCAGATTTGACTAATCTATCTGATCAATTCTATTGTTTTACTGATGTTTGTCAATGAAGTCTTCTTATATTTGTATGTAAAACTAAATGCATAAGGAGTTTGGTATCTGATTGATTGATTGAATAAGTGAGAAGGGTGATCTGTGCTACTGCCTATGTAAAGCTCTATAAATAGACAATAGATGGCAAGCATACTGCTAGTTACTACAGACTTGATTCATAAATTTTATGTTTCAGTAGTCTTGAAGGTATATGCAAGTTTGATTATAAGAAGTAGCATATACACGCAGGTTGGGTTCAGTAAAGTAGCGTATAAATTCTGATGCATGATTTTTGAGGTTGCAGCTGGTTTTGAATGATGATGCAGGTTTCTAGGTTCAACACAATATTCTGGTGACAATGATCTAATTGTTCAGATTAACTGATTGTTGGTTGATGCAGTTTGAGTTTCAAAGTTCCTGATGGGTCCAGTATGAAAATTTGATGAAACGAGGCCTTCATGTGTATTGTTTTGTACCAGGAGCATCCAGTCTGAAAATTTATGAAACGTGGTCCTTGGAGGAAGACAGAAGGTCGTAGCCTTCTGTAGGCTGACACCTATGTACTACTAATCACATTGGCTAGTACAAGAGCTAAGGGTTGTAGCTCCCTTCCAACAGAAGTTGGAAAATGGGAGAAGGTTGTAGCTTTCTGCAGGTGGGTGCCTGCGTGCTGGTATGAGTCTACACTAATACAAGATTGTAAATAGATTTTATTATTATTAAAAGAAGACAGAGATGGTAAAAGTATGTGGTTTTCACCCACATTGGGTTTCCACCATAAATATTGGTGTTCATGTGTGTTACTTATGTGTGATAGTTTATTCTGTTTTTATTGCTTTGTTTAATAACTTACTGATGCACTGGTTGAAGATCAACACATGATAAATTGTCTAAATCACAAGTTTTCTGGGTGTATGCTAGTTTCTATAATCATAGTTGCATGTACATGCTAGTTCACTTTACAGAAGTAGCGTATATAAATATGTTTGAGAAAAGAAAAAATATTGATCAGATAATACTGATTCACCCCCCTCTTAGTATTATTTCCAACAAATGTCTCCCCCGTGCTCCTCGTTGATTAATTAGGCTTAGACACACCATCCAATGGCCTCAACACGAACATAGGGAGCACATTCCCAATTCACAGAACATTGGTTCAATTCATCCCCATCTTTACTCCTTACGGCTTCAACACCTAGCTTCGAATAGAGTTCCTCTCCAGTGTCTTTGCCTGAAAATCCCTTGCTTCACAGTTCTTGGCACTCTAAGTGCTCTTTGTATAGTAAACCTGTGAGCCAATTGCTTTATGCCTTTTCTACACACTTCTACCACTCTCCTCTCCACAATTGTTAGAAAACTAAAGTAACTCGTCTCTCCACCTTTCTTCCTTCACACTTGGAGCCTTTTTAGTCCATCTCCTTCTTTCTCTCTCTCTCCACATTTCATGATGAGAGGGGACAATATGGCACCATCCTCCACTCAGGCCACCCACTCCAACTTCAATTCTTGTTAGTGTAGGCTAGTCCATCATTAGGTGGATAATTATAAAAATTAAGTGTGGTTCGTATGGGCCTACTCACGACACGCCATAGGGAAACTAACCAACACATAACAAGCACTGAACAACCATGCAACAACCCACCACAAGCTTTCCCTCTAATAACTTTGGATTTGTATGTCCCTCCATTCTATCCAATCTTCAATATATATATATATATATATATATATATATATATATATATATATATATATATATATATATATATATATATATATATATATATATATATATATATATATATATATATATACCACTTACACAAGTGGGTTTTCATGTACGGGGTGTTGTGGAAAAAAGGTTGTTACAAATCCCATCCCCTTAAAGGAACACCATCCTTGGTGTTCTATACAAAGAAAAAAAAATAACCACTAAGCTTTATATTTACAACTCTTACATTTATTTACATAGTAAAAAAAATGGGTAAGATACCTTCATTTGATTAGCCATTTCCCAAGTGGCTTCATCTGGTTCAAATTTCTTCCATTGCACCTTGACCTGTTCAATTACTTGATTTTGTAGTGCGATCTTCCTTCGTTGTAGAATGCACATTGGTTCTAGTTGGATCTCTCCCTTGGGTCCCACCTGTATCATAGACCAATCAACAATATGATTAGTGTCATGCACATACTTCTTAAGCAATGAAATGTGAAAAACATCACGTGCTTTCATCGTGGGTGGTAGGCCCAATTTATAAGCCATTGACCCCACTCTTTCCAAAATATGAAATGGTCCAAAAAATCTAGGTGCCAACTTGGCACAAGATACCACTTTTAGTGAGCTCCTCCCTTGTCTAATTCAGAGATACACATGCTCTCCTACTTGAAAATCCTTTTGCATTCTCTGCTAATTCACATAACTCTTTTTCCTATCTTGGATTTCCTTCAATTTCTGCTTGATATGGAATACTTCCTAGTCCATCTCTTTTAATATGTCTGACCCAAGAACCACCTTGTTCACTGGGTCATCCTGACTAATAGGAGTTTTACACTTTCTTCCATACAAGGACTTGAAGGGGCTCATCTCTAGTGACTCTTGGTACCCGTTATTGTAGGAAAATCCAACTAGTGGTAGATGCTCTTCCCACGTCTTCGATTGATGCATAACATACATCCTGTGACATGTCCTCCATAATTTAGAGGATGATACATCATGTTGAAATCTAGATGGGTTCCAAAACCAATGAACAATGACTTCCAAAAATTGGAAGTAAACTTGGCATCACGATCCAAAATGATCTTCTTAGGTATGCCATGAAATTTGAATATTTCCTTTGTGAAAATATGAGCTATTTCAATTTCCTTATGAGTGGACTTGACAACTATAAAGTGGGTTGGCTTACTCAACTTATTATCCACCACCATAATGGCATCATGCTACTTGAATTTTGTTGGTAATCTCGTGATGAAGTCCATAGATATCGCTTCCCACTACCATTCAGGAATAGGGATTGGTTGTAGCAATCTTGCTGGGTATTTTCATTCACTTGGCAATGTATTCAAGGACTTCCTTTTTCATACCCAACCAATAATACATCTTCTTCATGGTTGTTATCATTTTTGATAACTAGGATGACCCGAGTAAGGTGTTTTATGGAAATCATCCATTGTGAGCTTGTTTATGGCCAAAGTTATCCTCATCAACATTTGGGAGACCACCTGTTCAGAGCCCCAAGTTAGGCTCTTTTCCATTTGGGCTAATGGTTTCGATTGATTTTAAATTTGGCCTGGTTACCTGCATGGGAATTGCTCCAAGAGATAGAGAATGAAGAGATGGGAAAGATATATGGATAATACAAGAATGGCTTGATAATACTTAATGAAAACAATAAAATTAAATGTGAGCTAAACTATAACATATGTTAATTAACCCAGGTGTTGATATACATATATGAAAAAGAAAGATAACTCATTACTGAAAATATAGATTCTTAAGCTATATTGTTAATTAAAGCAATATGAAGATGAATTAATTAATTCAATTAAATAGTTAATTGAATTAATTCATAAGAACATTCACATATAATTTTGTTTCACTTATACTTGTAATCAATATACAATAATATATCAAAAGTGACAATATTTCGATCAATCAATCATATGCAAAGATAAAAATATATGAGAAAAAAATCCAATTATAAACTAAAGTATAACACAACTGATAAAGGTACCCATTTTGTTTTACTCCTTTGCAACATGGAATCTGCAAATGGTTCAGAGCTTATATTAAAGAAATAACAAATCACAAAAGTGTAACACCGTAGTTTTTCAAACAAAAGGAGAAAATAGTTGCATGTATGATATTCTCTCAATTAAAGTAAAAACAAACTAGAAGAAAATAGAAATTAGTTACAATTTGAAAATAAATAATTAGATTGGGGGAACAACTATAGATGAGAAGCCAATGAAATTTTCCATTACTGGTAGACTTCTAGAAGATGTGCCAAATTGGGAGGAAAGTGAGGTTTAATGCTTGCTTGGCAGCTAAATACTTGAGCTCATAATGAAGGCAGTAATTGAGTTACCTATTCAATAATGACCTTGGTTACTTGTAGGTAACCATGAGGTTTAATAAAGAATTCCCAGGTTAACTCAAAATCCACCTTTGACAATTGTTCAATCCTTTTACTGAACTCTGCCCTGTCATTTTTCCAATTCGTTTTTAATATTTCTGCCTCTGGGAGAGTCTCTTCTGAATCATTTGATAATATATTTTCTTCCTTAAGTGATTGAATGATAGATTGAACAACTGAATTAGAAATTATTTCAACATCTCTTACCAATTTCTTAACCAAGTGTATCTCATCTTTCCAAATATGAAGCACTGTAGACTTTTGCATTTCATCAATCCTGGGTAGGTTTGGATATAATCTTTTAGGATCATATTGACATTGAAAAATCCCATTAATTTTATTCTTAGCTTCATCATATTTTCTTTCAATATCAATAACAACATCAAGAAAAAAATTGACTAATTTTTCTTGAGCCTGAATTATGCTTAACTTGTTGCAGAGAAGTTGCTGCTCATGTTGAAGTTGTTGGTTTAATTCATGAGCTCCATGCTTAAATTTAACAATATCCAAAGTATTAGCCGTAATTTTCTTTATCTTCTCTTGTAATTCACCTATCTTGTCATCCCTCTATTTAATTTCAGATTCATATTGACCTCTAACTAGGGAAACCTGTGCCTACATTTGTGCTTGGACCTATGAGGATTACTGTTCCAACTTTTGTATTCTTTTATATTTATCCCTCATAATTTCTCTAACTTTAACCACTTTATCCATACTAGCAGAAGCATAAGCTCCTGCATTTTGAGTCAATTCCCCAATCTCTTCATCTAGTGTTGTTGATGTTCCTTTCCAGACTACTTCCAGTGAAGGTGCTTGCAAAGTAGTAGTGATTGTTAAGACATGTGTCTCTACAACTTTCCATTTCTTCCTGCTCTTCTTTAGAATGAAATTGTGTTGTGCGATGTGTTAGGGTCCTATAATTTATAGGATCAATTGATGATTTTCTCATAGGAGATGTTGTAAATAATGATTTCATTCTGCAAATTATTTTCAAAAGTTCAAAAGAAGAAAAAGAAAAGTAAAAAATATATGATAAAGAAAAATAGAAAAAAGGAAAAAAAAAAGAGAAAAGAAGAAAAATAAAATAGGGGATATATAAAAAAATGATATATATGTGAAAAAAGAAAAAACAAAAGAAATGAAAAAATTAGAAAAATAAAGAAAAATAAGCCCCAATAAGTGAGCTAGCTAAAATGGCACTTTAATTCCAAAAATGTAATTTTTTATAAGGTTTGAAAACCTTAGTATTTATAATTTATTCATTTTTTATATGTATTTGATATTACATAATGCGACAAAGTTAATTTGTCATTATGCAAATAAAATTCGTGCTGAAATCGACGGTCGCAATTTACTTCACCCAGATTTACAGCGGTGAGGTGTTTTCGCCACCCCTGCACTCCTGACAGTTAACACAACGGGGGGGGGGGACTGTTTCCACCCAAACCCACTGGGCTAACGTGGAAATTCTTGGGGCATTTCGGGGGGGTCCCCTCCCTATTCCACTTACCACCTACACCCCCCCTGAAATACCACCTCTGCTCTCCTGCCAACGGCTCGTCTATCCACTGCTCGCCTCCCGCCATGTGTCTCCCCCTTTGCCACTCTTATCTTGACACATACCTGTTACCCCCAACCACTCCTATCCCAACATAGACCCGTTGTTCCCTGCCACTATGCTTCTACCACCTATCTCACCATGTCACTCCTCGTCCATGTCATTTCTCGTCCAAAGTTCAAAACTTCCACCAATTTCTAATTGAACATTATATTAGTAAATTGTTGTGCCCTACCCGTTTTACCAATAAATCCTCTGCTCCATAGTCGTTAAATGATGTTGTTATGCAACTAATTCCACTGTTATAATAAATCCTTGAAGCCAATACTTCATTATTTTTGGCTTGCCATTGATCCCACATGACAAAGAACGATCTACTACCAATTTTCAGCCTTCAACCACAAATTCCTTGCATACAGTCAACATTTTTTCACGGTAACCCGGTTCTTCAAACCTTTTTCTGTCAGGTTTTCTTCTATCAGGTTTTCTTTTATCAGGTTTTCTACAACCTTGTTCTCCCATTCCCTATGTTCATTTTCCAAAATGTCGATCTACAAAGGAAAAGGGAAGATCACAGAGTCAAACCCCCTTATTCCTTGAGTCCCAGATTTGGATAAATCCCCCTTAATAGACAACCTGTATAAAATTGCTGAAACCCAATCAGAATTTGATCTCTATGAGCTCCATAACTGGGAAAAGAAAAAATACTTGGATAAAAGTGATGAATTAAGTACCTGGGAATCCTTTCTCCCACAATTTGTTTTCCCCCAGACTCACTTCCTTCTCAAGTTCTCTGTTTGGTGCAACCTTAGATATTTTCCAAGTCAAAGGGCAGTCATTTCCCATGACAATGAAGTCATTTTCTCTATTTCCCCTAAAAGCATCTGCCAGGCCCTGCAAGTTGACTATCAGACCTCTCACCATCCTTTTTTTGTTGATATTTTAATGGAATTATATAAAAAATTAACATTCCCTTAGAGAGCCCAGATTTTCGAGTTTTTTCTTCCAGAAAATTTTGAATTACCCAAGACCAGTCCTCCATACTCAGTTTCAATGTTACCTGAAATGTCCAAACAGGTAATCTCCATGGTAATCCGACTTCTTGGGTACCATAATGACCAGTGGGTAGAGGAGACAATGTTAGTTTTTTTATTATCTATTTTTGCAGTTGGAAAACAACCCTCCATCCTTTTCAATTATAATTAGTTTTTGGCCAACTCCATCCATGACTAGTTTGTCAATTTCAAAGAAGAAGGTGTATTTAAGTATCAGTTAGTCCTAGTTTACCTTATGTTATTTTACCAGTTAGAAAAATTTAAGTTCCCTTTACAGAAGACAAATAGCGAAGGTAACCCTTGGTCAGTCATTCACTGGACTTCTCTGGTTAGAAATAACTCAGAGGAATATTCCTATACTGATTATGTTGATAAGTTTTTGTATACCTCACTATGTTTGCTGAGTAGTGGTGTGATCCCAAGGATTTCACCAGAAATAAAGAAATTTTTGCATTTATTAGATCAAGCTAAAGTGGGAGACTAGTATTTATACCAGAACTACACTGAGATCAAAGTTTATGGATCAGAATTGCCTCCTTACAAATTGCCAATTTTTGTACCTGTTAGGATTTTTGCATTAGAATACACAAGGAAAATGCTTAATATGGATGAGTTTCATTTTGTATCCTACAAGAAGAAAGCACAGTTCAAGCCAAAAGCTCACATAGGGCCCTACATCATCAACACTAGAGCTGCAACAGAGGAAGTATATGTTATCTTGAGTTAGATGAAATTCAAACTGAGTTTCTCTTGGTCTTATGGTCCCCTGGGCATCATTTCAAAACTCAGATTAGAATAGAAGAGTGCCTCTTATGCAAACACACCAAGGCTTGAAATTGAACAATATGCAAATCAGGAGGAATGGACAGAGGGTATTATATAGGAAGCTGAATAACAAATAGTCAGGAAGTCATCTATGCAAACACCTCTTTCGAAGGAAATGGAGGGAAAAAGGGGAAGGGAAGCCATGTCCCTTACTGATTCTGAAAATCCAGATGCATAATTTATTGATTTTAAAAGAAAGAAGAAGGACCGAACTACTACCGAAAAATAAAATTCTCTAATTAATCCTCTGTTTAGGCCTCAAATAATTACTAGTCAAGATGAAACTCCAGAGAAAGGGGACACACAACAACCAACCACTGTGATTTTATCAGGGACCCCTATCACTCCTTCTACTCAAGTAGAAGAAACAATACAATCACCTATTGTAGAAACAAAAGTCCAGTCTCAAGTATCATCCAACTCACAGATTTCAACTTAGCAGAGTATCTTCTCAAGATACAAGGAGATAAAATTAAAGAATGAAGCTTTGAAGGCTTCCACCTGTTAAATTTGGAAACCGTGGTAAAATTCCACCTTGGTCAACTCAAATGATGTAGATAATTATTTCATTATATTCCTATTTTCGAGAGGACCAAAATCGACCTAAAGATCACCCAATTTGGTTAAGGAGAAGTTGAGTTATGAATCATTTTATTCATACATACATTATAGAATGGGTTGGCCCTAACCACATGAGTAACTGCTTGGGCCAGTATTAATCCCAAGTGATCCCTCAAGAAAGCCTATAAATAGATGATACCTCAAAATCATTTGTATACATCTTTTTTCTCTTTTGTCTTGGTTCGTACAAGTTCAACAGAAGGAGTTTGCTCAAGGGTTCGAAATCACAAGTGAAAGGTTCACTCTAGATTAGGGTCTTTTGGATCTCGGTCGCTGACACATAACAGGGTATTCTAGTCCTTGGTCGCTGGCACACAAGCCTATGAGAGCGACTATAAACTCTTGGTTGTTGGCACAGAGGCTTATGGGAGTGACTATGGCTTCAGAGGCAGGTTGGAAAGTTTTGATCCCCAGTCGCTCGCACAGAGTAGTCCTGGGAGCGACCATGACATCAAGGTCTCTCGCACAACAACAGTAAGGGAGAAAATATGGGTTGTAACAGTATTATTCCACAGTCGCACGCATGAAGGCTTCTTGAGAGCGACTCTGCAGTCACAGTCGCTTGCATACAGTATACGAGAGAGCGACCCAAGAGTTTTGGTCGCACACAGACAGTTTGGATGAGAGCGACCCGAGTTTAGATCTAGGGTTTGACATATTGTCTTTAGTTGACTTCAGTGATTTGATATATCTGGGTTTCTCTCTACTATTTTACAGATCTATAGATCTGTAGATATGATTTGTTAGTTTCTGTTGCAAACATACGTATTGGGCTCATTGACAGTGACAACAATGCTCAACAGTGTTCGGTGCAGTGATTAGATATGTTTCATAGATATCATTATTATTTTGCTGCATAGACAAAGTTATGGATCATTGTACTCTCTTTTGTTGCATCATTTGATGATGATCTAAGAAGAAGAAGATTTGCAAGGGTTTTCCCTAGAGTGGGTTTTCCTTGGTCTTGGACCAATCTTGGTGTCTCTATATGTGTGGATGCTTTTCTTCTACTATTCCTTTTATGTTCTGGTGCATTGATGATGTTGGTGATGTTGTTTGTTTCTGTGTAATTCCATATGATGATGTATAATGGTGTAAATTTGAATAATGCAATGATGATATGGGGTGAACTTAATGTATTAATGATGAAATGCAACTATCATAGCAAAGAACAATGTCACCCTATGAAAAATTAACATAGTATCGAAGTTGGTCTGAAGAAAAGTCATCGATATCACCTCGATGATGACACCTTTGATGGAAGCAAGAAGAGGATGGTGGATGCCTAAAAGAATTCTAGGGTTTGAAGATAACCCTAGGAATCTTGATTATTAGGTTTGATGGACTCTATGAGGTTAAGGTTGAAGAGAAAACCTTGGTTTATGGAAACCATATGAGATATGGAACCTAGCTGGTCAATGTGAAGATGCTCATGCCCAAGATGGGATAATCACTAACAGATGTGGTTGGATACTTGAAGAAAGCAATGGCATATGGAGCATGGAAAATGATGGATCTTGAAGATTGGTTCAAGAGGGAGAGGATCACCTCTCATTGAAGATAAGTATTTCTTGACTTATGATGCTTCTTAGTTGTTAGACTTATGGATTTGATGATTATGTTTATTGCTTGTACTTCCTACTTATGTATTTGAGTATATGGATGTTTCTAACCTCATTGATGAAATGTGATGAGTAGATACTTCTTGAGGATCATTTTTAGATTCATATCTGGAAAGAGACAAAGAGGTACTTGGTCAAAAGATGAGAAATTGCTTTAAGCGTTTTATGTCTAATGAAAAGGTGCACAAGTAAAACCACAAGGTATGCATGGTATGTTTCAGCTATTGGCTCGGTAAGCCTTAAGGTATGATGAGAATGTCTCTTTATTTAATAGCTCATACATGTATATGAAAGTGACTTGGATCTATGTATCCTATAATGAAATGTTGTACCTAGTGTTGAACTTTTGATATTCTCGAATTCTATGAGGCTATCTAGTGATACACTTGATGTTTTGCTAACATCTATGATCTATCCATTGGACATCTTGATCCTATAAAGAAGGTTAGCACCTTGACTCCAGTAAATGATACTCTTGATACTTGTCATGATGGATTTCATATAAAAGGATAGTTCATTGAATCCTATACATGAGTCTGTTGGTAATACTTGTGATAAGCATGATTGACACTCTTGTTGTTTTGATAAAGCTTTATTTGAATGATCTAACCTGATTTCATTGGTCATGAAGAGCTTGGTAACCTTGATGTGATAAGTATAAGTGTAAGTTTGATAAGTATATCTCTTACTAACTATGGTTGTGGTTAAACTAAATATCCTAACTTGATGGAGTGACTTGATAGAAAATTCTATTGTGTTCATAATCCTTGAGAGATGATGCTGCATCTATCTACTACTTTGAGTCTAAGACTTTGATGAAAGATTGATTTCATGATGTTGATAGCCACATGTTTATGATCTAACAAATCTTTTGTTGCATGACTCAAGTAGAGACATGTTTCTTACATGAATTAAGATAAAAAGTGCAGATCCCCAGTCAGAGGGATAATCTCTTCTCAAGATTCTTAACCTTACTACTATTTGTATTCTATGTTGCTGAAGTATGATTTATGTGCATATGACAGTATTGATCTATAACAAAGTCTCAACCCATACAAAAATTAAGGTTTCTTCTCCAGACACAGTCACAGATCTAGGAGATATCGTCCCTGGACGCACACATGATAAGGCCTAGACATCGTCCAGATAGCTAAAGTCGCTCTCATGATAACTTGAAGGGAGTGACTAGAGGTTTTGACTGTTGTTGACCATCATATGAAGATTTATGAATTTGTTTGAATTCTGAATCAAAGCATCTCTGACATATTCTGCCACTGTTAACTGGTTTCTGAAATTGTTGGGTTAAATCGCTAATCACATATTGAAGTATTGTCACCTGGAAGATATATGTGTTGCAGATAGCAAGATCTACAAGAAGGAAAAGCTTGAATTTTTTCCATAACATAAACATGCAGACTGAACTTGTGTTTGCAGGTGACCAGGACATACATTTAGATATATCACTATGTTTGTGCTATAAGAGGTTGGCATGATTTGGCATTACTGGTATATATGAAAATTGTTTTGACATGATGCTTGAAAATAACTTTGAATTTATGATTGAGATGTGCTTTGACCATAGATCTCCCTACAATAGTAATTTGAACCAGACCTAATGTCTAGTGATATGATTTGACGATTGTTGATTTGCTGTGATATCAACGCTATGTGGGCATGATGATTTATGTGGATATTCAAATATTGGCCTCCTTATTCTTAGAAAAATGGTTGAGGTATTGATAATAGTGATTCAACATGAAAATGGAACTTGCATGACTAATCCTTGGTGTATGCATTTGCACCTAGTGACAGAAATGACTTGTATTATGATTATGAGAATGACTTGATTAAATTTAGATTGATGATGCATGGATGATGACAATTTGTTGGCATGATTAAGTCATGATTTGATATGAGCCCTACCTATCTCCTGGTTGAAAGTATTGATACTATGATAATGATGAATTTGATAATGGTATTGATCTGACTTCTAAACTCTGATGAGATGATTTTGCTGATATGATGATACAACATTGATTTATGTAAGGATGATTATGATGGCTTAGCAAGGCATTATGATTATAATCCATATATGTCTATATTTGACAATTATCTGATGAATTAAGGATGACGAGTTACAAGATATGGCTTTGATATTGATTATAGTTTTGATTTTATATCCCGATGATCTACCTGTGATAAGTGATGAGCCTCTGATGATCTAAATTAGAGGGAGATGGATTTTGAAGCCCAAAATGATGTATCATGGCATGATGAATTGATGTCTGGAATTTGGGAAAGAAATTCCATACCACACAACTATTGATAAATGTTTTTGTAAATCCTTGATACTCTGATTTGAAGTTGTTGAACTCGGTATGGCATCCGACAATTGATTGAAGTATTGTTGATTTCATTTTTGAACAACGATTTATATATATATATATATATATATATATATATATATATATATATATATATATATATATATATATATATATATATATATAGATAGATAGATATATGATGTGCATAGAACCTGGATAAATTCATCATTGAGCTACTTCACTCACATAGAGTTTCCACCAAGCATGATTTGAAATATCTGCATGAGACATTATATTTTGAGAATGAGATATTTCTCCTATGGTATGTGTTTGCACATATGTATTGTTGATATTTGATATTATTGTTGATAAGCACATTTGGATGCTACTTTAGTATGAGATCTGCCATGATATATTGGATAAGAAGTCCATAGCATGACCGAGATTGATCATGATGCTGCTAGTAAGCTCCTTAGAGAGTTGTTTGAGCATGATTTGGATATGACATGGTTACATTTGGGACTGAGATACTCTCACATATTGAGACAGTGAAACTATTTGAAACAAGCTCAATCTTGTGTTTGGCACCTCCTTGAGAGGGAGGATGATTATGGTATCCTTTTGTGATTTAAGTGATTATATATGATCTGATATGATATTTGATTTGATGTTTTGTATGAATAGGACACAACTTCTATTGAGACAAGCAGATTGCAAATATTCTCTCAAAGTCATCTTAGTTCTCAAAGAGCTGTAAAAATTCTCACTATAGATTAAACTGATTATGTAATGCACTAAAGCAAAATACTTAATCTACTTATACAATCAAACTTGCAGAAGCTTAATCTATTTTGAGCAAGATCAAACAGAACACATATAACAGAGAAGAAGATTCAATCACACATGAAACACATAAGAATACTCTGGGGAAAGCCTCAGCTAAAAACCCCGCTATCTGCATTATCATACAAGTGGAAATATCTCAGGATTACACAAAGCTTTAGCTCTCAAGCTATCCAGCTCTTAGTACAATCCCTCACTGTTGTTCATAAACAGAATAGACAACACATGTGCCTTCCTTCAGTCCTCCAAGCCTCCTATTTCCTTGTGCAGTTTCTCCTGGGTCCTCCAGTTACCACCTATGTGATTCTCACCTCACACACTGCCCTGACATTTGTAGTAACTGCGTAATCTTGAAGGAATGAATTCCTTCTGCATGGATGAGTTTCCTTTATAGGAAAATTCCTCCAACTGATAGGACAATGTTCCTGTCTTTAATCTCAACTGGGTCTCTATCTGAGCTGACATGCATGAGTTATTTATGAGAGAATATTTAGTTATCTGGAGAACACTAGTTGCATGCATGCATGCATTAACTGACTGAACTCACAATTAGTTCCTCCAACTGTTTGGAACTACTTTAATTGGACTTAATTAAGCTAACTGAGCTAACTAATTACAACTCAAATACAACTCATCTTTATCTCCTTAATTAAGGGATAACTTCCTCAATCAAATGTATAACTATTGCATGTCTTCACAAAGACCTCATGTTTGATTTTCACCAACTAATTAAATCAAGATGAATTAATTAATTATTTTTCAAACAACTAGTGAGACTAAATTCAAATTTTAATTCTCAATTTTGATTCAAGGACAAATCAAAATTGGAATATATCCTAAAATGATATCTATAGCAATGCTATTTTTAGCATTTCTATTTTTGTCATTTCTTGATGCTATTTCTCAACAGATTTGGAGTATATCCTAAAATGCTATTTATAGAAATGATATTTTTAGCATTTCTATTTTTATCATTTCTTTTTGCTATTTTCAACACTCCCTCTCAACAAGAAAGGAATTCAACTCAATCCCGATCCTGAACCTTTGGAATGTTCTGCATGCAACACTTCTCACTAGTGTTGTTTCTCAAGAAACTCAGAAACAAAAAAATATCCAACTTGAATCAAAATGATGCCTCTGTCATCAAAGTCTCTGACTGCTATTACCTCTATCGATTGAAAACTCTGCACCTCTCCGCTCTTCAGTATCTGACTGCTCTAGCCTCTGTCACTTTGAACTCTGACTGCATCAATCACAATGATTCCTACTACTGCATCCATGTTGCTGTTGGTCGTATCTCCCAGCATGCATCCACACTGCACTTGCTCTCATCATGTTGCATCGTGCTGCCCACTGTTGCACTGCAATTCAGTTACTGAGAAGTAAGTAACTAATCTCCCAACTGACCTCCTTGTTGGGATAGAAACACCCTTTGATGATGAAGCTCCCTCTGCTGCTCCATCCGCATATGTCTCTACCCACTTAGCCAGTCCTGCTACTCCTTTTTGGGGCTCCCATAGTAAGGTCTAATCAAAGAGGTTGGGTACCTCAAGGATCCTGCCCCTATTTTAGCCCTCTTGGGACTATCACTTCACATTGCCCCACCTCCCACCTGGAGGTATGGCTGCATGTGATCCCTCTGCCCATTTGGCTCGAAATTTCCCCCTACTGGAGGTGTTTGCATGAGTGGATGCCTCCACTCGGTCTCCTCTCAGCTTCTCTAGTTGTGGCTCCTCCACAACCTCCTGAAGCTCATTCACGAATTTTGGCTCCTCCACAATTGTCTAAGACTTCTTCTAGAGCTGCATGTTGAGAGGTAATGTACTCTCCCTTTTAACCACCAAGTCTCCAACATTTTCCTTGCTCCTCAAGGCTTTGCATGCATCTTGAACCTCAAGAGCATACAGGTTCTTGACTCGTGAACCGATCTGCTTCACTTGTCTCATGGTGATGTGTCTAAGGAAAACCTTTCCCTTACTGAAGACAAAATCATAGCCTTTTTCCTCCATCATCGTGATCGATACCAAGTTCTTCTTCAGTCCTGACACATACTTCACATCTGTCAAGGTGATGCGAGCAATGTTTATAGTCGGTTCTGGAAGCAAACTTCAACCTCCCAACATAGACTCAATTATGCTTTTGACAGTGAGAAAGGCATAATGAAAATGGCTTTCTTACAAGCCCAGATTCCATTTCCTAAATCACCATATGATTAGAAAAAGACTATGTTTTCATTTAACACCAGTCAAATTCATCCAATTGATCAGATGGATATGCATAGGAAGACTAGTGAGATGTTGTTTTCTACTATGAAAACTACAGCCATGTCTCTTTCTAAACTTAGGACTTCCCTATCAAATGTTCAGTCCCAACTTAATTTAGAAAAGATTTCTTATATAGCTAAAGAAAACATAATAAAATCACTAGAAGATTTTGTGATTAAAATGGGATATGATCCCAAGGATGTAAAAGCTGCAAAACTACTCCTTAAGAAGAAAGATGCAGACATTGTTGCATTGAATAAACAGTTGAAGTTGCCTTCAACAAAAGATCTTCTGACCGAGGATATGGGAGAAAGTGAACAACAAAAGGAGGATATGCTCAGGATTATCATTGAGCAGAATATACAGCTGAAGAAAATGGAAGAGAAGATTGAAGAGCTATTGAAGGAGAAGGAAACAACACAGCTTGCCATGGTGCCCATCACAACAGTACTAATATCAGTTGCAGGTACAAAGCCTATTTCGTCATCTACACCCATTGAGTCTACATCAACAACAGCCGAACCACCCATATTAGCACATGAACTGTCAATACAAAAGCAAGAAAACCAGAAATTACTTCAGAAATTCCAAAATATAGAATTGTAGAAAGTGAAAAATGATACTCTGTATCTGCAAGAAATGCAAAAGACTCACAAATTGGAACTTAAAATCCAGAAGTTGGAATGTTATGAAACCAGCTCAAGAAAAGATAGAAAAGATAAATCAATGCCTTAGAATTCAGCCTCTTCGAGGTGGCAACCTCCTTTACATTACATAAATGAACAATTCTTGGATGATTCAAATGAAAAAACCTCCTTTCTATATATAGGAGTCTAAGGAGTCACAATATAACCCAGCCGACCTAACAATAATAATATAAAGCCACAAAAATAACAATAGAGGGATTCTATGGGGCACAGTAATAACAATATGGGGACAGTAGGGGCACAGTAATAACAATATGGGGACAATAGGGGCACAACAATATTAATAAGGGATACAACTACAATAGTAATGGGGCAATCACTAGTATTATAGGGACTTAACATGCCCCTATCCTTCAAAAAAAGTGTTTTCCTCAATGCTTGAGTAGTTCTGGATGCTTCTGCATAAAATTCTCATCCTCCCATGTGGAATCTTCAGCGGATAAGTTCTTCCACTTGATGAGATACTCCGAAATTGATCGATTTCGTAGTTGTCAACTTCTTGTTTCAATGACTGCTTCCAGTTCCAATATAAATTTTCCTTCCTCATCAGGTTCTGGAAATATTGTTTGAACTGGGAGCTTGTTGCCTATAACCTTCTTTAAACATGAAACATGGAAGACTGGGTGCACTCGAGAAGCTACAGGAAGCTCCAATTTAGTACCAATTTTTTCCAACACCTTGTACAGACCATAATACTTTGGTGATAATTTATTATCCTTCTTAGCTTGCTTGAGAGACATTTGTTTATATGGTTGTAGCCGTAGGAATACCCAATCACCTACATCAAAACTTCTTTCATTGCGATGTTGATCTGCCTGTTATTTCATTCTATTCTGTGCCAACACAAGGTTATCTTTTAAGAGTTGGAGGACTTGTTGTTGATGTTCGATGTGATGTTCCACTACTTGAACCTTAGAATTTCTCTTAAATATGATGTGATGGATGGTGGCTAATATCCATAAAGTGCCATAAATGGGGTCATTTTTGTTGCTGTATGGAAGGAAGTGTTATACCACCATTCAGCCAGAGGCAACCATTTGACCCATTATGTTTGTTTATCAGATACAAAGCAACGAAGATATCCTTCCAAAAATTTGTTTACTATCTCAGTTTTCCCATCAGATTGAGGATGATAAGATGAGCTATGAGCTAACTGAGTACCAAGACAAGAAAATAATTCTGTCCAAAAATTTCCAGTGAAAATGGGATCTCTGTCACTTACAATAATCTTTGGATTTCCATGTAGCTTTTGAATTGTTTCCATAAATGCAGTAGAAACTGTACTGGCTTTAAATGGATGTGATAATGCACAAAAGTGTGCATACTTGGTAAGTCTGTCAACTACCACCATGATGACACTCTTTCCCTCAGACTTGGGTAAACCTGTGATAAAATCCATCGAAATAGACCCGGGGTCTTAATTGTTTCAACTTTATTTTGTTGGCAAACCAAACATTCCGCCACAAAATTTTGAATATCTGATTTAAGGCCATCCCAAAAAAATTCCTTCTTAACCCTGTGGTAAGTTTTTAAAAATCCTGAGTGCCCTCCTAAGGGAGAAGTGTGCAATTCCATAAGAATCTTTTGTTTGAGTTGGGAATTCTTACAGAGGTATAAGCGATCTTTGTACCATAACGAATCATTTTGCCAGCTAAATGTATCAGATGTACTGGAATCTTGTTGTAACTTTCGAATAAGTGCCCACACTTCTTCATCATTCTTCCATTCCTCCCTTGCTTTGTTTATCCAATCTGGTTGGATAATAGAAATGGCACACAACAATGCTTCCACATCCTCATCCTTTCTTGAGAGTGCATCTGCCACCACATTTTGCTTCCCTTTTTTGTAGATGATTTCAAAGTCATAACCCAACATCTTTGTGACCCACTTTTGTTGCTCTTCAGAGGATAATCTTTGTTCTAAAAAGTATTTAAGGCTATCATGATCCATTTTTACCTTGAAGTGTCTTCCCATTAGGTAGGGTCGCCATTTCTTAAGTGCATGTAGTATTGCCAACATTTCCTTCTCATAAATAGCTTTGTGTAAAAACTTTCCCTTGATTGGACGACTTTCAAAAGCAATGGGTCTTTCATCTTGCATTAAAACAGCACCAATTCCATTTCCTGAAGCATCACATTCCACAATAAAGGTTTTTTTGAAGTCCGGTGTAGCTAAGACCAGTGCTTGGCACATTGCTTCTTTAAGATGTTCGAAGGCCTTTGTTGCTTCTGGAGTCCATGAAAATGCATCTTTCTTCAATAATGTTGTTAGAGGTGCTGCTATTCTCCCATAATTCTTAACAAACTTGCGATAATACCCTGTCAACCCAAGAAATCCTCGCAGATGCTTTATGGATGTGGGGATTTTCCATTCCTTAATGGCTTTAATTTTGCTAGGGTCTACCTTAACTCCTTCATGAGATACAATATGACCCAAATATTCCACCTCTTGTACTCCAAAGAAACATTTGGATCTTTTTGCATATAATTGTTTCTCCTCCAATAGTTGTAGCACCCTGTCAACATGTTCAACATGATCCTTCCAAGACTTGTTGTAGATTAGTATATCATCAAAAAATACTAACACAAATTTTCTAAGGAAGGGTTTGAAAATGGAATTCATCAAACCTTGAAATGTAGAAGGTGCATTGGTAAGGCCAAAAGGCATGACCAAAAATTCATAATGACCCTCATGAGTTCTAAATGATGTTTTCGGAATGTCTTCAGTCTTCATTCTGATTTGATGATATCCTGAACGAAGATCCAACTTGGTGAAGTAAATTGATCCATGCAATTCATCCAGTAATTCATCAATGACAGGAATGGGAAACTTATCTTTAATAGTGAGCTTGTTGAGCTCCCTATAATCCGGACACATGCACCATGATCCATCCTTCTTGTGCACCAATACTACTGGAGCAGAGAAAGAACTTTGACTAGGTTGAATTATACCAACCTCTAGCATTTCTGCAACCATACGTTCAATTTCACTCTTTTGGGCATAGGGATATCTGTACGGCCTGATGTTTGGAGGAACACTTCCTGGAATCAGATGAATAGCATGATCATGATCACGAATAGGTGGGAGACCTTTGGGAGTCTCAAATACCTTGGAATGATTGTCCAAGACTTTTTGGAGATCTGGAGAAATAGATGATTCTGATGTGGAAACATCTAGCGAACATAATTGTGCAATTACACCTCTTTGTTCCTTTTTTAGAAGCTTTGTCATACCATTAGAGCTGATTATCTTTCCTGGTTTCCCTGCAATACCCCTTAATTCAACTTCCTTTCCTTCCGCAGAAAATTTCATGAAAAGTTCTTGAAAATTAAAAGCTATTGTACCCAAGGATTGTAGCCATTGGACTCCTAGTACAACATCAGCACCTCCCATTGGAATGGAAAGCATTGGGCTAGTCAATACATATTCTCCCATGGATAGCTTGATATTATGGCACTTTCCAGAGCAATTTATTGTTCCTCCATTTGCAATCATCACTTGACACTCTGGTGCTGGATATAGGAAGCAATTCAATTCTTTTGCTACCTTACAATGAATAAAATTGTGGGTACTTCCTGAATCAATCAACACTATTACCTTTTTCTTCTTGATTTGTCCTTCTATCTTGATGGTTTGAGGAGTGGTAATTCCAACCAATGCATTACAAGATATGGTCAAATTCATTTCTTCTTTATCTAGGCTTTGTTCCTGGAGTATATCCTCTTCTTTTGACCTTTCTTGCTCCTTTTCTTCTTCCTCTTCACAATCTATGTAGAATAATTTCTTCTCAGCACACTTATGACCTTTAGTGTATTTGCTATCACAACTGTAACAAAGCCCTTTTGCTCTTTTTTTCTTCCAATTGTTGTGGTGTCAACCTTATAGGTTGTGGAAGACTAGGGGCAACAACACTTCCATCTTTATAGTTGTGAGTGGTATGCTTCCTGGTTGCCATAATTTTGCTTTCCATTTTTCTTGCTAACCTGAATGCCTTCTCTAATGAATCAGGTTCCCAAAGGCAGACATCATGTTGGATATTATCCTTTAAAGTCCCTATGAACACATCAATCCTATGCTCCTCTGGAATATTTTTTACCCTTATGTTCAATTTTTGGAACTCCTCAATGTGCTCCATTATTGAACCCTTTTGTTTGAGACTTATCAATTGGCTAAAAAAAGTGTTGCTTTTTGTATCCTCATAATGTGCTGTCAATTCTTCCGTAAAAATTGCCCAAGTGATAATTTGTTTACGAGAGCAAAGCCATTGATACCATACAAACTGATTTGGTTCCAAATATAAAGTTTCAATACGTACCTTTTGTGTGTTTTGCACATTATTGAGATCGAAAAATTGCTCCATCTGTAATATCCATGTTGCGGGATCCTTGCCATCAAACTTCCTCATATCGATTTTTGGAATATGGTGGGTCTTCGATCCAACATTAGAGTCTATGAAATCATGATTAACATTTCTTTTGTTCTCATTGTGAGTTTTCTTTACTACTCTTTCACCATTGGTAAGCATTTATTGTAGAAACTTTGTTAAATGTGTCTTCAAGTCGACCATCTTAGCTTCCATGTCATTCATCTTAGTTTCTACACCTTTGTTTAAACAATCCATCTTAGCTTCTATGCCTTTCTTTAAACCATCCATCTTAGCTTCTACATCTTTCTTTAAACCATCCATCTTAGATTCTATTGATTTTTGTGCAAGTGACACTTGTTGCACTTGGTCTCGTAATTTTGATATATCATGTTGCATTTCTTCCTCTTTTTCATGAGTCATGCTAGAGCTTTCAGGTTGCTTACTAGGTGTTTGCATTTTCTTTCCTTGTGGCATCAATTACTGATAATAATTGTTTACTATGCCCTTTCAATTCCTTCAAACTAATTTTTCAAACCAAGTTTATTAAAAAAATTGAAAAAAATTACACACCTTTTTTCACTTTGTAGGAGCTAGATATTGAATCTGATGTATCTCTGTAATTTCAAATCATCTAGTTCTAAAATTGTGACCTGTGGTAGCCCTCTACGTCCTCTTTCCAATGCCACTAGTCTGATCCAAATTTGATTCTCCAAGGAAGAGTTATGCCAACTCTCCCACAGTGACCTGATTATAGACTAGTTCAGTAGAGCGAACTTGTACGACATGCCACGAGTCACTGTTTCAACTTTTGGCTCTAAAAAATATATGCAAGAAACTACAATCCGTCCTCTTTCTGTACCTTCTTACAAAATTTCAATCCAATGCTTAGAGAGAAAGTTCTGATGATTTTCCCTAGGTCACCTGTTTGGAATGTAATTCAGGAGTCTGCAAAAAGACCAACTTCCTCAGATCATATCTCCGCAAATATAGCGCGAAAAGCTCTGAAATTTGGACGTGAGGTTCAGCGCGATGTCTTATCAAATGGGTTTTTTTTTAGCTTTTGAAACGTCGCAGAAAAAAAGTTATAGTGAAAATGCCATGATGACTTATTTGGAGCAGCGAAACCCTAAAATCCAAAGCTCTGATACAAATGTTATGAAACCAGCTCAAGAAAAGATAGAAAAGATAGATCAACGCCTTAGAATTCAGCCTCTTTTAGGGGGAAACCTCCTTTACATTACATAAATGAACAATTCTTGGATGATTCAAATGACAAAACCTCCTTTCTATATATAGGAGTCTAAGGAGTCACAATATAACCCAACCGACCTAACAATAATAATATAAAGCCACAAAAATAACAATAGAGGGATTCTATGGGGCACAGTAATAACAATATGGGGACAGAAGGGGCACAACAATATTAATAAAGGATACAACTACAATAGTAATGGGGCAATCACTAGTATTATAGGGACCTAACATGGAAAGTGAGTCCCTGATGGCAGACACTTTGGCTCTTGCCAAGGAAAGTATTTGGACAAAAATCAGCCAATCCATGACAAAAATATTACCATCCATACATATTATTTTTGAGTAGCAACAACTCATTACTAGATGCAGAGCAGTGATTGAAGAACAAAAAGCAGCCTTGAAGACCAATCTAGCAGAAGCCACATATATGATCAAGGTTTTAAATTCAAAAAGCAAAGAAGAATTAGAATAAATAAACATCTCTGACAGAACAACTACCATCTTAGAAATCAATAAGGTATTACAGAAAAGGAATTTGATCAATCAATTAGAAACTAGGTGTCAAACCCTGGATATTTTTGTCAAGAGATTTCATTCAAAATTTAATGTTTTAAATCAGAAAGGGTTGCCAGGATTAGTAGGTTTGAATGATAAATTGATTAGATTAGATGATTATTGTAAAGGATAATATGTTGTGGTAGTAGGAAGAACCAAATTTGTAGGGGTTAAAGGACAGATAACAGGGACGACTTTCCTAGAAGCCTTGGGGTATGATTTAACCATCTTACATGGAATCAAACACTTGTTTCTCACCAAGCCTAATTTCGAGAGATACACAAAGGTGGATGAAACATATAGAAAGATGGTAAATGTAGAAATCCCAAGTGAATAAAGATGGGATCAATTGTCTGAAACAATTGAGCAATTTCTCATTTTTACTAGTAGAACAACTCATTACTGTTTTCAGGATATCTCGTTAGTGTTTTCAAGCCAGATCATCAACAGATCCCCAAAGGATAGAGCCACCTCTTCAACAATTTTTCATTTCCTATTATATTGTTCTATTTTTGTAATTTTGTACTATTTTGGTATTCTATTCCAAACATATTGTAGATCTTTTGCAAACTTTTGTATAAATAACTCCCTCTTTGAGTTATTATGGGATGAACTCTTGAACAAGCTATCAAGCAGATTTGTACTAAGTTGGAGTATTTTTGAAATAATAAAAGATTCTGGATTTACCTCATATGGTCTGTCTCTCAGTCAGTTGTATCTCATCTTGTCTATTCATTATGTTTTCTTCATATAAATTAAGTCTTTTGCAGTTATTCGATTTAAAATTTAATTGAATTTCAGTTTCATTTTGAATCGTCTGTGAAGTTGTAATTTAAATAAGAGAATAATTTAGAGAACTATTTGTTATTGTAAATTCCTATTTGAATATAAATTACATTATATCTCTGTAATAGTTTGATTATATTCTGTTGATTAAGAAAGCACTACTTTCTTAATTTCTTCTGGTAAATGGTTAAATATTTAGTTTGAATATCATATCAATTATACCTCTCCATACTCTACTTCTCCATCACATTAAAATCAAACTAACCATGTGCAGATAAAGAACAACCTTTTATTTTACTTAAGAATCTATCTAAGTTTAAATCACCTATTTATAAAATAGTTCACTGGTCATCCAATCATTCAAAACAACAAAACATTATAGATGCTTTGGAATAACTAATTGACCTTAGGTTATCTCAAAGGACAACACAAATTATGGCACAAAACTAGAATCAAAGAATGGAGTAAAACATGAAGCAAAAAATGATGAAAAAATGGCACAAAACTAGAAGCAAAACCTGTTGTAAAACCAAATGAAAATATTGGTGCAAAATATGATACAAAAAAGGATGCAAAATTTCACACAAAAAAGGATGCTTTAAAATTTTTACAATAGAGCCAGATTTAGTCCCAAGCTTCTCATCCCAATTGAGAAAAAAAATGCACTAAAATTTGGAGCTAAATCTGGCACAAATTGCCTATTTTGCTGTAGTGAAGAATCTGAAACAGGGGAAGGTGTATTGTCATGAATTAATCCAACACTCTAAAATTTGATGGGCTTGGAATAGTCCAAAATATGAAAGGACACATCCTTGTCATATCAAAGACATTTTCTTTGCTTATTGCTAATAAGCTCTTCGTAAGGTTTCATGATGGGCTTGGAAATTGCAGGCTGAATTTCCACACCTGTATGCAAATCTTCCTTTGAAATGGGCACTTGGTCTGAATCAACCTCAACTTTACTAGCTTGATGACTTGTTGGCTGCTAATAGGATCTTATTTCAAAGTCAAATAGGGGATTGTTTTCAACAAAAAAAAGTTTAGAATGATGCATATGTTGTTGTAGCTCTTCTTGTTGTAGCTTTGTCTCAAGCTGAAAAAACTCAATTTTGTCTTGTGAATTTTGAAAATAGGTTCTAATTTCAGCAAGAGAAGCTTTTTTTATGCTTTCTATGTCTTTAACAATAGAAAACATTAGAGTGCTTAATAATTCTAACAAATCATCTAGTTTGGTCATCTTTAAATCTCAAGAATCAAACCGAGCAAATAAAGAGTGCCATCTTCAAGTTATCAACTAAGGTTTGAAATATATCTCTTCCTTTTAAGGGTGAAGTAGAGAGTAACATAAAAATTCTCAACAAAAAAGGCTAAGGAACATAAAATCCTAACACAAATTTGTAAATCATAGTTCACTCAAAATCTCCACCACTTAAAAAATCCACCACTTGAGGTCAACACATTAACAATCTCCACCACTTAAGGTCAAAAACATTAACAATGTTTTGTATCCTAATAGGACTTGAACAAAGATCCCACAAATATTGAAATATGTGAAAATCTCAAAGCACCTAGAGAAGGTCGAGAATAACTTTTGAACCCTAAACTCCTCTAGCTAAAATAAAAAATTATCATGTCTTCTTGCACAAACATTATTTATAAAATATTAAAAACATAACATGAACACAATACCATCTTTTTATATTCATTTATCTTGGAGTACACCAAGCCCTCAACACTCATAAACCACTTACCTATGCTCTTGTTTTGAAATGAGTTTGCTTGTAGGCCGATTAAGAATGTACATGTCCATATAGGTCATGAGAAGCGAGATAATGTGAATCATCATAAAAGGCATACTCTTGGTACTGTAAATATAGCTCAATTGTTTGAACCAAGTCGGATTCCCACAACTCTCGCAGTTTAATGCTTGGTTCAAATGGTAGAGCATATAATTCCAATGGTAGAATGTATAGCTTAACTTTCTCATTGCGCTATAGACTTGGTTGGCTTACACGAACTACACTTGGACCTCACACAATATTAATTAATACAAGCCATGAATGATACGATGCTCAAAGCGCTATCCATCTGTTATCGGCCTATTTTACCCCTCTAGGTCAGTGACCCTCAGTACTTGAGTCTAACTGACTTTTACCAGACTCAGGACTCTTTTTCTTCCAATTTGACCCAAATTCGCTCACACAGCAACCTATGGGAGTGACTATAGGCTCCTAGTCACTCTCAGGCCTCCTTTGTGGGAGCAACTAGGTACTTTTCTCCCCTTTCAGTGCCAGCGACCAAGGATGTATTCTAGAGTGCCTTATTCCCTAGGATATCAATTTGATTTCTCATCTATTTGAGTTGGTCAAGACTTATCGCTTAGAAGTTTCTATGAATTCTCTTTGTCCTGAGCATCCATGTACAACCTCCCAGGACCTCTCTTCTACCTATTTATGCTAGACCATCTGAGAGGATAAACTAGTTTTTGGAGAGCTAGGATTGAGACTCAGATCTTAAGATTATGATGTTATAGCTGGCGAGGTATTTTTCCATTGGTCTACTACTATTCATCTCATTTCTTGGATATAGTGGGGAAAATTTGTCAAATTTTGGAGAAGAGTCTTGGAGGTGAAAGTTTAGCATTGTATTATTTCCTTTCATAATTAATGGAAATTTATGTTCCCTTCCTTATATGAGTTTATGTTCAGCATGTTATATGATTGTATCTATTTCTTTTGATCTAACGATCTTCCGAGGAAGATCAGCTATTGTCTTTGTTTAGTTGTGATTGTGTGCAGGGATAAAGATTGGATACAGACATGTTGGATCGCTCGAGTGGAGTGCAAGATCTGCATCGAACTCAAAACCCTTCCCCGACATGCAAGGATTCTAGGTGTGATCTCTTATCTTTATAGCATAAATTTGACTGCTTGTTGCACGATTGAGAATTTCATATTGTGATTAGTTTATTGTTCCATTGATTTTATTCTTCTCTATCTAGTGATCGGATTGAGACACAAGATCACAGAGAAACAAATCCTTAAGATTTAATTGCAAAATAAGTGGTGCTTTCAATGAGAGCATGCTTTGTGTCTATTTTGCCCCTGTCTTTGATCAATTTCTCTCCAGCTTGTTTTACTAATTTTTTCTATTTTTTTTTACTTTTCTGTGTTATTTTCAGGGTGATTACCTGTGTGTTTCGCTTGTTTCTCGGTATGAGCACGAGAATTTAGGGAATTTTTGAGTTTTTCCTCGGTCACTCTCATAGAAATTTATCTGTGTGACCAGGGTCCTTGTTCGCTCTCTTTTTGATGTTCCGAGAGCATCCTTGGTCGCTTTGATCCAGTTTTTGTGCCAACGATTGGGATTTTAAGCGCTAGAAAAGGCCCTGATCTGTTCTGAGTTTCTTCCCCCCTGTTCCTGCACAGTCAGGGCCCCTGTTCATCTACTGGGTTTGATCTAGATCCGTTGTTGTTTTCCAGTTTCCCTTAGATCATTCACTTGTCAACATAGTGGGTTTTTTCGTCTTTAATTGGGCTTAGGATCTCTTGTTGTTTGTTGATCTGATTAGAGGTTTGTGTGTGTTATGAAACCAGCTCACAAAAAGATAGAAAATATAGTTGAACGCCTTAGAATTCAGCCTCTTCGAGGGGGAAACCTCCTTTACATTACACAAATGAACAATTCTTGGATGATACAAACGAAAAGACCTCATTTTATATATAGGAGTCTAAGGGGTCATAATATAATCAGAGTCGACATAACAATAATATTGTAAGGGCACAATAATAACAATAGTGGGCTTCTATGGGGCACAATAGTAACAGTATGGGGACTACATGGGTACAACAATATAATAAGGGGGTTGTACTAATAACAATAAGGGGTTACACTAATAGTATAGGGGCCTAACATGCCCCTCTCCTTCAAAAAGTGTTGTCCTCAATGCTTGAGTAGTTCTTGATGCTTCTGTATAAAATTCTTGTCCTCCCATGTGGAATCTTCAGCAGGTAAGTTCTTCCACTTGATGAGATACTCTGAAATTGATTGATTTCGTAGCTGCCGGGTTCTTGTTTATGTGACTGCTCTAGGTTCTAGTATGAATTTTCCTTCCTTTTCAAGTTCTGGCAATATTTTTTGAATTGGGATCTTCTGCAACTTTTGAATGAGTGGCCATACTTCTTCATCCTTCTTCCATTCATCCCTTGCTTTGTTTATCCAATCTGGTTGGATAATATAAATAGCACAAAACAATGCTTCCACATCCTCATCCTTTCTTGAGAGTGCATCTACAACAAAATTTTGCTTCCATTTTCTATAGATGATGTCAAAGTCATAACCCAACATATTTTTGACCTTTTTCTGTTCTTCTAAAGATAATAGTTGTTTTAAAAAGTATTTAAGACTATCATGATCCATTTTTACCTTGAAGTGTCTTCCCATTCGGTAAGGTCGCCATTTCTTAAGTGCATGTAGTACTGCCAACATTTCCTTCTCATAAATAGCTTGTTTGAGATGTAGCAGTAAAAATACCCAATCACCTACATCAAAACATTTTTCACTACGATGTTGATATACCTGTTGTTTCATTCGATTTTTCACCAAAGTGGTGTTATCCTTTAAAAGTTGGAGAACTTGTTGTTGATGCTCGATGTGATCTTTCATTGCTTGAACCTTTTTCTTCTTGATATGTCCTTCTATCTCGAGAGTTTGAGGAGTGGTAATTTCTTCCAATGCTTTACAAGATATGGTCGGATTCATTTCTTGATGCTCGATGTGATCTTTCTCTTCTTGAACATTTTTCTTCTTGATATGTCCTTCTATCTGGATAGTTTGAGGAGTGGTAATTCTAGCCAATGCATTACAAGATATGGTTGGATTCATTTCTTCTTTCTTGATGTGGTCTTTCACTTCTTGAACCTTTTTCTTCTTGATATGTCCTTCTATCTTGAGAGTTTGAGTGGTAATTCTTTCCAATGCTTTACAAGATATGGTCGGATTTATTTCTTCTTTCTCTGGGGTTGGGTCCTGGTGTATATCCTGTTCTTTTGATGTTTCTTGATCGTTTTCTTCCTCCTCTTCATACTCTATGTAAAATAATTTCTTCTCAGCATACTTATGACCTTAAGTGCATTTTCTATCACAATTGTAACAAAGCCCTTTTTCTCTTTTTTCTTCCAATTGTTGTGGTGTAACCCTTGTAGGTTGTGGAAGGCTAGGAGAAGCAACACTTCCATCTTTATAGTTGTGAGGGGTAGAATCCCTTGTTGCCATAATTTTGCTTTCCACTTTGTAACAAAGCCCTTTTTCTCTTTTTCTTCCAATTGTTGTGGTGTTTCTCTAAAGAAGGTGTTGCTCTTTGTATTCTCATAATGTGCTATAATTTCCTCCATGAAAATTGACCACATACTAAGTCGTTTACAAGAACAAATCCCTTTATACCATAAAAATTGATCTTGTTCTAAATATGAAGATGTAATACATACCTTTTGTAATAGTGGCACACCATGTAGATCAAAATATTTCTCCATCTGTAGTATCCAATTTACTGGATCCTTGCCATCAAACTTCCTCATCTCGCTTTTTCTTGATTTTAGGAGCTCGATCTTGAAAAGACTGTAACTTTGTAGTTTTGGATCAGTAAGTTTTGAAATTGCGAACTGTAGTAGTCCTCTGTGTCCTCTTTCCAATGCCACTAGTCTGATCGAATTTAGATTCTCCAAGGCAGAGTTATGCACAATCTCCCAAGATGACCTGATTATAGACCTTTTCAGAAGAGCGAATTTGTAAGAAGTGCCACGTGTCATTTTTTTGACCTTAGGATTTGAAAAATATACACAAGAAACTGCAGTCCGTCGTCTTTCTGTAACTTCTTACGAAATTTCAATCTGATGCTCAAAACAAAAGTTATGACTATTTTCCCTAGGTCACCTGTTTGGAATGTAATTCAGGAGTCTGCAAAAATGCCAACTTTTTCAGATCATATCTCCGCAAATATAGCATGAAAAGCTCTGAAATTCTAACCTATGGTTTAGAACAATGTTTTCGCAAATGGGTTTTTTTCAGCATCTGAAACGTCGCAGAAAAAAAGTTATAGCGCAAATGCCACAATGACCTGTTTGGAGCAGCGAAACCCTAGAATTCAAAGCTCCAATACCAAATGTTATGAAACTAGCTCACAAAAAGATAGAAAATATAGTTGAACGCCTTAGAATTCAGCCTCTTCGAGGGGGAAACCTCCTTTACATTACACAAATGAACAATTCTTGGATGATACAAATGAAAAGACCTCCTTTCTATATATATGAGTCTAAGGGGTCATAATATAATCAGAGCCGACATAACAATAATAATGTAAGGGCACAATAATAACAATAGTGGGCTTCTATGGGGCACAATAGTAACAATATGGGGACTACATGGGTACAACAATATAATAAGGGGTTGTACTAAGAACAATAAGGGGTTACACTAATAGTATAGGGGCCTAACAGTGTGATTTATGGTTTTCTGTTACTGATCAATGACTGCATGTATCTGGTATGATATTTTCTGTCCAAAGTTTTCCATTTCTTTTAGTCCTTTAATTTTTATTTAAAGACCTTTTTGGATTCTTTTGGTAGAGGCTTGATTTTCGCCTCTAGGTCTCACTTTTAGATCTAATTGGTTATTATCAGCAACTATTTAGGCCTGATCCACACCTTATTGACAAGATTTTGGCACTTTCATTCATTATTGTTATCTCTTGTTGAGAATTTTTTGTCTTCTTTTGGTTATTTTGGTCATGTTTGGTGGTGTTGTAATCGGTTATGTATTTGGCATCTAAAATTTTTCTCTTGAGTGTGTTTTAATTATTTTTGTAGTACCCTCATTTGATCTTGTTTAGAATTTTCTGCCTCTAGGGTTGGGTTATGACCTTTGTAGACCATTGGATTTGGTTAGGCCAATTTAATACAACCCTAGCTTGATGACATTGCCCTCCCCTTTGTCACTTTTGGCTTTCGATTTGATTGCTTTCAGCGTGTTTCTCTTATTGGGCTTTGTTTTCCTAGATGTGACGCTTTTGGAGTGCTTTGCGTTCTTGCTTGGGATTTTTTTTGCTTTGGTTTATTTTCGCTTGAGGGGTGCCACCTACTAGTACTTTTATAGGAGAGGCTAGTTTACCTGGGGGAAACCCCATTGCTAGTATTGTTTCTCACATGGGTTATCCCCCTTATGTCGGTCTTACTACGCAGAGTGGTCCTTCTTCTATCCCTGGGTACAACCCCATCAACAACCTTGCTTTTGGGGGTCTTTTCCTCTCTGATGGTAGTTACCCCGGGGAGCAACATCCATTTACCAGTCATGTTGGCCCACAATAGTCCTATGTTAGGGTGAACCCTTTTCTTCACCAGTAGGTTCATCATTCCACTCCTTATATGGGGGTACCACATGGTTGGTTAGGGGATTCTCCCACCTATGACCCATTTAGTCAGCTTCAAAATCCTTTTTTATCTTCTCTCGATTTACCATATTTGGAGAAATGGACTAATGACCCTATTCGTCATGATCCCTGGTGGTCACCCATGCTCGCCAAATTACCATACGATATTCCAAAGTTTGAAGGAAAGCATGTGGAGAATCCATCCACACATATTACCACTTATCATTTGTGGTGTTCACCTAATTCTTTGATGGATGATTCTGTTACGCTTCGTTTATTCCAATGTCTGTTGACTGGGGATGCCATAAAGTGGTATATTGAGTTAGATACTGTATCCTACGGTGAATTTTCCTCCCTTGCTCAAACTTTCCTGACACACTTCCAGTTACCCACTCGGTATGATATCGACACTGACCTCTTTTCCAATTTCAAGAAAGAAAATTCCACGTTAATCTCTGATCATATTCATGAGTGGCATCATTGCTAGAAATTAATAAGAACCAAGTTACTTGATGAGATTTTACATAAATGGTTCATTCAATCTCTTTGACCTCAGATTGCAAAGGATGTGTTTATGTTTCGAGCTGAAACTGAGGAACACGCTATTTTAGCTGCCCAACAGTTGGATCTCATCTATTCACAGTCGGGTACGATTTACAAAGTATTGCCCAATCCCACTAGGCCTTCCATTGACCCTCACAAGCATGTTCTTGGCCTGCATACCGATGGTGCGATCGGGTCCATTTCCAATTCTATGAGCCAAATTTTTGCCCAACTTGGGCAATTGATTATTACATCTCAAGCCCCGGTAAGTGTGTCTGGCTTTGCTAAATCGCCCCCTCCTGAGAAGTCCACTGATGTTCTCAAAGTGAAGTCCACTCAGCCGAATAACAACCAACAATCCAGTGGTAAAAAGAATAATAAGAGAAATAAACAAAAGAATCAAAATTCTCAGGAGTCTCAACCCAACCCTCAGAGTAAAGGAGGGGGCACTAATCAACATTGTCATAAACGCAAGTTCCCTTGTAAAATTTGTCAAGGTGACCATCTTACTAATGAATGTCGTCGAATATATGAATTCCATAGGCTTCTTTCACCACCATCTACTCAACAACGTGCCTTTTTTACTCATCCATTGCTTGCACAACCCCAGCAATAGATGGTTTCTCAACTTTCTCTACCTTTACAAGGTGGGCAATGAGGGGTCCTCTTCCCATCCTTCTCATAACTGATCTATCTTCATGTGCAAGGAAGATGTCAATGTGACTACACAAGCTAAATATTATGATGTTCCTAAGTCGAGTCCCCCTCTAAGGACTTGTCAAATCCATCTACCTCCACTAGACGTCTCACTTTCAATAATCCTGTGGAACCAGTCTATCGCCCTCCCAAGGATGCTCTTCATAAGACAACACATAATACTTTTTCAAGGGCTTCTCAACATTACAGTATTGTTGAATATCTCACCCAGGCTCCTTGTGCCATGTCTTCCTTGGAGATCTTGCAAAGCTATCCTCAACAGTGCAAATCATGGTTGTCTGCCATTGGTTGTCTTCTAGGACAACAAGTGATCTTCCTTGGAAGATCGTTAGATCAAAAGAAATAGATACAATCATATCACATGTTGAATACAAATTCATATAAGGAAGGGAACATAGATTTCCTATCCCTCAGTTAGGCATGCTTACTTCTAGTAATATGTGGGGGGGATCACCAGTTGTCCTTGGTCAACCTAGGGGCAATGTCACTTCTAGTAGGTCACAAACCTGGTATAATTCATTTTTTGGAAGGGTGCCACCTACCAATACTTTTATAGGAGAGGCTAGTTTACCTGGGGGAAACCCCACTGCTAGTATTGTTTCTCACATGGATTATCCCCCTTATGTTGGTCTTACTACGCAGAGTGGTCCTTCTTCTATCCCTAGGTACAACCCCATCAACAACCATGATTTTGGGGGTCTTTTTCTCTCTGACAGTACTTACCCTAGGGAGCAACATCCATTTACAAGTCATGCTGGCCTGCAGTAGTCCTATGTCGGGGCGAAGCCTTTTCTTCACCAGTAGGTTCTTCATTCCACTCCCTATATGGGGGAACCACACGGTTGGTTAGGTGTTTCTCCCACCTATGACCCATTTAGTCAGCTTCAAAATCCTTTTTTATCTTCTCTCGATTTACCATATTTGGAGAAATGGACTAATGACCCTATTCGTCATGATCCCTGGTGGTCACCCATGCCCGCCAAATTACCATATGATATTCCCAAGTTTGAAGGAAAGCTTGTGGAGAATCCATCCACACATATTACCACTTACCATTTGTGGTGTTCACCCAATTCTTTGGTGGATGATTCTGTTAATCTTCACTTATTTCAATGTATGTTGACTAGGGATGCCATAAAGTGGTATATTGAGTTAGATACTGCATCCTACGGTGAATTTTCCTCCCTTGCTCAAACTTTCCTGACACACTTCTAGTTACCCACTCGGTATGATATCGACTCTGACCTCTTTTCCAATTTCAAGAAAGAAAATTCCACGTTAATCTCTGATCATATTCATGAGTGGCATCGTCACTAGCAGTTAATAAGAGCCAAGTTACTTGATGAGATTTTACGTAAATGGTTAATTCGATCTCTCTAACCTCAGATTGCTAAAGGTGTGTCTATGTTTCGAGCTAAAACTAAGAAACACGTTATTTTAGCTACCCAACAGTTGGATCTCATCTATTGACAATCGGATACGCTTTACAAAGTATTGCCTAGTCCCCATAGGCCTTCCGTTGACACTCCCAAGCCTTTTCCTGGCCCGCATACCGATGGTGTGATCGGGTCCATTTCTGATTCTATGAGCCAACTTTCTGCCCAACTTGGGCAATTGATTGTTACATCTCAAGCCCCTGTAAGTGCGTCTAGCTTGGCTAAATCACCCCCTCCTGAGAAGTCCACTGATGTTCTCACAGTGAAGTCCACTCAGCCGAATAACAACCAACAATCCGGTGGTAAAAGGAATAATAAGAGAAATAAACAAAAGAATTAAAATTCTCAGGAGTCTCAACCCAACCCTCAGAGTCAAGGAGGGGGCACTAATCAAAATCGTCATAAATTCAAGTTCCCCTGTAAAATTTGTCAAGGTGACCATCTTACTAATGAATTTTGTTGAGTATATGAATTCCATAGGCTTCTTTCACCACCATCTACTCAACAACCTTCCATTTTGACTCATCCATTCCTTGCACAACGCTAGCAATATATGGTTTCTCAACCTTCTCGACCTTTGCAAGGGGGGCAACGAGGGTCCTCTTCCCATCCTTCTCATAACTGATCTATATTTATGTTCAAGGATGATGTCAATGTGACTACACAAGCTAAATATTATGATGTTCCTAAGTCGAGTCCCTCCTCTAAGGACTCGTCCGCTCCACCTACCTCCACTGGACCTCTCACTTTCGATAAGCCTATGGAACCAGTGTATCACCCTCCCAAGGGTGTACTTCATAAGACAACACATAATCCTTCTGCCAGGGCTTCTCAACATTACAGTATTGTTGAATATCTCACCTAGGCTCATTGTGCCATGTCTTCTTTGGAGATCTTGCACAACTATCCTCAACAGTGCAAATCTTGGTTGTCTGCCATTGGTGGAGTTGACCTTTTTGACTCTAGTCTCATCATTTTTAACGTCGACAAAGCCGCTCCTCGCCTTTCCAATCAAATTTATTTCCAAATCATCGTGTGTATTTTCCATAGGAATATTCATCACACTTTGGTGGACGAGGGATCTTCCACATGTGTTATGTCAATATCCTGCTGGAAGGATCTTAGCTCTCCGATGCTCGCCATGTCCAACACGACTCTCCAAGCTTTCGATAGACATAACTTTGTACCTAAGGGGGTTCTTCCAAATTTTTCCATTCAGTTAGGAGGAAAAATTGTATATTTCGAAGTTGAATTTGTGGACGCTTCTTTGGACTATAACCTCCTCCTTGGCTGTAGTTGGTTTTATGTGATGGCCACAATTATCTCGTCTATTTTCCATGTAATTTTCTTTCCTCACAAAGGAAATATTGTGACCATTGACAAACTGGACTATTGTGTGCCATCGACCCAACTTACCAGTACAGGGACCTCAATCCCACTTGTGGGATATCACCCTGATCAATATGAGAGTGTTGGTATGGGATTGTTTAAAAGCTTGTCTCTTATTGGAGTATTTCCTCAATTACCCCCATCCAACACTCCTTCTACATCTTCTAAAGCTCCTATGCATATGATCTCTTCTGGCACCTGTGGACCCCATAAACCTCCTGACCCTTGGGTGGTGTCACCTACTCCCATGAAAGTTGATCAAGCTAGTGAGAACCCTTCACCACTTGTTGTGGAAGAGATTGCCTCATTGGAAGTCCTGTCAGTACCTCCCAACATTGGTCAGAAACTCTATCATAATATGGAATATGACCAGTATTCTTTGCCCACATGGGTTGTCCCTCCTCTTGTTCCACATGACTCCCTCAATGACAAACCCCCTCGACTAGTCAGCTTGGAGGTCATGGATCTACCTATTGATCGTCCTAGGGAGATTATGCCTCTTCATGCCTCTAGTCTTCCTCTAGTATTCCTGAATTGGAAAAGGTAGAGATAGGTAACATAAATCATGGAACGATTAAGGGGGAAACTCCTTAACCTTCCTTAGAAGTTCCACCCATGGATTGAGTCAAGTCTTGGGCTTCTACTACCAAACTTGCCAATGAATTTTCCAACTCATTACCACTTGTCGATGAATGCCTTGTACCCCTTTATGTCTTGATCCTCCCTTGTTTCCTCAGGTTAGTTTTGAGACTAGAACTACGTTAAAATGTCCTTGGCATGGTCAACCTTTCCGGATTGGGAAATTTTATTTCCGTTGTCATGGCCCTAGATTCATGAGCCCTATGGTCGCCTCACCCTCCGTGAGTTTGCGTATTGAAACCCTTGGCCTATGCCCCATTGTGGGCACACTTTAGCATGACCTATTAGACTGTGTTGCACTTATACATCTTGTACATAGGATTTTTGGACACAAGATCACGGAGCAACATCTCCTTGTAGATTTAACTGCAACAAAAGTGGTGATTTCAATGAGATTTGAACTCATGACCTACCTCTTACCAAATGGGTGCTCTAACCAACTGATTTATAATTTATAGTTGTTGGTTATCACCCTATTTTACCCCTTTAGGTGAGTGACCCTAAGTACTTGAGTCTAATTGACGTTTTCTAGACTCGAGACTCTTTTTCTTCCAGTTTGACCCAAATTCGCTTGCACAACAGCCTATGGGAGTGACTATAGGCTCCTAGTCGATATCAGGCCTTCTTTATGAGAGCAACCAGGGGCTTCCCCACCTTTCAATGCCAGTGACTAGGGATGTCTTCTAGAGTGCCTTAGTCCCTATGAGATCAGTTTGATATCTCATCTATTCGACTTGGCCAGGATTTATCTCTTAAAATTTCCTATGAGTTCTCTTTGTCCTAAGCATCTAGATACATCCTCCCAGGACCTCTCTTCTATCTATTTGTATTGGACCATCTGAGAGGGTCATCTACTTTTAGAGAGCTAGGATTGAAAATCATATCTTGAGATTAGGTTGCTATAGCTTGTGAGGCCTTTCTCCATTGGTCTACTACTCTTCATGCTCATTTCTTGGATATAGTGGGGAAACTCTACTAGACTGTGGAGAAGAGGCTTGGAGGTGAAAGTTTAGCATTGTATTATTCCTTTCATAATTAATGGGAATTTATGTTCCTTTCCTTCTATGAATTTGTGTTCATCATTTTATATGATTGTATCTATTGCTTTTGAACTAACGATCTTCCAAGGAATATCACATGTTGTCCTTGTTTAGTTGTAATTTTGTGCAGGGATAGAGATATGGTGCGGACATGTTGGATTGCTCAGGTGGAGTTCAAGATCTGCATCGAACTCAAAACCCTTCCCCAGCATGTGAGGATTGTAGGTGTGATCTCTTATATTTAGAGCATAGATCTGATTGCTTGCTGCACGATTAGGCATTTGGGATTGGGATTAGTTTATTGTTCCATTGATTATGTTCTTCTCTATCTGGTGATCAGATTTGGACACAAGATCACAAAGCAACAACTCCTTGCAGATATAGATGCAACAAAAGTGGTGCTTTCAGTAAGAGAATACTTGCTTTGTGTCTTTTTTGCCTCTGTCTTTGAACAATTTCTCTCCAGATTGTTTTGCTGAGTTTTTGTTTTTGTTTTTGTTTTTTTTGTTTTTTTTTGTTTTTTTTTCGACTTTTCTAGGTTATTTTCAAGGTTATTGCCTCTGTGTTCCACTTGTTTATCGACCTAAGTGATAGATTTTAGGAAATTTTTGAGGTTTTTCCTTGTTCGCTCTCACAGAGAGATATTTGTGTGACCAGGGTTTGTGGTCGCTCTCTTGTTAATTTTCTAAGAGCATATCTGGTCGCTTTGATCTAGTTTTGTGCCAATGACCAGGATTTTAAGCCTTAGAAAAGGCCTTGATATGTTCTGATTTTCTTCACCCCTGTTCCTGCTAAGCCTGGGCCCTTGTTCACCTGTTAGGTTTGGTCTAGATTTGTTGTTGTTTATCAGTTTCCTTTAGATCAACCACTTGTCATCAAGGCCAGTTTTTCATCTTTGATTGGGCTTAGGCTCTCTTGTTATTTGCTGATATGATTAGAGGCTTGTGTGATTTATGGTTTTTTGTTATTGATCAATGACTGCATGTATCTAGTCTGATCTTTTCTATCCAAATTTTTCGATTTCTTTTAGTCCTCTAAATTGTCTTAGAAGCCTTTTTTGAATTCTTTGGGTTAAGGCTTGATTTTCACATCTAGGTCTCACTTTCAGATCTGATTGGTTATCAGTGACTGTTTAGACCTGATCCACACCTTATTGTTGGCTTTTGGAAATTTCATTCATTATTGTTGTTTCTTGTTGAGCAATTTTTCTCTTCTTTGGGTTATTTTGGTCACGTTTGGTGGTGTTGTGATAGATTGTGCGTTTTTCATCTAAAAAAGTTCTCTTTAGTGTGTTTTAATTGTTTTTGTAGCACCTCATTTCACCTTGTTTAGGCCTTTCTACCTCTAGGGTTGGGTTGTGACCTTTGTAGACCATTGGCCTTAGTTAGGTTATTGTACTACAACCCTAGCTTGATGACATTTCCCACCGCTTTTTCAGTTTTGACTCTCGATTTGATTTCTTTCAATGTGTTTCTTTGATTGGGCTTCATTTTCGTAGCTATGATGCTTTTGGAGCATTTTTTCTTGGGAGTCTTTCCCTTTGGTTTATTTTTGGTTGATTTGGGTTTCCTTCTTGGTTTTTTTTGGGTTATTAATTCATAAAATTTGGGATAATCTGCATTTAAGAATATTTAGTGAAGAGGTGCATCATAATAGGCATTGGTGTGTTAGATGGCTCTTACCCTCTTGTAGTTAGCATTCATCAAAGTGAAAATAAAAAATTGCATATACTTACATTACGATGACTAACTAAGATTCATTCACACCATCAAAGTTTCACGCCAAATCCCACTTTTGTAAACAACAACCACTAAAATCAACATGATAATAAAATTAACTAGATTCGTCGTTTACTTTCACTAGTAGTACACCAACAGTAGCCTAGGCTAAAGTCTTGGAGACGGAGTGTGAGTTAATTGCTCCAAGACATCAAAATCAACTTAGTATCTTGGGGTAGGGAGTCAAATCTATTTGTAGTAGTGTGGTTTGGGAAGCCCTTCTCACAAGAGGGTTAAGCATGAGGTCACATTTGGGCTAAGTTGGGTGACATCACCCATTTCGCTTAGTTTTAGGTGGCGCAATATAGGGGAATATACACACATACAAATGGTGTCATTATCACTTTGGGACCACTTGGGAGGCAACTCTCAAGGGGGTTTCGGTCTTAGCTTATTTTTTTGGGTTATGTTTCCTACCCTTTCATGTGGATTTGTCTTGCGACTGTCCCCCCTGGTCGCGTTATTTTACGTGGTGACCATAGTAGCCTATATTCTTAGGGGTCATACATAGGTGCAGGGTCGCGATCGTCTTCTCTGTACCTGGGACAGATATTAGTCATACTCTGTCAGTCCTCTCAAAGGGTGCCCTACGGCTAATAAGGGCACTTGCACCGAGTTCCCAGATAAAAGGGTTGGGAAGTAGGTCGCTAGTATAACTGTTCCATTCCCATGTTCTTTGTATTTTGGTTTACGTGTGCTATCTTTTAGGACGTTTCTAGTGTGTGTTGTTTAGTTTGAGTCAACAACTTTGGGCTTAGGGTGTTTGCACTAACATAATTGTATTTAAATTACCAGTTATCACCTTGGTTGAATTTTTTCATTGAAGGTCACGTTGTATTCACGGTTTACCTCTTGAACAAGGTGGACTTTTTAATCCTACACGAAGAGTGTCTCTTAGTGCTCAAGACATAGACCAACACATAATCGTGGACTCTATACATGATCCTTCTTGCACTAATTTGGTTTCTATCGAGACTTTGGAAAATGATTCTACTGCTACTGCCAAGCCATCTTTGACCGATCCATTGGGAACTGAGTTATTGAGGTTGAACCCTGACAGTTCCACACCAGCCTAAACTTCCATGCCTTTGTCTGTACTTTACCCTATGATGGAGTTTGATATTTCCTTACCTTCTGCATCAATAGTATCAGCTTCCATGACATCATTTCCACCTCTTAGCATGGCTATACCCACTTCTGTTGCATCTAAATTTGCAAGGATTTATTTCTCCATGATCTTGTGTCCAAATCCGATCACCAGATAGAGAAGAACATAATCAATGGAACAATAAACTAATCGCAACCCCAAATGCCTAATCATGCAATAGGCAGTCAAATATTTTCTATAAAGATAAGAGATCACACCTAGAATCCTCACATGTTGGGGAAGGATTTTGAGTTCGATGCATATCTTGTGTTCCACCTGAGCGATCCAACACATCCGCATGAGATCTCTATCCCTGCACACAATCACAACTAAACAAGGACAACAAGTGATCTTCCTTGGAAGATTGTTATATCAAAAGAAATAGATACAATCATATAACATGTTGAACACAAATTCATATAAGGAAGGGAACATAGATTTCCATTAATTATGAAAGGAAACAATACAACTAGGCATGCTTAATTCTAGTAATATGTGGGGGGATAACCAGTTGTCTTCTAGGACAACAAGTGATCTTCCTTGGAAGATCGTTAGATCAAGAGAAATAGATACAATCATATAACATGTTGAACACAAATTCTTATAAGGAAGGGAACATAGATCTCCTATCCCTCAGTTAGGCATGCTTACTTCTAGTAATATGTGGGGGGGATCACTAGTTGTCCCTGGTCAACCTAGGGGCAATGTCAATTCTAGTAGGTTACAAACCTGGTATAGTTCATTCTTTGGAGGGGCGCCACCTACCAGTAATTTTATAGGAGAGGCTAGTTTACCTAGGGGAAACCCCACTACTAGTACTGTTTCTCACATGGGTTATCCCCCTTATGTCAGTCTTACTGCGCAAAGTGGTCCTTCTTCTATCCTTGGGTACAACCCCATCAGGAACCATGCTTTTGGGGGTCTTTTTCTCTCCGATGGTACTTACCCTAGGGAGAAAAATCCATTTGCCAGTCATGCTGGCCCACAATAGTCCTATGTCGGGGCGAACCCTTTTCTTCACCAGTAGGTTCATCATTCCACTCCTTATATGGGGGAACCACATGGTTGGTTAAGGGTTTCTCCCACCTATGATCCATTTAGTCAGCTTCAAAATCCTTTTTATCTTCTCTTGATTTACCATATTTGGAGAAATTGACTAATGACCCTATTCGTCATGATCCCTAGTGGTCACCCATGCCCACCAAATTACCATATGATATTCCCAAGTTTGAATGAAAGCCTGTGGAGAATCCATCCACACATATTACCACTTATCATTTGTGGTGTTCACCCAATTCTTTGGTGGATGATTCTGTTAAGCTTCACTTATTCGAACGTACGTTGATTGGGGATGCCATAAAGTGTTATATTGAGTTAGATACTGCATCCTACGGTGAATTTTCCTCCCTTGATCAAACTTCCTTGACACACTTCCAATTACCTACTCGGTATGATATCGACTTTGACCTCTTTTCCAATTTCAAGAAAGAAAATTCCACGTTAATCTCTGATCATATTCATGAGTGGCATCATCGCTAGCAGTTAATAAGAACCAAGTTACTTGATGAGATTTTACGTAAATGGTTCATTTGATCTCTCTAACCTCAGATTGTTAAGGATGTGTCTATGTTTCGAACTGAAACTGGAAAACACGCTATTTTAGTTGCCCAATTGTTATCGGGAAAACTAGTGTCCATTCAGAGCTACTAGTCCCACTATGATGGGTAGCTATCTTAGAAACAAACAAACTAAAGTTACTTGTGTTTTCCTTTATGAGAGATAGATGAGAGAGAAGCAGAGAGTACCAACCTCAATCTTTCGCTAGTTTCCTTGCTTGTTTCCTCTCTCCTTTGATAAAGCTTTCACCACTCCTTTCTCACTTGTCTCGCTTCAAAGAACACCTGTAGAGTTAGGGCAGTAAAATACCATCAAAGCATAGAGATCTATAACCATAAACAATGTAGGATCAAATGTACATTAACCATATAAATGCATATACAAATACAAGATTCAAATATATACAAGCATATGGAGGAAAACTCAAATAGATTTATTGATAGAAGTAGTAGAAGAGAGGATTACAACCAAGATGTCTGATCCAGCATCATCCTCCCAGCATGAAAGCCCTCTTCACCTCATACAAAGCAAGATCACCTAACAATGTCTTCAAAGAGAAACCAACAACACTTCCTTGCAAATTACAAAATTCCAGCCTCTGGATCTCTAGGATGAGGGATCCACATATAGATGTTTGCAGGAGAGTGAGTCAGCTTCTGGGATTTTGATTAGTGTCATTTCACTGATAGTTCTTGGTTCCACTTGGATATTTCATGATCTCTTACTCATCCCCAGGCGAATTCAGAGAGGCAAGTGTCATATGAGCAGTTTCTAGAAGATTCTTTGAGTTTCCACCTAGCAAACTGCATCTGCCATTTGTCTGCTCTCGCTCATCGCACCCTACAAAAGGGATTTTCAGTATGCATCAAACCCCTCGTGTGTAATAGATGAGATGCATCACACCCTCTGCATGGAGCAATCTGTATGGTCTAGTTTTGACCAGTTATGAGCAGTTTTTCAGGGAGAACTTCTGGGAAATGATGTAATCAGTTGACCTTGTTACTTTAGGGTATGAAACAAAAATTTTAGGGGTTTAGAAGCCCTTGGTTTATGGACATATGTGATTGGGGTTGTAGTGCCCAAATATTTCTATAAAAGTTTCCCCCTAAAGCATGAGGTCGTAAATCTTCTGATGTCGAGTGAAATGCTTTATAATGAGGATCTGAGGTTTTTCGAACTGGAAGGTGACCTGTAATAAGATACAGTACAATACATTATCTTCATAATATTTTCATGATCTAGCTAATGTGGGCATTCCCATGCTCAACTTTATAAATTCATTTTCATGTACATAAGACATACAATCGTCTGCGTGGCAGACTGATGATTCTGGTAGAGCCATCATCCCTTAGTTTGGATGATTATCTGTGCAGCTGTGATGTACATTTGATGTCTTTATTTTCCTGAATATATCACAGCCCGGATGGATGAAACTATATCCGGGGTCTTCAAACTCGTTCAATCTTTGCCCTAAGTAGAAGTCGATCCATGTGAAAAGATGTTTTGATGTCGAACATGGAAAGACATTGCCTGATTACCAGCCAATGATGTAAGTTGTTAACAGGCACGAGAGGAATCACCGACAATGATAATGACCCTCAAGGTACTGTAGTACAATTCACGTGGTGTGAATACATGAGTTGATGTTGAACACCACGCAAAATCTTTCGGTCGAAGGCCATTGATGTAAACTTGCCATTGGAAGTGAGAAACTTGCCATTGAGGCATGCAAGCTTCAAAGTACTGAAAGGGTTGTTCCTAAGTCAACTTCTTGGATAATGAGCTGATGTCGACAAGAAGTGACCCATCGTAGGAGGGCCTTAATGAATCCCACATCTATGACACAGAACGGAGCAAATGATTTTGTGGAGGTGAAAACAATCTGATGATACAAGGTTCAGGGTGGCGGTCATGAAAAAAATGGAGAGTGAAGGTATTGCAGCGGATGAGGCATTAGCTAGGTTGGTGAATTCTCCGAGCGACTTATCTTGAACATATCGGTGACACTGAAATGGATTGGTAGCGTTAACCCCAAAATGGATGGTACGACAGACCAATGGCGATATGACCAGTGAACAGAATAACCCAACCTGACTCAACCATGGTGACAGAGTGAAAGTGTCATGTTCAAAAGCGACCTGCTACCATTGAAGTTATTCAATTTTTCTTCCCTTTTTCCCCAGTCATTACTGACCAGTACATCTTTCTTTTTGTCAAGCTTGAGGAGGATGACATATTCTTGTTCTATAATTTGCCCTTCAGGCAAACCTGTCGCTATGTTTTAACGAGCCTAGCGACAGTGAAACTCGCTCTTGTCTGCATGGAAAAGTTTGTCGCTATTGTTTTAACGAGTTTAACGATAAAGATAACTCGGTCCTTTTCAATTTTAGAGAGTCTAAAAAGAGACAGAAAGGCAACTCTATTAGTCCTTTTTCCGTAATATAATCCCTTAAGTTCGAAAAAGTATAAAACAATACGAAAGGGATGACTTTTCGATAGTTTTAACGAGCCGAACAAGACAAGCGCTTGATATTTTTGTGTAATGATCCCTTAGGTCCAAAAAGATTAAAATCTAGAGGAGGGATGGCACTTCCGATCGCTTTAACGAGCTGGAGAGGCCAATTGCTCGACAATCTTTTCATATTTTACGAGTTAGATGAAAATAGCTTAAAGGAGACTTGTTTTTTGAGGAACGAGTGATGTTTTTGGATAGCAACTGGTTCCAGGTAAGGTTTGGAACTTTTCAATCATGGCAGTGTAAAAAAGGTGGCTAATAGAATCACTTGTCGTAGCTGTTCCTCAAAAGGGTAAAAAATCAAATGGAGGCGTATGATCGGCTAAAAAAGAGTGGAGGTGATGGTAAGAACATGACCAAGGTTCAAAAGCTGATAATTATGTGATAACAAAGATTATTTACCGAAGATGGGTTCATTTTTTAATGAGCTTAAACTCCGGGGGAACATTTGCTCATTGCTAGGTTTATTTTTTAATGAGCTTGAACTTCGCGTAAAACTTCTCATGCCAATCGTATAATAAGGATGTCTCATCGATAGGTTCATTTTTTAGGGAGTTTTCCCCATTCGAAACTTTGCTCCGGAGCCTTTCGTTATGAAAGCTAGGAATGACCAACCTACAAGTTTAAAGGGTTAAGAGCCTACAAACTAAGAAAATAAATGGTCGCTTTTCACTTGCATGGAAAAATGTTTGCATGCCCCCAGGTATAAAGTAGAGTTTCCAAGTCACCATATGGAAGTTCTTGCATTAGCAAGATTGTTCCATCCACGTAGTAGACAAAACACTTCCTTGGCGATGTCCATCAAAATGGACAAAGGTGACTATTTTCAGTGCCAATCACATAACCTTTGACGGGGGAATCCTTTTCCAGTCTACTTCCATTTTCCTAAAAGGACAGGGGAGTCAGACTAGTCACATTCCTACGCAGAAACCTACCTTATATCTAGGGATTTTTTGCCGAAGCAGACCAGGAAACATGCCTCCTGGGTTTCAGTCACAATCACCGAATCACTCGCGATCATCAGGTGGATGGACTGGAGATTGATGAGACATTCCTTGTGCAAAAAGACCAATTAGGGATGGCATTTGACTAATAGTTGTGTTTGAACCAGGGAATGAACGCTGGTCTACGAGCTTGACCATTCTGCCTTCATTCGGAAAACACATCACTCGAAAGAGTGAGGAAATGATAGCTCCCATGCTATAAATGTAGTCATGCCCAAGGAGTAGATTGTAATCTAGAGGTCCTTGGACTACCATCACGTTTAGATGAACAGTTTTCCTTCTCAAAGTTATAGGAAAATTTGGAAGGATCCCCAACGGTCGACTGGTTCCTTTGTTGAAGCTTGTCAGATTTCAAATCTTAGGAAGAAGTGATGGCGAACCAAGCGCTTTCCAAGAAGTTGAGGAAAGGATACTCACAGAAGCCCCTTCATCTATGATAGTACCAACCATGATCATTATGTAAGCTTGTATTATGATTCAGAATGGTACATTAGATGGTAGGCGAGGTCTCCCTAGTAGATTCCAATCGAAGGAAACGACTAGATTGCTTGGAGGAGGGACCAAATAAACAACCGGGTAAATCTTTGACGAACTTCCTTCCTACGGTAAAGGAATGGGTACATTGCCCCCATGTTCATCAGATTATGTGTTAACGAAAAGAATTTGAACGGTGTCATTCTCATTCTCCTTGGTGACAGTATCATCTAAAGGTCGACCTTCTGAAGACAAGATTGGGTTCACTGCCATCTTGACCTATTGACTTTGGTCCGGTGTGGACTCAAAGGATCTATCTTCAATGATAGGTGCTTCGACTGAAAACAATGGTGTGTCCGTCAGATTTTCAACTAGTGATGGACTCAGCAAGAGTTTCTTATATCCAGGAGGAAGTCGTTGCAGTGAAGCAGGATGATTATCCAAGACTCTTTTAGCTTTGTCTAGGAAAGGACAACGGTGGAGGACATGATCACCTTCACACAGTCTACAAGGAAATTTAGATCTTCCTTTCTTTCCATTGGCTTCGTTTTCACTAGTTGATGGCGTGCTCTCAACATGATCGTCAGAGGTTGAAGACACCGGATTGTGCAAGCGGGGAGACCAGTCCCTCAAGATCTGTGGGATGCAGGGACAATCTCGATGATAGTGGTCTCCCTTGCAAATGACACATGGAGATTTAGGCTTGGATGGTGTAGTGTGTGGATTTTCGCCAGATGATGCATGGTTTCCCCCTTTCATCGTTGGATTCTTCTTCTTCTTCTCCTTCCCTTTCTTCTTCTTCTCAGTTACTTGGTTTTTAGCATTACTAGCTTCACCAAGCGAAGAGGAAGAAGGAGAGGGAGAAACAAACGAAGTAGAAGGTGGGGGAGTGACTTTAGGATCATCTGGTTGCTGATTTGATTGCTGAGGAATTGCGGTGTTTTGAATGACAGAGGTCGAGAAAAGCCATACTGGCAGGCCAATTGTGAGTCCTGGAAGGGACAATGTAGCCATGTGTGGAGCACCAACATCTCCCCAAGAGGAGAAGGGACTAGGATTTCCCCCAAGGGGAAATCCTTGATTGGTAGACTCCATTTTCTCAACCTAAAGACCAATGAGGGAACAGTGACGTTATTCCGATTAAAATAAATTTTATGACGCTTTGACACAACTTGCTTTTTCAATTTTTAAGAGTCAAGAAAAAGCTAAAGATGACTCTAGTCGCCTTTGATTTTTAATGAGCCTGAAGTGACAAGTGCTCAGATGGACCTTTTCTTTTAAGGAGTCTGAAAAGGAATGAAAGTGACTACTCTAGAAATCCAGACAGAGGGATTACCAAACCAATCGCAAAACTGCAGAATGCATTTTATGGTATGGCAGTCAATCTTCTCAAATGTTGTGTTCAGTGCGTTGCGATTGATAGGGCGGTAGACACGGCTTCCTAAGGATAAAGGATGTAGCCTATTGTGGTCTCCCAATATATACTCGATGGTACGTGGGAACACAAGTCCGTACTGGCACTTGCCGTCTCAAAGAGGAGGAATAACCCAACCTACGATGAAAGCGATAGTTACCAGGCTTTATGACGCTGAAATACGTCTCTAGCCTAGACTTCTAAATGTTCTGCGTTAGGTTCCAAAGCATTTTTATGTTCATTGAGGTTTATTTTACAGTTGAAATTTCTTAAGAAGTTTTCCCTTAAGGTTCATCGCGTGATGTAGATATACAATTCCTAAATATGCAATCTAAGATGATAAACAGTCGTTTATTTTCTTTTTGCAATGAAAATCCTAGCTACTAAGGAAAGAAAGATGAATTTCTTTCAACATAGAGCAGAGAGCACACACTAGATGCACTTTTCCTAAATTAATTTCAGCATGCAGTCTAAATGCAAGTGCACATGCATGTATTGTTTTTCAGTTTCCTTAATGTGAGAATGACAAAAAAGGAAAACTAAGTATAGATCTGAATTATCTTCTTTCAAAGAGATAGTACTAACAATTTTCTCTTCAAAAAACAAAAAGGAAGGCTAAGACGACACTTTGCGATTTCGAATTTAAAATTGCTTTTGACACTTGAAATACTATTAATTCAAATCAAATACAATGGCAAAAGTGTAATCGAGTATTTGGAAGAGGAAGACTTTACGACACTCTTTTTCTTGACTGAAAATGACACTTGCAACACTTTCAAATCAAAAGATGACAGTTCGATTAAGCTAATAATTGCAAAGGAGAACTGTAAATGATGAAAAATACATAAAAAACATTCACAATTCCTTATGATGGAGGCTGGAATAATGCAAAGGAAGATGGTTTCAATAGTGATATACTAATCATAGACAGCAAAACCACTGAATAAAGCTGAAGACAATGAAGAAAAAACCAAAATTTGGAGGCAGAAACAGTCTCATTCAATCATCGCACCTGTAACACAGGGAAACAGAGATGCATCTCACCTACAACACACAGGAGGTGCGATGCATCTAGATTGCTAATGAGAGACAGTGCGATGGTCCAGGGACGAGACTGAGCTTGGTTTTCACTCATAGTTTGCAGCTAAGTTCAGGGGTTTAGGCTTAGCTAATGATAGACAGTAAACACAAAGTATAGGGGCTGATCTAATGAGGTTATTTGAGCTACCACCATGGCACTTAGGATGTTTTCAAGCTAGATGTTCAGTTCATAAACCAACCCGGAGATTGACTGAAGCAGCGTTGATCTTCAGTTGCATAGCAAAAGCAGTTCGAAGGCTAGCTGGCTTAACTTCAGGCTCAATCTGTGGTTTATAAAGTAAACAATAGTAACAAAACAAACAAACTATTCTCTCCCTAGTGGAGTCGCCATTTTGTTATCAGGAAAACTACTGTCCATTTAGAGCTGCTAGTCCCACTAAGACAGGTAGCTATCTTAGAAATAAACAAACTAAAGTTACTTGTGTTTTCCTTTATGAGAGATAGATGAGAGAGACACAGAGAGTACCAACCTCAGTCTTTCGCTAGTTTCCTTGCTTGTTTCCTCTCTCCTTTGATAAGCTTTCACCACTCCTTTCTCAATTGTCCCGCTTCAAAGAACACCTGTAGAGTCAAGGCAGCAAAATACCATCAAAGCATAAAGATCTATAACCATAAACAATGTAGGATCAGATGTACATTAACCATATAAATGCATATACAAATACAAGATTCAAAGATATACAAGCATATGGAGGAAAACTCAAATAGCTTTATTAATAGAAGTAGTAGAAGAGAGGATTACAACCAAGCTACTTGATCCAGCATCATCCTCCCAGCATGAAAGCCCTCTTCACCTCATACAAAGCAAGATCACCCAACAATGTCTTCAAAGAGAAACCAACAACACTTCCTTGCAAATTACAAAATTCCAGCCTTTGGATCTCTAGGATGAGGGATCCATATATAGATGTTTGCAAGAGAGTGAGTCAGCTTTTGGGATTTTTATTAGTCTCATTTCTTTGATAGTTCTTGGTTCCACATGGAGATTTCATGATCTCTTACTCATCCCTAGGTGAATTCAGAGAGGCAAGTGTCATATGAGCAGTTTCTAGAAGATTCATTGAGTTTCCACCTAGCAAACTGCTTTTGCCATTTGTCTACTCTCGCTCATCGCACTCTACAGAAGGGATTTTCAGTATGCATTGCACCCCCCATGTGTAATAGGTGAGATGCATTTCACCCTATGCATGGAGCAGTTTGTATGGTCTAGTTTTGACCAGTGCCGAGCAATTTTTCAGTGAGAACTTCTGGGAAATGATGTAATTAGCTGACCCTTTTCCTTTACGGTATGAAACAACACTTTTAGGGGTTTAGAAGCCCTTGGTTTATGGACACATTTGATTGGGGTTGGAGTGCCCAAATATGTCTATAACACCAACAGTTGGATCTCATATATTCATAATCGGGTACGCTTTACAAAGTATTGCCTAATCCCACTAGGCCTTCCGTTGACCCTCCCAAGCCTGTTCCTAGCCCGCATACCGATGGTGTGATCAGGTCCATTTCCGATTCTATGAGCCAATTTTCTGCCCAACTTGGGCAATTGATTGTTAAATCTCAAGCCCTAGTAAGTGCGTCTGGCTTTGCTAAATCACCCCTTCCTGAGAAGTTCACTGATGTTCTCACAGTGAAGTCCACTCAGCCGAATAACAACCAACAATCCGATGGTAAAAAGAATAATAAGAGAAATAAACAAAAGAATCAAAATTATCAGGAGTTTCAACCCAACCCTTAGATTCAAGGAGGGGGCACTAATCAACATTGTCATAAACTCAAGTTCCACTGTAAAATTTGTCAAGGTGACCATCTTACTAATGAATGCCATCGAATATATGAATTCCATAGGCTTCTTTCACCACCATATACTCAACAACCTGCCATTTTTACTGATCCATTCCTTGCACAACCCCAACAATAGATGGTTTCTCATCCTTCTCGACCTTTGCAAGGGGGGCAACGAGGGATCCTCTTCCCATCCTTCTCATAACTGATCTATCTTCATGTGTAAGGAAGATGTCAATGTGACTACACAAGCTAAATATTATGATGTTCCTAAGTCGAGTCCCCCCTCTAAGGACTCGTCAGCTCCACCTACCTCCACTAGACCTCTCACTTTCAATAAGCCTGTGGAACCAGTCTATCGCCCTCCCAAGGGTGTTCTTCATAAGACAACACATAATCCTTCTGCCAGGGCTTCTCAGCATTACAGTATTGTTGAATATCTCACCCAGGCTCCTTGTGCCATGTCTTCCTTGGAGATCTTGCAAAGCTATCCTCAATAGTGCAAATATTGGTTGTTTTCCATTGGTTGTCTTCTAGGAAAATAAGTGATCTTCCTTGGAAGATCGTTAGATCAAAAGAAATAGATACAATCATATAACATGTTGAACACAAATTCATATAAGGAAGGGAACATAGATTTCCTATCCCTCAGTTAGGCATGCTTACTTCTAGTAATATGTGGGGGGGATCACCAGTTGTCCCTGGTCAACCTAGGGGCAATGTCGCTTCTAGTAGGTCACAAACCTAGTACAATTCATTCTTTGGAGGGGTGCCACCTACCAGTACTTTTACAGGAGAGGCTAGTTTACCTAGGGGAAACCCCGCTGCTAGTACTATTTCTCACATGGGTTATCCCCCTTATGTCGGTCTCACTACGCAGAGTGGTCCTTATTCTATCCTTGGGTACAACCCCATCAAGAACCATGCTTTTGGGGGTCTTTTTCTCTTTGACAGTACTTACCCTATGGAGCAACATCCATTTACTAGTCATGCTAGCCCACAGTAGTCTTATGTCAGGGCGAACAATTTTCTTCACCAGTAGGTTCATCATTCCACTCCTTATATGGGGGGACCACACGATTGGCTAGGGGTTTCTCCCACCTATGATCCATTTAGTCAACTTCAAAATCCTTTTTTTATCTTCTACCAATTTACCATATTTGGAGAAATTGACTAATGACCCTATTCAACATGATCCCTGGTGGTCACTCATGCCCTCCAAATTACCATATGATATTCCCAAGTTTGAAGGAAAGCCTGTGGAGAATCCATCCACACATATTACCACTTATCATTTGTGGTGTTCACCAAATTCTTTGGTGGATGATGGTGGGCTCCAGTATTGCAGCAATAATGCTACAAGTCTTGGGACTCCCTTCTTTACTTTTATCAACCTGGTAGTTCGTAACAAACTTGGAAGCGACAATGCTATATGCACAAGTACTAGCTCTTGCCGCAGGCTGTCACTGGATCAGCTGGCAGAAGTCCTCTAGGAGCTTAAGCCAACTTATATGAGCTCTTAGAAGAAGCTTTTAATGGTGATGGATGAAAGCTAACTCAAAGGAGGCTAGTCTACTTGCAGAAAGAAGCTGAAAGTGGAAAAGGAATGCAAACCCTAGCAAACCCTAGTTTTACAGACTAACCCTATTGATGCAAGAAAAGAGATGAAAGCAGTGGAAATGGATGCCATTGACTTCTAGAAATGTAGAATGCATGTGAATAGGCTACTCTTGCAGCGAAATCTGGGGAGGAATGTCTTTTTGTATTTTTTAGTAATCTTGTAGAATTATTATGCATGTGCTTAACTGTTTTGACTGTGCAGAGGTTGATTGATGGAAGGAAATGGTTAGGGCACTTGCAGGAGGTTGGGAAGGTGAAAAGAGGGCCTAAGGGGTCCCTAACACCCTTCCAGAGAGTTTCATCATGATTGGATCTCGAAAAACCGCTCTCGTGATCTTCTATAGGAAGTTTGCAGGGGTTCTACGGGATGTTCTACAAGATGTTCTACAGGATGTTCTGAAAGGAGATTTTGGAGGGTTGAATGTGGAAGAAAGGTGGAGAAGTGGGGATGAAGGTTGGATGAGGGTGTGAAGAGGTTTAGAACCTGGAAAATGAAGCTGAGAAGTGATGAGGATGGTTGGATTTGTTCAAGTATGGGTAGAGAAATGTTGCACAAAAATATGGAAATTAGGTCAAAGTGAGAAAATGTGGCAAATGAAAGGCAAGAATCTGAGTTAGGGGATGGGACAGGTTGCACTGATGGTGGAAAGGTAGGCAGGGAGGTAGCACAAGTGCTCTGCACACTACTTCTTGAAACTGACCAAACAAAGACCATGCAAACCAAATATCTAGCTATTCTAACCTAATTTGACCTAGGAACCAGCACCCATGATGAACAGAAATTCATTGGTAGAAAATTATGTAAAATAACTTATGAAAACCAAGCAAGAATGGATCTAAGCATGTAATCACATCTGGTATCAACTTTTGCAACTGAGAAACTAACACTAGCAATTGCATGAAGAAGCAAAAATAGTGTTTTTGTGGCAGCAAGGACACTTGGGTCTCAGCTCATGGTCCCGAGGAGGGAGAGGTGAGATCCAAGGTTGCTTGATGGCATTTTTCGAAGATATTTTCTGTTGTCAACCTATCAAATCACTCTGAACCACGAAAAGCTCTTTCAATCATCAAAAATGACCTAGATAACCAAGCAAGATTCTAATCTACTAGCAGAAACTATTTTATGAAGACAACAGAAAACATATAACAATACACAGAGGAGGCCTTGGCGCTTGGATTAGGCCCAACCCCAAGAGCTATAGGCTCCTAAAGATAAGCTCAAAACTGATGCAACATAAAACTGGTTTCCATTACTCAAAAACAACCATGTCCAAAATGTGTTACAGCAGAAGCTCCAAAATGGGCTAAGAAACAAAGCAGCACTATTGTACGAAATACAAATGTTCAACAAGTAACCTACGAATGCTGGAAGCCTTCCTACTTATGCATTACGAGGACCTCCAACAGTCCTCCTTAATTCAAGGAGCTTGGCTGCTCAAAACTGCAAGTACTCAGCCACTTCAAAAAAGCTGCTCGGTTTCCTTTGGAAATCAACTTTGGCGGGCTGCTAAACTCCGAGCTGATGGTGGAGAACTCGAGGAAGGGGCCATTTAGTGCAGGAGACACCCTTCCTACGAATCCTCAGCCTTGTCCCCTCGTATTTGGCTATCAAATGGACCATAAATGCTTGACCTTGGTCCAAAAGTTGTCCAAAAATCTGCAACAAACACGTATTAGCCTTCATGGTTAAGTGACTATTCTCATTCATTCAATTAACATAAACATACTTCAAAAGCATACATAAACTATGAATAATGGTGGATTAATGGAGAACAACAGGCAAAATGAGCCCAATAAGTTACCCATTTTTGGGGCTCATCAGATGATTTTGTTAAGCTTCACTTATTCCAATGTACGTTGACTAGGGATGCCATAAAGTGGTATAATGAGTTAGATACTGCATCCTACGGTGAATTTTCCTCCCTTGCTCAAACTTTCCTGACACACTTCCAATTACCCACTCGGTATGACATCGACTCTGACCTCTTGTCTAATTTCAAGAAAGAAAATTCCATGTTAATCTTTGATCATATTCATGAGTGGCATTGTCACTAGCAGTTAATAAGAACCAAGTTACTTGATGAGATTTTACGTAAATGGTTCATTCGATCTCTCTGACCTTAGATTGCTAAGGATGTGTCTATGTTTCGAGCTGAAACTAAGGAACACACTATTTTAGCTGCCCAACAATTGGATCTCATCTATTCACAATCGTGTATGCTTTTGAAAGTATTCCCTAATCCCCCTATGCCTTCCGTTGACCCTCCCAAGCCTGTTCCTGGCCCGCATACCGATGGTGTGATCGGGTTCATTTCCGATTCTATGAGCCAAATTTCTACCAAACTTGGGCAATTGATTGTTACATCTCAAGCCCCAGTAAGTATGTTTGGCTTTGCTAAATCATCCCTTCCTGAGAAGTCCACTGATGTTCTCACAGTGAATTCCACCCAGCCGAATAACAACAAACAATCTGGTGGTAAAAAGAATAATAAGAGAAATAAACAAAAGAATCAAAATTATCAAGAGTCTCAACCCAACCCTCAAAGTCAAGGAGGGGGCACTAATCAACATCATCAAAAAGTCAAGTTCCCCTGTAAAATTTGTCAAGGTGACCATCTTACTAACGAATTCCGTCGAATATATGAATTCCATAGGCTTCTTTCACCACCATCTACTCAACAACCTGCCATTTTGACTCATCCATTCCTTGCACAACCCCAGCAATAGATGGTTTCTCAACCTTCTCGACCTTTGCAAGGGGGGAAATGAGGGGTCCTCTTCCCATCCTTCTCATAATTGATCTATCTTCATGTGCAAGGAAGATGTCAATGTGACTACACAAGCTAAATATTATGATGTTCCTAAGTTGGGTCGCCCCTCTAAGGACTCGTCAGCTCCACCTACCTCCACTGGACCTCTCACTTTCAATAAGCCTATGGAACCAGTCTATCGCCTTCCCAAGGGTGTTCTTCATAAGACAACACATAATCCTTTTGCCAGGGCTTCTCAACATTACAGTATTGTTGAATATCTCACCCAGGCTCCTTGTGCCATGTCTTCCTTGGAGATCTTGCAAAGCTATCCTCAATAGTGCAAATCTTGGTTGTTTGCCATTGGTGGAGTTGACCTTTTTGACTCTAGTCTCATTGCTTTCAATGTAGACAAAGCCGCTCCTCGCCTTTCCAATCAAATTTATTTCCAAATCATTGTGCGTATTTTCCATAGGAATATTCATCACACTTTGGTGGATGAGGGATCTTCCACATGTGTTATGTCAGTATCCTGCTGGAAGGATCTTAGCTCTCTGATGCTCGTGACATCCAACACGACTCTCCAAGCTTTCGATAGACATAACTTTGTACCTAAGGGGGTTCATCCAAATTTTTCCATTGAGTTAGGAGGAAAAATTGTATATTTCGATGTTGAAGTCGTCGAAGCTCCTTTAGACTATAACATCCTCCTTGGCTGTAGTTGGTTTTATGCGATGGCCACAATCATCTCGTCTATTTTCCGTGTACTTTTCTTTCCTCATGAAGTAAATATTGTGACCATAGACAAACTAGACTATTGTGTGCCATCGACCCAACTTACTAGTACAGGGACCTCAATCCCACTTGTGGGAGATCACCCTGATCAATATGAGAGTGTTGGTGTGGGATTGTTTAAAAGCTTGTCTCTTATTGGAGTATTTCCTTAATTACCCCCACCCAACACTGCTTCTACATCTTCTAAAACTTCTATGCATATGATCTCTTCTGGCACCTGTGGACCCCATAAACTTCTTGATCCTTGGGTGGTGTCACCTACTCCTATGGAAGTTGATCAAGCTAGTGAGAACCCTTTGCCACTTGTTGTGGAAGAGATTGCATCCATGGAAGTCTCGTCAATACCTCCCGACGTTGGTCGGAAACTCCATCATAATATGGAATATGACCAGGATTCTTTGCCCACATGGGTTGTCCCTCCTCTTGTTCCACATGACTCCCTCAATGACAAACTCCCCCGACTAGTCAGCTTGGAGGTCATGGATCTACCTATTGATCCTCCTAGGGAGATCATGCCTCTTCATGTCTCTAGTCTTCCTCTAGTATTCCTGAATTGGAAAAGGTAGAGATAGGTAACATAAATCTTGGAACGATTAATGAGGCACCTCCTTGACCTTCCTTAGAAGTTCCACCTATGGACTGAGTCAAGTATTGGTCTTCTACTACCAAACTTGCCAACGAATTTTGCAACTCATTACCACTTGTCAATGAGTGCCTTGTACCCCCTTTATGTCTTGATCCTCCCTTATTTCCTCAGGTTAGTTTTGAGACTACAAATATGTTAAAATGTCCTTGGCATGGTCAACCTTTCTGGATTGGGAAATTTTATTTCTGATGTCATGGCCCTAGATTCATGAGCCATATGGTCCCCTCACCCTCCATGAGTTTGCGTATTGAAACCCTTGGCCTGTGCTCCATTGTGGGCACACTTTAGCATGACCTATTAGACTTTGTTGCACTTATACATCTTGCACATAGGATTTTTGGACACAAGATCATGAAGCAACATCTCCTTGCAGATTTGACTGCAATAGAAGTGGTGATTTCAATGAGATTTGAACTCATGACCTACCTCTTACCAAATGGGTGCTCTAACCAACTCAACTATAACTTATAATCATTGGTTATCAGCCTATTTTACCCCTTTAGGTGAGTAACCATAAGTACTTGAGTCTAATTGACATTTTCCAGACTCGAGACTCTTTTTCTTCCGGTTTGACCCAAAGTCACTCACACAAAAGCCTATGGGAGTGACTATAGGCTCCTAGTCGCTATTAGGCCTCCTTTATGAGAGTGACAAGGGAATTTCCCCCCCTGTCAGTGCCAGTGACCAGGGATGTCTTCTAGAGTGCCTTAGTCCTTATGAGATTAGTTTGATATCTCATCTATTTGAGTTGGCTAGGATTTATCTCTTAAAATTTTCTATGAATTCTCTTTGTCTTGAGTGTTTAGATACATCCTCCCAGGACCTCTCTTTTGCCTATTTATACTAGACCATCTGAGAGGGTCAGCTACTTTTAGAGATTTAGGATTGAAAATCATATCTTGAGATTATGTTGCTATAGCTTGTGAGGTATTTTTCCATTGGTCTACTACTATTCATGCTCATTTCTTGGATATAGTGGGGAAACTCTGCCAGATTGTGGAGAAGAGGCTTGGAGGTGAAAGTTTAGCATTTTATTATTTCCTTTCATAATTAATGGAAATTTATGTTCCCTTCCTTCTATGAATTTGTGTTCATCATTTTATATGATTGTATCTATTTCTTTTGAACTAACGATCTTCCAAGGAATATCACATGTTGTCCTTGTTTGATTGTAATTTTTTACAGGGATAGAGATATGGTGCAGGCGTGTTGGATTGCTCAAGTGGAGTTCAAGATCTGCATCGAACTCAAAACCCTTCCCCAACATGCGAGGATTGTAGGTGTGATCTCTTATATTTAGAGCATAGATCTGATTGCTCGCTTCACGATTAGGCATTTGGGATTGGATTAGTTTATTGTTCCATTGATTATGTTCTTCTCTATCTGGTGATCAGATTTGGACACAAGATCATAAAGCAACAAATCCTTGCAGATATAGATGCAACAAAAGTGGTGCTTTCAATAAGAGAATACTTTCTTTGTGTCTTTTTTTCCTCTGCCTTTGATCAATTTCTCTCCGGATTGTTTTGTTGAGTTTTTCTATTTTTTTCGGCTTTTCTAGGTTATTTTTAGAGTTATTGCCTCTGTGTTTCACTTGTTTATCGACCTGAGTGATAGGTTTTAGGAATTTTTTGAGTTTTTTCCTCGTTCGCTATCACGGAGAGATATCTGTGTGACCATTGTTTGTGGTCGCTCTCTTGTTAATGTTTTGAGAGCATACTTGGTCGCTTTGATCTGGTTTTGTGCCAACGACAAGGATTTTAAGCCCTAGAAAAGGCCTTGATATGTTTTTATTTTCTTCATCCCTGTTCCTGCTAAGCCTGGGCCCTTGTTCACCTGTTGGGTTTGGTCCAGATCTGTTGTTGTTTATCAGTTTCCCTTAGATCATCCACTTGTCATCAAGGCTAGTTTTTCATCTTTGATTGGGCTTAGGCTCTCTTGTTATTTGCTGATATGATTAGAGGCTTGTGTGATTTATGGTTTTCTGTTATTGACCAATGACTGCATGTATCTAGTCTGATCTTTTCTATCCAATTTTTTTGATTTCTTTTAGTTCTCTAAATTGTCTTAGAAGCATTTTTTGAATTCTTTGGGTTAAGGCTTGATTTTCACATCTAGGTCTCACTTTCAGATCTGATTGGTTATCAATGATTTTTTAGGCCTGATCCACACCTTATTGTTGGCTTTTGGCAATTTCATTCATTATTGTTGTTTCTTGTTGAGCAATTTTTCTCTTCTTTGGGTTATTTTGGTCACATTTGGTGGTGTTGTGACAGATTATGCATTTATCATCTAAAAAATTTCTCTTTAGTGTGTTTTAATTGTTTTTGTAGCACCCTCATTTCATCTTGTTTAGGCCTTTCTACCTCTAGGGTTGGGTTGTGACCTTTGTAGACCATTGGCCTTAGTTAGGTCTTTGTACTACAACCCTAGCTTGATGACATTTCCCATCGCTTTGTCACTTTTTACTCTCGATTTGATTTTTTTCAGTGTGTTTCTTTGATTGGGCTTTTTTTTCCTAGCTGTGACACTTTTGGAGTGCTTTGCATTTTTTCTTGGGAGTATTTTCCTTTGGTTTCTTTTTGGTTGATTTGGGTTTCCTTCTTGGTTTTTTTGGGACATTAATTCCCAAAATTTGGGATAATCTGCATTTAAGAATATTTAGTGAAGAGGCGCATCATAATAGGCATTGGTGTGTTATATGGCTCTTACCCTACTGTAGTTAGCATTCATCGAAGTGAAAATAAAAAATATTACGATGACTATCTAAGATTTATTCACACCATCGCAATTTCACGCCGCATCCCACTTTTGTAAACAACAACCACTAAAATCAATGCGATAATAAAATCAACTAGATTTGTCTTTTACTTTCACTAGTAGTACACCAACACTAGCTTAGGTTAAAGTCTTGGAGATGGGAGTGTGAGTTAATTTCTCCAAGACATCAAAATTAACTTAGTATCTTGGGGTAGGGAGTCAAATCCATTTGTATTAGTGTGGTCTAGGAAGCCTTTCTCACAAGAGGGTTAAGCATGAGGTCACATTTGGGCTAAGTGGGGTGACATGACCCATTTCACTTAGTTTCAGGTGGTGCAATATAGAGGAATATACACACATACAAATGGTGTCATTATCACTTGGGGAGCACCTGGGAGGAAACTCTCAAGGGGTTTTTGGTCTTAGCTTCTTTTTCTGGGTTCTGTTTCCTACCCTTTCGTGTGGATTTGTCATGTGACTGTCCCCCCATGTCGCGTTATTGTACGTGGTGACCATAGTGGCCTATATTCTTAGGGGTCATACATAGGTGTAGGGTCACGATGGTCTTCTCTGTACCTGGGACAGATATTAGTCATACTCTGTCAGACTGTTATGAAACCAACTCAAGAAAAGATAGAAAAGATAGATCAACGCCTTAGAATTCAGCCTCTTCAAGGGGGAAACCTCCTTTACATTACATAAATGAACAATTCTTGGATGATACAAATGAAAAGACCTCCTTTCTATATATAGGAGTCTAAGGGGTCATAACATAATCAGAGCGGACATAACAATAATAATGTAAGGGCACAATAATAAAAATAGTGGGCTTCTATGGGGCACAATAGTAACAATATGGGCACTACACGGGTACATCAATATAATAAGTGGGTTGTGCTAATAACAATAAGGGGTTACACTAGTAGTATAGGGGCCTAACATGCCCCTCTCCTTCAAAAAGCGTTGTCCGCAACACTTGAGTAGTTCTTGATGCTTCTGTATAAAATTCTTGTCCTCCCATGTGGAATATTCAGCGGGTAAGTTCTTCCACTTGATGAGATACTCTGAAATTGATCGATTTCATAGCTGTCAAGTTCTTGTTTCTGTGACTACTCCAGGTTCCAATCTGATTTTTCCTTCCTCTTTAATTTCTAGCAATATTGTTTGAATTGGGATCTTTTGCAACTTTTGAATAAGTGGCCATACTTCTTCGTCATCCTTCCATTGATCCCTTGCTTCGTTTATCCAATCTGGTTGGATAATAGAAATAGAAAAAAACAATGCTTCCACATCCTCATCCTTGAAGAGTCTTCCCATTCGGTAAGGTCGCCATTTTTTAAGTGCATGTAGTATTGCCAACATTTCCTTCTCATAAATAGCTTGCTTGAGATGTAGCAGTAAAAATACCCAATCAAAACATTTTTCGCTACGATGTTGATCTACCTGTTGTTTCGTTTGATTTTGCACCAACGTGGCATTATCATTTAAAAGTTGGAGAACTTGTTGTTGATGCTCGATGTGATCTTTCACTGCTTGAACCTTTTTCTTCTTGATATGTCCTTCTATCTATAGAGTTTGAGGAGTGGTAATTTCTTCCAATCCTTTACAAGATATGGTCGGATTCATTTCTTGATGCTCGATGTGATCTTTCACTTCTTAAACATTTTTCTTCTTGATATGTCCTTCTATCTTGATAGTTTGAGGAGTGGTAATTTCGACCAATGAATTACAAGATATGGTTGGATTCATTTCTTCTTTCTCGATGTGATCTTTAACTTCTTGCACCTTTTTCTTCTTGATATGTCCTTCTATCTTGAGAGTTTGAGTGGTAATTCTTGCCAATGCTTTACAAGATATGGTCTGATCCATTTCTTCTTTCTCTGGGGTGAGGTCCTGGTGTATATCTTCTTCTTTTAATGTTTCTTGATCCTTTTCTTTCTCATTTTCATATTCTATGTAAAATAATTTCTTCTTAGCACACTTATGACCTTTAGTGCATTTGCTATCACAATTGTAACAAAGCCCTTTTTCTCTTTTTTCTTCCAATTGTTGTGGTGTAACCCTTGTAGGTTGTGGAAGACTGGAGGCAACAACACTTCCATATTTATAGTTGTGAGTGGTATGCTTCCTGTTTGCCATAATTTTGCTTTCCACTATATCACAATATAACCCAGCCGACCTAACAATAATACTATAAAGGCACAACAATAATAATGTAAGGGCACAATAATAACAATAGTGGGCTTCTATGGGGCACAATAGTAACAATATGGGCACTACATGGGTATATCAATATAATAAGTGGGTTGTACTAATAACAATAAGGGATTACACTAGTAGTATAGGGGCCTAACACAATCCTCTCAAAGGGTGCCCCGCTGCTAATAAGGGCACTTGCACTGAGTTCCCAGATAAAAGGGTTGGGAAGTAGGTCGCTAGTATAGCTGTTCCATTCCCATCTTCTTTGTATTTTAGTTTACGTGTGCTATATTTTAGGACGTTTCTAGTGTGTGTTTTTTATTTTGAGTCAATAGCTTTGGCCTTAGGGTGTTTGCACTATCATAGTTGTATTTAAATTACAAGTTATCACCCTGGTTGAATTTTTTCATCCAAGTTCACGTCGTATTCACGGTTTACCTCCTGAACAAGGTGGACTTTTTAATCCTACATGAAGAGTGTCTCTCGGTGCTCAAGACATAGACCAACACATAATCATGGACTCTATACATGATCCTTCTTGTACTAATTTGGTTTCTATCGAGACTTTGGCAAATGATTCTATTGCTACTGCCAAGCCATCTTTGACTGATCCATTGGGACCTGAGTTATTGAGGGTGAACCCTGACAATTCCACACTAGCCTAAACTTACATGCCTTTGTCTGTACTTTACCCTATGATGGAGTTTGATATTTCCTTACCTTCTGCATCAATAGTATCAGCTTCTATGACATCATTTCCACCTCTTAGCGTGGCTATACCCACTTTTGTTGCATCTAAATTTGCAAGGAGATATTTCTCCATGATCTTGTGTCCAAATCCAATCACCAGATAGAGAAGAACATAATCAATGGAACAATAAACTAATCCCAATCCCAAATGCCTAATCGCGCAACAGGCAATCAAATCTATGCTATAAAGATAAGAGATCACACCTGGAATCCTCACATGTCGGGGAAGGATTTTGAGTTCAATGCAGATCTTGTGCTCCCCCTGAGTGATCCAACACGTCTGCATAAGATCTCTATCCCTGCACACAATCACAACTAAACAAGGACAACAATTTATCTTCCTTGGAAGATCGTTAGATCAAAAGAAATATATACAATCATATAACATGTTGAACACAAATTCATATAAGGAAGGGAACATAGATTTCCATTAATTATGAAAGGAAACAATACAATGCTAAACTTTCACCTCCAACCCTCTTCTCCACAATCCAACATATTTTTCCCACTATATCCAAGAAATGAGCATGAAGAGTAGTAGACCAATGGAAAAATACCTCACAAGGTATAACAACATAATCTCAAGATCTAAGTCTCAATCCTATCTCTCCAAAAGTTATCTGACCCTCTCAAATGGTCCAGTATAAATAGGCAGAAGAGAGGTCATGGGCAGATCTATCTAGATGCTCGGGACAAAGAGAAGTCATAGAAAATTCTAAGAGATAAGTCCTGGCCAGCTCAAATAGATGAGAAATAAAACTAATCTGCTAGGGACTAAGGCACTCTAGAATACATCCCTTCTCACACTGAAAGGGGAAAAAGCCGCCGGTTGCTCCCATAGAGGAGGTCTGAGAACCACTGGGAGCCTATAGTTGTTCCCATAGGATGTTGTGCGAATGAATTTGGGTCAAACTGAAAGAAAAAGAGTATTGAGTTTGGAAAAAGTTAGTTAGACTCAAGTATTGAGGGTCACTGACCTTGAGGGGTAAAATAGGTTGATAACAATAGCAACATGATGCTTAGGGGATCAACATCACTTGACTTTTCGTAGCCATCTGACGCAATGACAGGCATGAAAAACATTGGGTGCATATTGTTTTAGTGAGTGGAAGAATGTGTTTTCAGTCCTTCATAAGATGCTCATGGCAGTTATATCACAGGATAAAAACTCTTGTGCATGTGCTTTAAGCCCAAAAAACAACATTTGGAGTTCTCATCATAGTGCTGTTGAAAATCACCATGTTCAGTGACTTCTAGTTTCCATATTATTCTTGGTTGAAAACTTCAATTATTTTGTTAATGCAATGCCACACGTGTTGAATGAAGTGGCATCATCCAGTTATCTCGCTTCGTAAACAATGATATATCTCACATTGCATAGAATCAAATGGAGACTCAATTCTCAACAATAAAACCATACACACGGTCTTCGATGCACAGACTTAAAAACACACAGAGATGCTCCTAACCAGCGTGTCAGTTACAATGCACCACGAATAGACTATAGAGGCAAAGAATCATTGAGTAGAACGACACACAGATTAATGAAACAGTCTTCCAGTCTTATGTCTGTAGATGACAAGCTGAGCATAGAAATTAATGGCAGATAGGTTCCGGAAAGGATGTAGAACAGACCGAGCATTACAATTAAGCAACAAGACACATACTAGAATTAATCAATGCAAAGGGTCATGCTATATTCAACCTCAGTCCATGGAATAGATGGGTAAACCGTCTCTCTCATTAATGTATCAACTGTACAATAAATTTCAGACATTCAATGCTAACCATTCCAAAGTATTGACTCAGTATGTTGGGTGTAAACTACTACACATTACAAAGTAGTTTTGATGGATTCCATGTTTTTAGGAAATCATATGTCATTGATGGCCATGTCATTGACTGGAGTGATGGATGCAAGGTATCCAAAATTGAACCTTCTGTCAAGAACAACAAAATGCCTTCAACTCCTAATCAAATTAGACTGCAGCAAGGGTTTCCTAGGCACACAAACATGGATAACTATTGGAATGGTCCCTATTTTTTTGGATAGGAGTGCTATGAAGGATTAATAGAATATGACATTAGACAGTGAATGTTGCAGAGGCAATAACACTGATAGTAAAGAAAATGCTAGCAGTTCAACACAGAAAATTTAGGATCTGATTGCATATATGAATGGCGGAACTGACAAACATCGAATTAATGGAGCATTATGGGCGGTGAGCGAGAATTTCATAAATAGCATGCAAAAATAGGCCACAAAAAATAGTGGCTCGTATTTGGGCAAGGCAGGAGTATGAATGCTCTGATACCATGTTAAACACACAAACGTAATGGACAACAAATAACATAGAATGTGATTTCCATTTATAATGCATTCTAATGACCTATGGTTTCTATAATCCAAGTGGTCTCTTGAACTCCCTTTGATTTTTCACATTCCACACCAACTCTTAGTAGATTAGGTGTCTAATAGAATTAAATTTGTAGTTAAAGGAAATGCTTGACAAGGGTTACATAAGGTTGAGCGTGTCTCCATGGGGAGCACCGGTATTGTTTGTAAAGAAGAAGGATGGAACCCTTAGGTTATGCATTGATTATAAATAGTTAAATAAGGTGACCATTAAGAATAGTTTCCCATTGTCAAGGAATGATGATCTTTACAATCAGCTACGGAGAGCAGTAGTCTTATACAAATAGTTAAATAAGGTGACCATTAAGAATAGTTTCCCATTGTCAAGGAATGATGATCTTTACAATCAGCTACGGAGAGCAGTAGTCTTATACAAGATTAATTTAAGGTCAAGATATCATCAAGTAAGAATCAAGGAGGAAGATACACATAAACTTGCTTTTAGTACAAGGTATGGACACTATGAGTTCATAGTGGTACCATTTGTGCTTACCAATGCCCCTGCCATGTCCATGTGTCTAATGAACAATGTGTTGTGTCCCTACCAAGACAAGTTTTTCATTGTGTTTGTATATGACATATTAGTATATTCTAAGACAGAGGAAGAGCATGCAAAGCATCTGGTTGCAGTACTACAATTTCCAAGGGAGCACAAGTTCTATGCAAAGCTTAACAAGTCTGACTTATTCCAATCATAGATACATTATTTGGGGCATGTTTTGTCCAAGGAGAGGATCTTAGTTGACCCTCAGAAGATTAAATCCATAATGGAGTGGCCAACTCCAAAGAATGTGGATGGATTTAGATCATTTATGGGACTGGAAAGATATTATAAGAGATTTTTCAAGAATTTCTCCAAGATAGGCCATCCCATCACAACTTTGTAGAGAAAAGGAAAGAGATTTGAGTGGACAGCTCAATGTGTGGAAGTTTTGAGTAGTTAAAGAATTTTCTCACCAATGCACCAATGTTGAAAATTGTAGATCCTAACAAGGATTTTGTGGTGTGCACAGATGCCTACAAGGAAGGGATCGATGGAGTCTTAATGCAAGAAGGAAGGTAGTATTCTATGACTCCCAGAAGTTAAATGAACATTAGGTGAATTATGTAACCCATGATTTAGAGTTGGATGCCATCATTCATGCTTTAAATATTTGGAGGCATTACCTCCTGGGTAGAAAATTCACACTCATGACAGACCATAGGAAGCTCAAGTATTTGTTTGGGCAACCAAAAATAAATGCTAAGCAATCAAGATGGATGGCTATGCTCAATGAATTTGAATTTGAAATTAAATACATAAAAGGTAAAGAGAACAAAGTTGTTGATGCTCATAGTAGAATATTGCAGTTAAATCACTTGGTAGTTCTAAGTTCATACAAAACAAACCTGGTAGAAAGGATCGAAAATGTTGGGCGGAAAGATGAAAAATATCAACAGATAAAAGGAGGAGAATATGGAGAATATAACCTCATTAAGGACAACCTAATCAAGTTTAAAAATAGAATCTATGTGCCCAAGAACAACAAAATAAAGAGTTTGATAATGAAAAAAATCCATGTTAAGTCTTATTCAGGCCATCCAGGTTATTAGAAAACCCTTACAACCATTCAAAAATACTATCATTGGTCCAATTTGTAGAAGGAAGTGGTTGATTTTGCAGCAATATGCATGTAATTCTAGAAGGAAAAGGTCGAGTAAAGCACCCAGTAAGGTTGTTGCAATTTATTCCCATCCCAGAATAGAAATGGGAGGTCATTTCTATGGATTTAATTACAAGATTTCCTAAAAAATCTATGTAGCATGATGCAACCATGGTAGTAGTTGATAAGTTGAGGAAGGTAGCTCATTTTGTGGTAGTCAAGTCTACCAATTCTGATAGTGAAGTGGCACAAATATTCTTAAAGGAGATGGTGAGGCTACTGTTAGGATATTCCGACACATAGGAAATAGTTAAGTATAACTTGGTCTAGTGTAGAGTTAGGTAAAGTGTGTTTATTTACTATGTACATTTGTAACTTACAATCTGACGGTCACGATATGTTCTAGACATGAAGTGATCTAGCGGTTCATTCTCTCCTCAGTATTACTGACACTTGATCCGTGGCTTAACACTCGGTTGGTCCATGATCTCTATTTAAAGAGCATGGAGGGTCATTTGTAGGGTAACCGTTCATGAGAGAAGCTTATGTAAATTTTCATTCTTTTATTAATAAATTGCTTGAAGTGGCCGCATTGGCTCAGGCCGTGGACTGTTTCCCTCTTTGAGGGTTTTAACCATGTCAAAAATATTGGTGTATTGATCTGTGATCTATTTGTGAGCGATGTCCTTTGGTGTTCTATCTGAGGAACTTACCCTGTAAATTCTTACATGGTATCAAAGCTATTTGAGGGCCGCATCCGTTGCTGATCCAAATCTGAAGCTGGTAGAAATACATCCGGCTGTCGTGTCCTAGATCTATTATTTCTGACCGCTTTCGGGCCGAGAGGACTGCTCTATTGTGTTAGGAGCATCTGTTCCAGTGAGGAACCCCTTTCGTTTCACGTGAAAATGTTTCTGGTAGCCCTAGCTATGTCATTTTTAAGATCTGGAGGTATACAATCTTTATTTGCAGTTTTAGTTATTCATCTCTCTGTTTATTTTGGTTTATTAGCTCTCTGTTTTTTTATTACTGGATTTATACCTTTCGTTTCTGTGTATGCTCTTTGCCCAGCGACTCTGTGTGATCTAGGAAAATCAGAAACATAAAGGAAGGGATTTTCTCATGCGTATGCTCTTTTCCGCCGCACCTTAGTGTGATCTCAGACAATCAGAAACATTGAGGAAAATATTTAGGTTCTGGCGAAAGCTAACTTCAAGCCGTAATGTTTAGTTTTTTTTGTATGTCCGTGTTGGGTTGCGTGGTCTTTTATTTTGTAGGCAAAAATATATTTTTCAAGTAAGCACGCACCCCAAAGCTTCAATGAATTAAAAAGAAAAAAAACCTCTTTTCCAAAAATTACTAATATTTAAAACTAGTTCACTTGGTCCAAAGTTACTTTATGAGAATAGAGGTCTTGAGTTCAAGTCTTTATTTTTGTTGAGTTACTTTTTCAAAAAACACATGTAACTTATGTTTTAAAGTTATTTTATGTAAAAGTGTTCTCACTCATTATAAAAAGCGAGTCACTTATAATTCTAAAGTCTCTTTATCTTTTATTTAAGTTATAATTTAGTGGGTAACTCATAAAGTACAATTGTAAAAGTGACTTTCACTTATTTATAAAAGTGAGTCACATTAAAAAAAAAAAAAAAAAAAAAACTTTAAAGTGAGCTAATTAGATTAAGTTTGGAAAAGGACCCGGGGGGGGGGGGTATCTTTTTTTTTAAATATAACATTATCATTCATTTATGCACATTCATGCACTTCGTCGACATCTTCAACAACTTTTTTTCAAAAAGCCATAACTTCATCCGGAAGCCGTTTTTTTTAATCAGCCTAATGTTTCGAGATCTTTCCATTGGAACACTTAGTTTAAGCATCTACAGCTTCAGTTTCTATTAAAATGGAAAGTCCATGCCAAGTTATTCTTGACAACACCAACTACTTCCAATGGTAGTCCTACATTGTGGATTTACTTAGAAGTAAAGGTATTTACAGAATAGCCTCAGGCCAAGAAACTAAACCAAAGAGCAAGATAAGGTATCCAAATGGGAAAATAGGCAAGATCAAGCACGTGAGTTGATAGGGATGTCTATTTCTCCAGACCTTAGATTCCATATCGCAGAACTTGATAATGAAGCAATGAAATAGCTCACTAAAGTTTTTAGAATTAAAAATGAAATTAGAGCCCATCAACTCGAAAATGAGTTTCTTATGTTGGACCCCAATAATTTTTCTTCCATTGAATATTTTTTGTCCAATTTTAAGACTCTTAGACTTCTCTTGGAAGGTGTTAAGGTTAAGAAACAAGATGGTAGCCTTATCTATTCCATTCTTACTAAGTTGGGACCAGCATACTCTATGTTTGTTTCCACCTTCAATTCTAATAGAGAAGCATTTATTTCTCAAGGACAAGACTACAAGTCCCCCTCTTTTGATGCCTTTTGTGATTCTTTAATAAGAGAACAAGAAAAACTCTTATATCTTGGTCTTCTTAATCTTGGAAACTCTTCTAAGAAATCCTTAGCCACCCAAAAACAACCAAATTCAAAGAATCCTAAGAAGCAGTATCCTAAAAGAATGGTCCTAAACCAAACAAGGGTCCTAAGCAATTTCAGTCTCAAAATGAAAAATCATTTCAACAAAATGATAAGGCAAATAAAAACAAAGGGAAGAAGATTGATAGATATTGCAACTTTTGTAATCGAGATGGCCACTTAGAATCCAAACGCTTTGAGAAGATGGAAGCCTTGAAAGAAGCAATGAAGAAGCATAACATCCATTTGGGGCATTCTTCAACTTCAACTTCATCATCAGTATTAGCACTTTCTACATGTGGTTGTCAAGCATCTCAGTCTGGTTATGCACTAAATGTATCTTCTTCTTCTCATTCTCATGAGTGGCTCATTTATTATGGAGATTCTTATCACATGGCCAAAAAAAAGCCATGTTTTATTCTTTAAATGATTGTAACACCAAAAATATATATGTTGGCGATGATAGATCTCTTAGTGTTGTAGGGACTAGAACTATTCATCTAGACAATGGTCAATTTAATGATGTATTATATGTTCCAACCTTATCCTGCAACCTTTTATTTGTATATCATATAACTCATTCATGTGAAGGTAAAATTGTTGAATTCTCACCTCATGATGTTGTAATTAAGGACCTAAGAGATCCTAGACAAATTTTAGCTACTGGCATTGTTGATGATTCTGTAAGGTTGTATAAGTTTAACAACTTTGGGTCATCAACTTTTCCCTCAATATTTTTTGCTCATAATGATGAAGTGAGCAAACTTTGGCATGAGAGATTTGGTCACTTAAACTATCGCTCCCTTCAAAATCTATGTAAAGAAAATACGGTGACAAGTCTTCTTATGGTATCTTGCAGATATGGTGTTTGTTCCGGATGTATACTCAAAAAACATCATCGGGATAGTTTTGAAAAACATGCCTCTTGGCATGCCTCAGCCCCTGTACAGCTTGTGCATATTGATTTATGTGGTCCACTTCCAGTTGTTTCATTCTCTGGCTACAAGTATTTCTTAACTTTCATTGATGATTTCTCCAGACGCACTTGGGTATACTTATTAAAACTCAAGAGTGAAGTATTTAACATGTTCTTGGCCTTTAAGGCCTTTGTCGAAAAACAATCTAGACATCAAATTCTTAAGCTAAGATCTGATAATGGCGAAGAATATGTTAACAACAAATTCATCAACTTTTGCACTGAGCATGGAATTCAAATGCAACATATTGTTCCATATATTCCACAATAAAATGGTGTAGCTGAAAGGAAGAATCACACCTTAAAGGAAATGGCTAATTGTATGCTTCAATCTAAAGGACTTAGTCTTAATTTTTAGGCAGAAGCAATTAACTATGCAAATTACATAGTAAATCACATTCCTACTAAGGTTTTAAAGAATATCACTCCAGAAGAAGCATGGAGCTCAATTAAAACAGATGTAAGTCACTTTCGTGTTTTTAGAAGTAAAGGATGGGCCCATATTCCAGATGAGAAACATAAAGCTTTAGAACCTAAGAGTGAAAAATGTATTTTTTTGTTGGATATTATGAAGATGTCAAAGAATATAGACTTATTCCACTTAATTCCAAAAATTTTATTATTAGAAGAGATGCAAAGTTTGCTTAAAATATATCGGCCTACGAGCCTAGTTCGGTGGATGTGCCACCTCTCTCCATCCCTTCTATTTCTGAAAATATTTCTTCTTTAGATGATGACAGTGAGGATGACAATCCTCCCCCACCTTCTCATGATCATCCTTCATCTCCTCAGCTTCCAAAATGGGTCCATGCTGCTCGGGATGCAGCAGGTGCTCTTATAGGTGATCTTACAGATCAGTGACGTACACATTCTCAGTTCAATAGAGCCTCTTCTTTAGATCAAGCTTCAGCGAATCATGATCCTGACACCTTTGCATAAGATTTAGGCCATCCAAATTGGGACGCAGCTATGAATGAAGAATATCGTTCATTATTGGCAAATGATACATGGGATCTTGTTCCTCTTCCAAAGGGACGAAAACTTGTTAGATGCAAATGGGTTTACAGAACCAAGTTTGGACTAGATGGAAAAGTTGATAAACATAAAGCTCATCTTGTTGCTAAGGGTTTTTCACAAGTTGAAGGCATTGACTATACTAAAACCTTCTCCCTTGTTGTCAAAATGAACTCTATCTGCCTTGTTCTTTCCCTTACTGCCTCTTTTAAATGGGAAGTCCATCAGATGGATGTTAAATCTACTTTCTTACATGGGGAATTGCATGAAGAAATCTATATGGAACAATCTCCTGGATTTATACAAACAGACTCCAGCCTTGTATGTCAGCTTAAGAAATCCCTTTATGGTCTCAAGCAAGCCCCTTGGGCTTGGTATGCCAAAATGGATAGCTTTCTTTTAGATACTGGCTTTTCTAGGTGTCATTCTGACAATACTGTCTACACCAAGAAAGTGGGTAAGTCTCTTATCATTCTTGTTATTTATGTTGATGATATTATCCTTACTTGTAGTGATCCCAACCTTCTAAACCATGTGAATTATAGCCTCAAAAAGAAGTTTGAAATGACAGACTTAGGACACTTTCATTATTTTCTTGGTGTTCAAGTCTTGCAAGCCAAGGAAGGTATTTCCCTTTCCCAGTCCAAGTATGCCTGTGATCTTCTACGCCATTTTCACATGGAAGACTGTAAGCCAACCCCTTCTCCCTTTCAGTCTAGAGCCAAACTTTCAGTCACTTGTACTTCCCCTGAAGTTGATGCTACCTTATACCGTCAACTTGTAGGAAAAAAATTGTATCTGACCCATACCCGTCCTGACCTTTCCTTTGTTGTTGGCCTTATTGCTCGGTTTATGAAAAACCCACATGAAAGTCATTGGAAAGCAGCTAAAAGAATACTTTGTTATGTTTGAGGTACAGTTCAATTTGGGATTCATTACAGTTCAGAAGCATCTCCTCTATTGGTTGGTTGCACTGATTCCGATTGGGCTAGTGACCCTGATGATCAGAATTCTACTGCAGGTTATGTCTACACTCTTGGTTCTTGACCTATTACATGGGATTGCAAGAAAAAAAGTGCCATTTCTCTTTCTTCAGTAGAAGCATAGTATTGTGGCACCATAGAAGCTAGTAAGGAAACCTTGTGGCTTTGTCAGATCCTGTCAGAGCTTGGCTTTCAACAACAACATCCAACTACACTTTGGTGTGATAATCAAAGTGCCATTCAACTATACAAAGATCCAGTCCAACATCAGCGTAGAAAACACATTGAACTACACATGCACTTCACCAGAAAGCTCATTCATGATCATGTCCTTGAAGTACAATATTGTTCAACCGATGATCAAGTTGGATACATCTTTACAAAGGCTCTCACAAAGGCGAAGTTTACTGAAATTCAATTTATGGTTGGAGTTCAGGAAGTTGTCACTAAGAGGGGATAGGCTCTAATGCCTCCTTCCTTCTCCTATTGTGTCATCTTTGTACATCCTTCAATCCTATCCCAAGTTGTTCTTAAGGGGGGATGTTAGGATATTTCGACACATAGGAAATAGTTAAGTATAACTTGGTCTAGTGTAGAGTTAGGTAAAGTGTGTTTCTTTACTATGTACATTTGTAACTTACAATCCAATGGTCATGATATGTTCTAGACATGAAGTGATCCGACGGTTCATTCTCTCCTTGGTATTACCGACACTTGATCCGTGGCTTAACACCTGATTGGTCCATGATCTCTATTTAAAGAGCATGGAGGGTCATTTGTAGGGTAACCATTCATAAGAGAATCTTATGTAAATTTTCATTCTTTTATTAATAAATTGCCTGAAGTGGTCGTGTTGGCTCAGGCCGTGGACTGTTTGCCTCTTTGAGGGTTTTAACAACGTCAAGAATACTGGTGTATTGATCTGTGATCTGTTTGTGAGTGGTCTCCTTTGGTGTTCTATCTGAGGAAGTTACCCTGTAAATGCCTATAGCTACATGGTGTTCCCGAGAAAATTATTTTAGATAGAGATGCCAAATTCACCTCAAGATTTTGGAAGGAACTTCTTACAGGATTGGGAACCAAGTTGGCATTTAGCACAACATATCGTCCCCAAACACATGGGAAAATAGAGAGGATAAATAATATCCTTAAATATATGTTGAGGATGTATGTAATGCACCAGCCCAAGAAGTGGGAAGAGTACCTACCACTTGTAGAATTTGCTTACAACAATGGATACCAATAATCCATAATGATGAGTCCATTTGAAGCTTTGTATGGGATAAATTGCAACACTATTATCAGTTGGAATGATCCAGTGAATAGGGTCATTGTTGGGCCTGATATGCTCAATGAGATGGAGCAATATGTTCATCTCATCAAACAAAATTTGAAAGTGGCACAAGATAGGGAGAAAAGTTATGTAAATCAACATAGGGTGCACCAGGAGTTTTAAGTTGGAGAACACGTGTATGTAAGAAATAAACCCAAGAAGAGTTATTTAAAGATTAGAGCATGTGCCATGTTGGAACCAAAATATTGTGGACCCTTTGAGATCCTTGAAAGGATCGGATCAGTGGCATATAAGCTAGCTTTACCACCATAAGTTAAAGTTCATGATGTTTTTCATGTCTCTTTTCTTAAAAGATATGTGTAGGCATACAATCATGTGATCGATTGGTTTGTGCTACATGTGGAACCAGAGGGAGAGTTCTAGCCAGATCTAATAAACATCCTAGATATAAGGAGTCTCATTCTCCAGAATCAAGCCATAGAACAAGTCAAAGTGTAATGGAAACACTTTGTGACAGAGGAAGACACTTGGGAAATGGCTGACTCCATGAAGGCAACATACCCAAATTTTTTTTTTTTGATTGAGGAAAATGTGAAAATAATGTAAATATGGTAGAGAGTTGTGTATATGAAGCCTCATAACACAATATGTGATGGTATTTTATTTATGGTGTTGCATATGGGAAAGAGAACATTGAAGGTGGTGTTCCCTCAAGGGGGAGGGATATATGATGACCCAAACCCTATTTCTCTTGTAACATACATTGTAAATACTTCATAGAAATAAAATTGAATGGGATGAGTTAAAATGACATGGATTTCAGAGTCCGTGGAGGTTTCTTTCTTGAGATTGTAATGGGTTTATTGTGTAAGAAACCTGAACTATTTTAGGGCAGCTATTAAAATATTTGGTTGGTGGCCTTAATGGAATATCCATGAATTTAATATGGGTTGCAAAGGAGGTACGCATGTCATGCTACCTTAAGAAGCACTTACAAGGAAAAAAGTACAAAAATTAATGTAGTATGATAGTATAGACAATACTAACAGGGTGTCAACCCATGTGTAGTAAGAAAATAACAACAAAAGGAAGAGGAGGGTTCGAGTTGGAAGAAGAACTCCAACAGATAGAGAACAAGATCATAAGAGGAGATAAGAGAACAAAAACTATAGGGAGAGACTTTTTACTAGCAAGATTAGTGAATAGATGGTTTATCCTTGGCGAGGAGCAATGCCTCTTAAGTCCTTATAATCTCAGAGGGTGGAGATGGTCTTCTCTGGATTCCCTTAGTGGTGTGGGTGGAGTATTATGTCCTTTGATTCTTGGAGGGAGGACCTCCAAAACCTTATTTTCATTTCTTGGGAATATGTTTTGGACTCCCCTAAGTAGGTGGAATCACTATATGTTGTTTAAGGGTGGAGAGGTTACTCTTTGGATTCCCTTGTTATCTTAGGGTGGAGGAAGTTAGCTTTTGGATTCCCTATGTTCCATTGTCTGTTGAGTCTTTGGTGGGTAGAGGAAAGTCCTATGGAGTCCTTATTTTAGCTAGTATATGGTGATAAACAAGCCCTCATTTTCTGGAATCTGGATTGGGGGTGACATCTACAAGTAATATTGGTTCTAGCTGCCTAGGGTTGGGTGGAGGGTGTTTGTCCCAAACTCATTTTATCAGGATATCCCAAGATAAGTGTTTTATATATCTGTTTTGTTAATAAATATGTGAATTGTGTTGATAACTGTAATGTGAATGTGTTGCAAATATTGAATTGAAGTAGTGTTTATAAATGTGAGAAGTAGAGGTGTAATTCATCCTTGGCATGGAATGGTTGTTATGAAATATTTGAGTTTGTTATTAGCATGAATATTAAATAAAAATGTACATTTAAAAACCTTAGAAATGGGTCAGGAATCAGAGCAAAAAATTATAACCTTTAATAGATGAATCCTTATTATGGAATAAAAGTTACAATATGGACGACCTATTGGAAATGTTTATGCATACATGTCTCAATCGATTTATGCTTGTATAATGGTTACATGTCTCTAAACCATCTTGGGGAGTGGGTATCAATGTCTAGGATGATATCCTCTTCTGACCGTAGTAGCCCAGACTTTCCATGAGAGACTCTGGTATCCTTTCATTTCCAATAGTCCCAGAGGTCTTCGAAAAGCTCCACAGAGCCACTTGCTGCAGCCTTGCGAGCTTGATATTGCACCTTAGCCTGTATATCAATGAGGGGAATTAACATCCTTATGGTCCTTTTGGTATTTAAAAACTTATGTGGACTTAGGAGGAGATATTGAGATGTAAGCTCAGGAGGGTAGCGCTTGTAAGGGCTAGCAACTCCTAAAGGCAACAAAGGGACATTGGTCTACATCATGTTGACTATAGAAGCTCTAAAACCAAACCTGGAAGGAGCCTGTGCTCAATGTTGGTGCAATGGAGTTTCATGAAGACCTAACTTATAACGAAATCATATATGCTAATACCATTGGCTGGAAGGAAGACCTAGACGTGGCAAGCCCTGATTGGTTGGCTCATATCATGCCTTATTGTGATTGGGTGTGGGGAAGGTGACTTGACTGGGGTAGTATCTTAGAATATCCCTTGTGGACCATTCAGAGGAGGAGCTGATATAAGAACACCCACCGGATCCACATTGTGACACCCCTTCCCCGTGATATCATCATAAAAGGTGGTGGGGTGGTGTAGTTCTCCTAGACCATCGAATCTGGCAGAGGAGATGTGGACTGCTAGATATGAGTCTGAAACCATGATTCATAACTCCAATTGCATTGGTACCAACCTGGGTTATCGAATATGTAGGTCATTGTGGTGCAAACTATAGATCGAGGTTCCGAGAGAGGAGAGTCATCGGATCGACTGATGTGCAACTAACCACAAGTGGTAATGTGGATGTACGGATCATCTGGTCTAGTGGCAAGGGTTATTAATTATAGGTAGGATAATTAAAATTTAATAGTAATATTATGTATACATAATTATAGAATAGTTATATACCTATACATATGGTTAATCATAAAAAAGCATAATTAAATTTAATTAAGATTAACTCTAATTAGTACTTAAATATTGGTAAACAATGTTCACAAGGACTGGTCCTATGGACCTGACTTAACTTTGGGCCTCTTGTATTCCACACTTCTTCTATATCCATCTCACCAACACAACATATAATGCTACTGCTGTCTCTCCATGAAACTATATTGGCCACATTTTCCTTAATCCTGCAATGTTGATTTGAAAAAAATAAAAAAATTAATTCTTGTAATGATCAAAGAGACTCAATCATACCTTAAACATTTAGATGCATCTCTCTGATTAATCATTTTTGGTTGTTTTCACTTGACTTATTTGGCCTCCGTTGAGGCCGATCTCATCATTCAGTGAAGATAAATAGAGGATCTACTCCCTCTGGGTGGATTATCCTCCTTTTTCTTCCAAACCTTGTTGGGGTGAATCCTTACAAGAACATTATTTCACAACTTCTTATTATCCCTTGTTTTGGATTTTTCTTGGTTGTGCATGGCTAGAGGGAACTCCTCTTTTCTTTCCTCTTTCTTCACCCAAGTCTTATTTTCACTTCCTCTCTTATTTGTCTCCAAGGAAAAATTAATTTGGCTGTTACTCCCATTCATCACTTGAGGCTTGTGCTCATTGCAGATGGAAATTACAGATGGCTTCATTACTAAAATATGAGGATTATCCCTTTTGTTATTTCTCTGGTCTCTCTTCAGAAAAAAAATGTGGCTCCTTGATTACTTCTTCCCCTTTTTAGCATGTCCCTTTGAAAAAAGCACTGAAGACATACTCATAATCCTCCACTCTTCTATTTATTCTCATCCTCAATGGTTGAGTTTCTTCGCTTGCATGCAAATTATTAGTGGGAAGCCTTGTATACTTGTATTTTCACCTTGCTTCCTTGTGCCCAAAATTTTCACAGTCATAGCATTTGAAATCACTTAAGAATGGGGCAAAGGATTTGCTATTCTTGACATAATTCTTGTCAAAAATACTATCACTACCAACATGCTTTCTCTTGGTTAATTTTTGCATTCTTGGGTTGCAACTACTCAATACATTTTGTTTTCTTGCATGCCATATATAGTCTATGGCTTATGCCTAAAACTATTGCAAGAAAAGTTGTAGCAATGGAAGAATTTTTTATATCTGAAGATACCTTGTCCTTAAGAAGGAAAGGATCTTTGTTGGTTCTCCATGTGTCTTGCATGCCCATTTTAATTTCTACCTCGAGCAAATATTTGTTGTTTCTTTCCTTACTGCTACTCCTTCCTCTGCTATTGGTTGTTATTTTTCCACTCTTTTGTATTTTCTCGTTTTGTTTCTTTCCTTGTTGTTGGTATTGAGACAACCCTTTATCTTTCTTTTCTAGGTCATGTCTCAATGAGAATGCTTTATCTTGTAGTCTCTCACAAAGAGCCTTTTTCTCATGAAGTTGATTTGCCAGCCATTCATTTGATATGTTGGCTTTCTCTCATTGAGCATTAATATCAAAAATAGTTTTTCTCAACTTATCATTCTCAAGCTCATATTCTCGCAACTACTCTTCTTGCTTGATATTTTCTTCTAAAAGCTCCTTGATCTCCTTAAGAGCAGATATGAGATTTTCCTTGAAATAAATCTTCTCATCTAGTTCTTCTTCTTTTCCACCAAAGGTAATGAATACTTACAACCAATATATACTTCACTTTCAACCTTTTCTTCATGATTACTAGGGATACTCTCATTTTCTACTATGGATGAACACTCATGAGATTTCTTATTGTTCTCACCATGAGGTATTCTACCTTCTTCTTGAGAGTTATATCCATCTGTTATTTCCATGAAAGTAGGTCTATCCTCATCATTACTACTCGATGAACATGTATCCCTTTCTTTTGATAATGCACATGTACAACTAGGAGATAAATGATTTATTTCTTTGAAATTATCACATACCAGTAACATAACTCCTAAGAAACTTAGCATCTCTTCCAAGTCTTCTTATTTTCCTTTGGAGTGATGAACATCAACTTCCTCATTGGGAGGAATATCTTCAATATTTTCAGCATCTTTCCTTTGAGGTACGTTCTTCATCTTCTATTTTCTCCTCTTATCTCAAAAAATGACATTTGTAGGTTTGGGTACACTATTTGAGTAGCAAATTTCATCAACCTTCTAACGAGCCTCGTGATTGTCTCCTCCATATAGACATTGTAACTTATCTAATATTTCCTTTATTGTCTCACAATGTCTCACTTTATCACTATTTGATTTTGATATCCCTTTCATTCTTATCTTCTTAGCTTCTATATTAAACTCATTCTTATCTTCGTATTCTATAGGCAGCCAAACATCTTCATTGACGACCATTAAATAGGATACCATTCTAATATTATAGAGCTCATAGACCAATCCATTAAAAAATGTAACTCCCTCTAGTGTAAGCCAAGTTTATTAGCCATGTTTCCTTTTGATCTACCTTCAAGCAGTTAAGTTGTTCTTGAAGGAACTAGGCTCTAATACTGATTTTTGGAAACAATGTTTAATACTAAGAAGAGGGGGTGGATCAATATCAAGGATGATTGAAATTTGTATGCCAATTTATATTTTCATTTAAGCTTGGCATCTATTTGTGTGAACCATCAACAACATATTATGTGTAGCAACATGAATAAACACATAAACATAACAATAAGAGAAATAAGAACATAGGACATTGAGTTTAACATGGAAACCCTTTTGAGAGAAAAACCACCAAATCTTGTATATATTATGATGTAAATATGAGCTCCTACTCTATTACATCAAATTATTTGTGAACCACCACTCACAAAAAGCACCAACTCTCTAAGTTTGTTTGCTAGCACCCACTAGCATGAAGCACCAATTCCCTTCTTCTAAAAACACCTAATCAACTTACCATGAAGCACCAACATCATGGATTTATGCAAGAACTCACTTGCAAGAGGAACCGACCTCCAATCTCTCCTCAAATACCCACTAGATGGAAGCACCAAATCCCTGGTTTGTAGGTTCCAACCCACACACAATAAGGAAACTAATACTCACTATAAATGGCATCCACTTTACCGTTTTTTACCTCTGCTTTCATCCACTTATCCCTTTGTTCTCTATTGTAGCCTTCATTATATATAGCCCATGCAACATTTTTTTTTCTACACCTTCATTTCAATAACATGCACTTAACCTTTTGTCCTCTTTTTTCGTCAGTAACCTTCACTTCATGAGATCATACAATCCTCATCTCATCCAGTTCACTTTGCAACAACTCTCTTTACCTCATGGCCTTCAACACTTCAATAATAGCTCTTATCTTTTCTCTTCTACATAAACACACTCTTGGCCTCTCTCTCCTTCAACCTCGCACACTCAAATCTCTCCACTTAACTCTACTTTCCAAAATATTTCATATCCCCACTAGGCACAACAATCATTGACGGTTTTTTTCCTCTACCACACATGGAATGATGCAGTCCCTATTGTCAATCACACACTACTCAAGAGCACATGGCTCTACATTATGTTATTGCATCCACTAGTTGACCATTATAGTAACATTAAACACTAGGAATGGGCTATTGAGCATTTTTCCATACTGAGAATTAAATCTCAGCCAGACTAAGTATGTGAAACTTTATCACACTACTCTGTACTACTTCTTAGCCACTGCAAGTCTGTTAATTCAGGGAATGGGCTCTGATTGTTTCTCATACTAAGAATTGAATTTTCATTTCACCTATTCACTCAATGAGCACCTCCATTAAATTCAACTTGTACTAGAAACATAGCTAATTATGTTTAAAGACATGTTTCATTAATATACTCTAGCAAAAATTGGTCCTAGCTTCCTTAAACTAGATATCTCTGCAGTTGCCATTAACACTACTAGCTTATCATGTGCCTTCAAACCATGCACGTATAGTAGCTGTTGAATTTTTCAAGCCTTTGAACCTGTTCCTATGGTTCTTCAAACTCAACCCTTAATTCATAAACAACTGCCAACTCATCCATTCTCATAGGCTCTAAGATTTTAAACAGTTATCGACTCGTTCATGTCCACATGCACTAAGCATGCGGCCATCCGCCCCCGTTTTTATCGAAATTAGCCCAAAGGCCTATGGTCAAACTAACACATGAAACCATCACACAATGGCTTATGTCACCTCTTCAAACTATAGAACTAAGGGATGAAATACATATGTTATTCTTCCATTCCCACGATCACATAACGCCAACAGAACAAAGTCTTGGGATCATCCTTAGCCTCTGGCCTTCTACTTAAGGATTACGTGTCAAGGTGGGTATGCCCACTATGTGCATTAACTTATTAATACCCCATCGAGATGACTTTTCATAGCCACCATGATGCCTTCATGTCTCAATGCCTTTTCTTTGTATCTATCCCAAAGGCCCATGGTCACAATAGCATGCAAAACCTCTGAAAAACTAAGTCATGAGTGTGCCTTCCATCATTCAATGGAATTGTTAACTGTAAAAAAGCAACTTCATCTCCCATATTTGTTATCCCATCCATATCTCCCAATGCACCTTTGTTTCCCTCCAAGGTATGCTTTCTGGGCTTACGTGTTGTGGTGGGACTGCCCTGTGCCTTTTCTCATTGGTCCTATGCTTCCCATCAATTATGCCATTATGTCCTGGTGCTTTTTCAACTTGATGTTCCTCTATTGTGCTTTTTATTTCCTTCGAGGGTGGCACCTCTGGCATGATGTGTCCCAGCCTCATTATCATTGGCTCTCACCTCTGACGTAAGCTTCCATTGCATTTAATTCATGTCTTGGCACCTAATCAACATGATTCTCCCTCTCTGCACTCTTTTGAAACCTTTTAAGGTCAAGCCTCTATGATTATGTGTCTCGATGGGAACCACCATTGTGCATTTGGACCAATCAAGGATTGGTCAAGATGATTTGAACTCCATGTGAGTTTCCATCATGTCTTGGCACTTAGTCATCCCAGAGACTTTGTTTGTGCACCTCTCTAAACCTTCCAGGTAACCTTTCGAGGATGAAATCATGCTTATGTCATCAAAACAACATGGCACCTTCTGAGTGGTGATATGTGTAACCCAATTTTTTCCCATTAGGGTAGTTGAAAATGTTGAATTTTCCTACTACGTGTCTTCTATTTTGTACTGACACATCATATTGGCATCATCCCGTGTTTACATCATCTTGGCCTTAACCTTTGTGCACACCTTTTAATATTCTAGGGTAAACACGTCAAGATGAGCTGTGAAGTGGGACCTCTATTTTCCAATACATTTCAGAAATTTTTGGATCTAAAATGGGCCTCCTAAGGAATATTATAAAATAATTTTAAATTACATCATCAAATTTTATAGAAAAATAAGAAGAAAAAAAAACTTTTTCAACCCGTACTTTTAACTTATATCCCTTTGGTTTACTAAAATTTCGAGTGCGAGCACTCATTGGATGTCGAATTTAATTCCTCATCGAAGGAGTACCCATGTTGCATACTTTCAATGGACCCTGCTACAATGAAAAATGAGAAATACATGGAAAAACATTATTGCAATCACATTTTTCATGTATTTCTCGTTTTTTGTGTGGCGAAGTCTATTGAAAGTATGTAACATGGGTACTTATTGGATGAGGAATTAAATTTTGTATCCAATGATTGCTCCCTCTCGAAATTTGAGTAAAATCATAGGGAGATAAGTTGAAAAAAGAATTTGAAAAGGTAGTTTTTATGTTTTTTTTTAAATCTTTTTACTTTTTTACTCCAAAAATGGTGAATCATCCCCCATGGTTGACATCATCATCTTGAATCCCATTGGTTCTTATAAAGTTGATTTTGGTTGTACATTTTTGTTTTGAGGCCCATTTTTTACCTCAAAATTTCTCTAATGAAAATGATTGTTGGTGTTGGAAATTGTAACTAGGTTTGGTCTTTATTTAATGTGTTTGAGTCATCATGAAATGTACTTGTCAAAAGAATAAAGAAAATAATAATTATTATTGTTATTGTAACTTATTAAATCATGGGTTTCATGCTTGGGTCACCAAGTTTTAGGTCAAGGTCCCCATTGAGGACTTCTAGGATCTATTCTAAGTCAATGGAGTCATTGTACGGTTAAAAAGACCCTTCTTGGGCCTTTGAATTATGTAAAAAGGTTATGTATTGAGCCAAATATGATTTATGCACCCCCACACCAAGTCGACCTAGAAGAGATCAAGTTAGCCTAAGGACCCTAATTCAACCTCACATGGAGCCTATAAATACAAGCACATCGAATTCGTTTTAAACACACTCTCTTTCAAGAAGTTCGACATCTCTTACCGCTGGGAAAATTGTGAATCATGTTGTCAGGAAGCCAATGGAAGTGTGAGTTTGAGGAAGTCTAAGGAGAGGAAGAAAAATGAACTTTTGGTGCCTCTGTCTCTCTGTTTTGTGCCCTATATTGGGAGATCGAAGTCTTCCAAGTTTCATTGTTGTCAGAAGCTTCCAATTGCCAGAAGCTGCTGCTTAGTTGAAATGCTTGCCTAGGGGTTGAAATTCTGGGAGGTTGACTTGGTGTGGAGGGAAGGTCTGGTCTTGGTCTAGGGTGAATAGCCTCAAATAATACTATTGAAAGGAAAAATTTCTTGATTGGGTTTTCCCTTTGAGGGGGGTTTTTCCCTGGCATAGTGCCTACATCTGGTGTCTATTATTTTATGTGTTGCTTATTTGGTAATTGTTTGATGAAATAAAAGAAAGAATATATAAAGAATCATAATAACAAGAAACATCACAAGTAAATATCAAGAATAAGAAAATATTTCTATCTTTCTGATTTTCTAACATGGTATTAGAACTTTGGTGAAGAAGGAAGAAAAAGGTAGTCTCAAGCACTTGATCAAGGAAGCATTCAAAAGGATTATCTCAAGGAAAGAATCTACTACATTCAAGGAAGATGTCTAACACAATAAAGTGAGAGAATAAACTTAAAGGAGCCTCCAATTACATGTATTGGAAGAGGAGGATTAACCTCATCCTTGAAAAGAACAAGGTACTAGGCTTGGTCAAAGGAAAAGTAAAGAAGCCTACATATGTCTCCAGTGATGCTGACAAAGTGAAATTTAAGGAACTAGAATTGGTGGCCATGACTCTAATGGTAGAAGGAATAAAGGAAAACCATGTCCCATTCATAGCCAACATCAATCATGCTCATGAATTGTATGAAGCCTTGTTAAAGTTATTCACTATTAAGAACATTGGCCAAGTAGAAAGTTTGAAGAATGAGCTAAGGACCACAAAAATGACTAAAGAAGACACAATGGCCTCTTTTTTTGTGAAGATATCAAGAAACAAGGATCATCTTTTGGCCATTGATGAAATTTTTCCAGAAAAAGAACTCGTGATCACTACCCTATTAGGATTTCCACCTACTTGGGGTGCATTTGCTTTAGGACTTAATAGTTGGAAGGTAGATCCAACCTTTGAAGAACTATGGACTACCTACAGCCAGGAAGAATTAAGGATCTCATTAGTTGTCAATCCTGAAGGAGTATAAAATGCCTATATTGCTCAACATAAAGGAAAGAAATCGAAAGGACCAAGGAAGAAAGCTGACATGTCTAAGGTTGAATGCTATTAATGTCATAAGAAAGGTCACTATAGGAGTGATTGTCCCGACAACCCAAGAAACAAGAGGAGAGAAAGAGATCAAGCCAACATTGTTGAAGAGGGAGACTCAAAGAAAGTCAAGAATGAAGAATCTGAAATTAGGGACTTGCACTAATAAGTCCTTTGCTTGTAGTTTTAAATATCTTGTTTTTATATGTTTTAGAATTTATATTTTTTTAACATATTTTGAAAAATACATTATTATTGTTTTTATAAGTTTGTAGGTATCCCTCATGCTTTGGAGGGAACCTCCAACAACTCCCAAAGATAGGTATCTCATTTCCTTTTAGTTTTTGGTTTCATGTACTCATTTAGTTTTGATTATATTAAATACTAATCATCATTATGTCTCTATTGTCTTGATTAGGAAAACATTTACTATATTCTCAAGGAATATGAAAGAGGAACTCTCAAGATAAGGTGTGTCAATAATTAAAGGTGTGCCTTAAACTACAAAAACATTGACTTCTTTAGTAAGTGTTTATTCATTTGACAATCTGTTACTAACATTGTTGTGTCTAGCTATATTGTATCATATCGATTCTTATTTTGGGTGATTCATCACTTGATAAATCTACCCACCCCACTCATATTCTTAACTGATTTTGTAGAACCCTAGACAAGTTATGGAAAACCCTAACCTAAGGGTATAATAATGTGAATGACTGAAACCCTAAACTGTTTAGGGAAAAGATAAAATTCTATTTGAATTTTGTGTTGATAATGTCATGATTGGGATTTTGGTATGATCAAGAAAACCTAACTTAGGGTTGAATGATAGGGTCTAAGATCCAAAACCTTTAAAGTTTTTGGGTTTTCTATGTTCCTATGTTGAAACCCTAACTAATTAGGGTTTGGTGGAATGTGTAAGCAAGACCCTTATAATGTCTTAGTAATTATTTCCTTGGTATTTGTGTGTTTGTCTGATCAAACCCTAGTCTAATCAAGTTTGTTGTATGTCTAACTTCTATTGATATTTGTGAAGTTGGATTTGACTGACACATGATATGAAATGCCTTTGCATGATGATGAAACCTTTGGTGTATATATATATATATATACATACACACACACACATTTGGTCAAAACGCTAGCTTGGTATAGGTCAGTATATGTCTAATGTATTAATGTTGTTTGGCATATGATATGCTTATGTATGATTATGAATTCCTAGATATGTGTGTTGACCTAGTTACTGATGGACCTTGTCCGAAAGATTCTAGGATGATGATATTTGTAAATCTTGGGTTTTGCAACTAAACCCTAGTAGGAATTAAATTCTCTAGTATGTGTGATATAATAATCTGAGATCTATCTATATAATGATTGTTGATATTGTGAAAACCAAATTCTAGGGTTATGGAATTGAACCTTAGTATAAGTGAAAATCTCTAATATGTGATGATGATTTGATGATTTGAGATTTGTGTAAGATCATTAAAACCTTAGTTTTAGTTGTGTTTTATGGTTGATTGAAAATCTAGGGTTTGCAACTAACCCTAGTGGAAGTTGGTAATGTTAATGATAAGTTGTGATTGGATTTGATTGATTCTTTTGTATGAAATCTAGGATTTGTATGAAAAACTAGTGGAAATTCTAACATATGAATTCTGAAAGTTGTTAAATTCCTTGTAGATATATATTTGTTCGATTTTTTTTAGTAGGGATTGCTATATGTTGTAGTAGAGTATGTTACACCTTTGAAAGAAACATTGAAACCATAAATGGAATAAAATTTGTAGTCTAGGGTTTATGACAAAGTCCCTAGCAAGATGTTGAAAAGTATTTATCTCTTGTTTTGGTATCTGATGTATATAAGGTTGAATTTATTTTGTAATTCTGATATGTCTAACTTCATGATTCTATAGGTTTGGTTGAACTTGTTATCAAAGTTGTGTAGGTACACAATCTTCAATATGGAAAAGATGTTTGTTGATGATATAAGCATGATGAGGATGACGATAACTCTGATGAAATGGTTGGAAGCCATGAAAGATTCTTTGATGAAGAAAATAAGAATCTAATCTCCCTGAGGAAGCCTGAATAGAAGAGATCTCCCTAAGATTAAGAGAGAGTATGGATGAAGAGATGCTCCCTGGTTGAGAGGAAGGACATAGCTTGGATTTGATTAAAGAATGAATTTTGGAGGATATGTTGATGCATGGGAAGTAGGAAAGGAAAGTGTATGATTGAGGAATATTCTATCAGATATTCGGTTGATAATTCTACTATGAAAATATAAGAAGAAACATTAATACCCCAGAGGTTTGTATTTGTTTATGTACATGTGAAAGTATATTATTTATTGGGGTTGTGTTTGTACATGTGAATAGCTCGAAGGATTTGATAGTATGTTGGTTTGATTAGGAGATATTGGTCATCCTTGATCTGCTAGATCAAGGGTGTTGAGGATTTGTGACTGACGCATTGCTTGCAAGGACATATGGTTGACACTTTGTGTTGATGTCTAGGTCTCGAAGTTGGAAAAGGTGGCGTTGATTATAGAGCTCTGTTTTTGGATACACATCTGGATCTTTGGGTTGGTGGTTAGCAAGTAAGCTTGATGATACCTAAAGAGGCTGAAATCTTGAGTCCATATTATTCCCACTTAGATAGATTTTCCTGGTCAGGAATCTAGTCCATGGCATTGTGGTGCCTAAAGTTCTTCATGGTTCATATAGTTTGAGATCTTCCATTGTACTTGTATATGATGAATACCTCCCTAGTGAAGAGGGAGTGTTGGAAATTGTAACTAGGTTCAGTCTTCATTTAATGGATTTGAGTCATCATGAAATGTACTTTATTTCCTTTTGGGGTGGCACCTATGGTATGATGTGTCCCAGCCTCATTATCATTGGCTCTCACCTTTAGTGTAAGCTTCCACTACATTTCCTTCATGTCTCAGCACCTAATCATCCTGCTTCTCCCTCTCTGCACTCTTTTGAAACCTTCTGAGGTCAAGCCTCTATGATGATGTGTCTCGATGGGAACCACCATTGTGCATTTCAACCAATCAATGACCGACTAGGATGATTTGTAATCCATGTGAGTTTCCATCATGTCCTAGCGCTTAGTCAGCCCAGAGACTCTATTTGTGCACCTCTTTAAACCTTCCAAGTAACCCTTCGAGGATGACATCATGCTTATGTCATCAACCCCACATGGAACCTTCTGAGTGGTGACATGTGTCATCCAGATTTTTCCCATTAGGGTATCTGAAAAATGTTGAATTTTCTTGCTATCGTGTCTTCTATTTCATACAACCACATCATGTTGACATCATCCCGTGTTTACATCATCTTGGCCTTAACCTTTGTGCACACATTTTAATATTCTAGGGTAAACCCGCCAGGATGAGCTATGAAGTGGGACCTATGTTGTCAATACATTAGAGAAATTTTGAGGTCTAAAATGGGTCTCGTAAGTAGTATTATAAATAATAGTGGAAATAATAAATTAATATTAGATTACATCATCAAATTTTATAGGAAAAAAAATAATTTAAACCGTACTTTTAACTTATCTCCATATGGTTTTACTCAAATTTCAAGTGGGAGCACTAATTGGATGTGGAATTTAATTCCTCATTGAAGGAGTACCCATTTTTCATACTTTCAATGGGCCCTGCTACATGAAAAATGAGAAATACATAAAAAAAACATGATTGCAATCACATTTTTCATGTATTTTTCGATTTTCGTGTGGTAGGGTCTATTGAAAGTATGCAACATGGGTACTCATTGGATGAGGAATTAAATTTTTTATCCAACGAGTGCTCCTGCTCGAAATTTGAGTAAAATCGTAGGGAGATAAGTTGAAATAACAATTTGAAAAGGTAGTTTTTATGTTTTTAATCTTTTTATTTTTTTACTCCAAAAATGGTGAATCATCCCCCATGGTTGACATCATCATCTTGAATCCTCTTGGTTCTTATAAAGTTCATTTTGGTTGTACTTTTTTTTTAGGCCCATTTTTTACTTCAAAATTTCTCTAATGAAAATGCTTGTTGTTGTTGGAAATTGTAACTAGGTTCGTTCTTCATTTAATGTATTTGAGTCATCATGAAATGTACTTGTCAAAAGAATAAAGAAAATAAATTTTATTATTATTATTGTGACTTATTAAATGATGGGTTTCATTCTTGGGTCACCATGTTTTAGGTCAAAGTCCCCATTTTGGACTTCTAGCATTTATTCTGAGTCAATAGAGTCATTGTACTTTTAAAGAGACCCTTCTTGGGCTTTTGAATCATGTAAAAAGGTCAAGTATTGAGTCAAATATGATTTATGTGTCCTCCACACCAAGTCAGCTTAGAAGAGATGAAGTCGGCTTAAGGACCGTAATTCGACCTCACATGGAGCTTATAAATACAAGAACATCGAATTCATTTTAAACACACTCTCTCACAAGAAGTTCAATATCTTTTGTAGCTCAGCAAAGTGTGACGTTTGTTGCTAGGAAGCGAAAGGAAGTGTGAGTTTGTGGAAGTCTAAGGAGAGGAAGAAAATCAAACCTTTTATGCCTCTCTCTCTCTCTCTCTCTCTATTTCGTGCCCTAGATTGGGAGGTTGAAGTCTTCCAAGTTTCACTTTTGCCAGAAGTTGCAAGTTGCTGCTTAGTCGAAGTTGCTGGAAAGGGGTCAAAATTATGGGAGGTTGACTTGGTGTGGAGGGAAGGTCCGATCTTGGTCTAGGGTGAAGAGTCTCAAATAATACTATTGAAATGAAAAATTTATTGGCTGGGTTTTCCCCTTGAGGGGGATTTTTACTTGGAATAGTGCCTACATCTGGTATCGATTGTTTTATGTGTTGTTGCTTTGGTAATTGGTCGATGAAATAAAATAAACAAGATATAAAGAATCATAATAATAAGAAATATCACAAGTAATTATTAATAATAAGAAAATATTTATGCCTTTCTAATTTTCTAACAATTGCCACTATTGTTAGAGCCACATCCGTTGTTGCTTACATCATCCAAAGCTTCCTTTTTTGCGCACGTTTGAATCTTCCAGGATACAACCGGCAAGCTGAAGTGTTATGTGTGGGCTCCACTACAAGCCAATTAAAACTTTTTTCATTTCTTGTGTTATTAGCCACGTTTTCCCGGTCCTTTTTTAGCAGCTCTGCTTGAATACTTTGCCTCATTTGGCAACACCGCTAAACTAAATTTCCACTAAAATGTATGTTACCAATATATCACTATAACTTTGACTTTTAGGGTCACCTAAATTTTACTGGAAGTAAATTTTGATCCAGGAATCCATTTGCAGACTTTAGCATACCATTGGAAATCTTCTAAGCACCATCCAACTATTCCATTTATAAGAGAAACTCAAATTCTGGGGTAGAAATGCACTCAAAACCTGGAATAGAAATGCACTCAAATCTTGGACCAAAAAACCATCATAACTATAATATTATATAACTTCTTTGCATGTCTTGCTACTATGATGATTCTCTACAAATGACTGGAGTAACCATGAGACTCCGCCTGAGCTCAACATGTCTTACACATCAATTCTAGCCTAGTTTCCATCATTGTTATCCCAATTGGAATCAATGATATCTTGGTTGACATCAATGCCAACACACTTGTTGCCACTAGCCAACATAGTAATGTCAATTGTCCAATAGTTATGTAAGATTGCTTGGTTTCATTCTAGTATTTGCTGTAAGCCAGTTGTGATGAGCTTCCTAATAGTTATATTTTCCCCAATCTTGGCCCATTTGGTGTTCACTAGGGAATCCATTGTTGTGATCTAACATCACTTCATATTTTATTGTTCATTCCTATAAATTCAGCTCAAATTGGATATTTTCTACATTTATGTATTTGGATTATTTTCCCTGGGACCTTGCATTATGATGTATTGTATTATGGACACCATTCCTATGAAGTAAACCCCACGTTATATCATTGTATTTTATGCTTACATTTTGATTGGTTTCATATGAAATACTCCAATTATTGAGTATTATCACACTTAATGGGGTTTTATGATGTTCCTCCCATTCCTAAACTTGGAAATTCCATAAAGTCATAACCTAGTGTGAAATTGGACCAAGATACCTATTGTAATCTATGTAATGGATTTTATGTTAATCATGACTCACTTTTTCTGTTGAATTGACTTTTGTACACATGTTGATTGGTCTTACAAGGATGCATTTTCCCCTCTTTGTTGACAAAGATTACATATAAAATTGGTTCCTTAGAGGGCATTTATGACAACTTATCCCACACTTAATTGAGGCCATTCCATGTTCCTTACATGAAAATGGACATTATGATAGTTTTGCACCTTTGAGGAGACATCTCACCACCCATTGAGATGAGAAATTACACCTATAACATGAAATGGCCCTTTGAGATGAGGAGCTATACCTTGATGGCACCTTTTCATGATGACGAGACATTTTTATGATGATGTCACACTTTTTGGAGCTTGATGTGTCCCTTGATGATGCAATATTGTGACTTTGGAGACAACATTTCACATTTGGAGCCCTTGCTACTGGAGTGAGCTATCTACTTGTAGTGAGCAATTTTTCCACATGTGTGGCCTTGGATAAGTGAGAATTGATGAGGAAAACTTGATATTTTGACCACTACTCTTCGTTTATGAGTCATTTTTGGGGGTTTTAAGACCTATCCACTCTTGTATCATGACTATTTTATGTATTTTTTCCTTATCTCTAAGGTTTGTAGGAGATAAAGGCATCATTTTATAACATGGGTGCCCCATATTATTTTTCCTAGGTACATTACAAATGCATTCCAATGAGATGAGTGGAGGGATTATTCTCATATTACAAATACCTTCTTTGAAAGATTGACTTCTTCTTCCACCACCCATCTCTTTGGGCATGGGTCAGGTTCTACCCAACTAGGGACAAAAATGTTACTATATACCTTAAAAGAATGTGTGGTATGTCACATGTTACTTATTGGAACTACAAAGGTAACTAAGCATTCATTCTCTTATGTTTTAATGCATCTTGTCACATAGTCAACAAGGAAAAGCGATTTTATGTGTGCTTTGTACACATATATTAACCACTAAATATATGTCACTCAAATATTAGATATCTCCAATTTATAATGTCCTCTTATACAATTTCAAAGAGGAAAATAAACTACTAGAAATTTTGAGTGTTCAGTACATATCATGTCATGCTTATATGAATATTTTCATTATATATGTAGGTGAATGTCATCAAAGAGATATATCCAAATGTGGGCATTGAATTTATTATATATATATATATATATATTTTAAATGGTAAGGCACATGGTACTCCTCATAATTTATTGAAGAACATTCCTATAACTCCAAGGATTCAAAGGATCTTTATTACAAATAATTAGTCATTTGTAGTGATAGCATGCCTCACATAGAAGTGAAAAAGGAGTGATGTAGATCATAATGAATTTAACATTCCTGAAGCATATAAAGTGTAAATGGCCTAATAAATTCAAGGATGAAGTATAAATCCTTAAATGTAATATAAATAAATGTATTTAACATGTATTCCCTCTAAAATATCGATTATTTTGTTTGCGAATTGGTCATGACTAATAACAATATCCCTAATGGTTGTCTATGAAGGTTTAACATCTTATGTTGGATCTCATAACTTCTAATATAAGACAAGTAAGGGAATGGATGTTTACCTCCAAATTGATCAATGAAGTGAATAAATTATGTAAGGGATGTAGGTGTATGATATAACAAGGCCCATCCTACTGGAGAGGTATTTTATGTTATATGGCATATGTGCATATACACACATGACTATCTAGACTATAAGTTTTCTTGAGTAAGAATTTTGATTTATTTATTTCTATATACAACATTATTTGGAATACATAATTTGGTGCAACTATCTTCGTTGGTGCTAATGTGTTCCATATACGAAAACACTATAAGTCTTATGACAAAATGGTATTATTGATGAAAATGTTGTGGACCTTCTATAAAGACTAGGTGGTCCAACCATATATCAAAGCCGATGATACAAATGCTAAAACGTATTCCCCAAAAAGAATAACCTTATAAAATAGAAACATTTGCTTTCAATGGTAAAATAAAGAGAACTCAAAGTTGAAAAAAAACACATATATAAATTACCTAGGGAATATGAAACAAGAAGGAGAAGGAATTATTTTTCAATTCAAACAAAAA